>OY754972.1:36925469-37338793 GCA_963576475.1 Molanna angustata | reverse complement strand
ATTCAACTTTGCCATAACTCCTAACAGAATACCCACGGAGGACATTATTGTCAACATTGAAACAGCCTTAGCGCCCCTGAAACACGAAATCGCGGAACCGATCCGTCAGGATATTTGCAGCTCATTACGCAGAGCAAAACTACCAACCCCTAACATTACAGCGGGCGAAAGAAAAGCCCTCACTTCACTAAATAAAAACAAGGACATTATCATCTTACCGGCAGATAAGGGCAATGCCACTGTCGTCATGAATACAACAGACTACAGAAACAAAATGGATGACATCCTCAAACAGAATACCTACAAACTACATCCAAACTATCCAATAACGTACCTCGAAAAAACCACGAAAGCCCTCATCTCAAAATCTAACATGCACCCTGATACAAAAAAGAAATTAATACCCAAAGAAAAGTCTTCACAATGCCCGAAAATTTATGGCTTGCCAAAAATTCACAAACCCGACGTACCTCTGAGACCAATCGTCACCTCCATCGGAAGCCCCATACACGCCCTCTCACAACACGTAGCCAGGATCCTTCAGCCGCATGCAGAAATGAGAGACTCATACATAAAAAATTCGGAACATCTAATAAGTCTCATAAAACACATAAAATTATCACCAGAAGACATTTTAGTCAGTTTTGATGTCACTTCGCTATTTACCAACGTACCGGTACAAGAAGCAATGGATATCATATCCGAAAACCAAGACCTTGCCGATGACACACCAGATCTAATCCGCCACTGCTTAAACAACACCTATTTCATGTACGGCAACCAGTATTACAAACAGATAGAAGGAGCGCCCATGGGTAACCCTGTTTCACCACCAGTATCAGATATATACTTAACAGATTTCGAAGTAAAAGCATTCGATTCATCCCCCTACAAACCATCATTTTACAAACGCTATGTGGACGACAGCTTTGCAATTTGGGGACACGGAATGGACAAACTACAACAATTTTTAAATCACCTCAATAATATCCATCCGAAAATTAAATTCACCATGGAAATAGAAGAAAACGGCCGACTTCCCTTTTTAGATGTATTATTAATAAGAACAAAAAATGGCCTCATCTCTCACACTGTTTATCGAAAAGAAACCCACACAAACCGATATTTACATGCAACTTCACACCACCATCCCGCTCAAATAACGTCCGTAGCTAGAACCCTGATAGACCGGTCCAAAAAACTGACTGACGAAACAAATTTAACTACAGAAATGGCTAACATAAATAATATTCTACAAAAGAATGGATACACCAAGACTATACTACGCAAGGCACAAAAACAATCAAAAATTAACAATAATCCCGAGACAGAAATTAAATATATAAGTACGTGCCGTCTCCCCTACATTCGAGGAGTTACAGAAAAACTTAGTCGGATATTAAAAAAGAATAAGATCCGAACAGTCTTTGGAACAGATCGAAAAATCGGAGACCTACTACCGAAACCAGTCGACAAGCCACCAAACGAGCACATGGGCGTCTACTCAATTCCATGCAGAGACTGTCCATTGACATACTTTGGCATGAGCAACCGCCGAATATCTCACCGCATGTCAGAACACGAATTAGATATAAAAAACAAAAAAACAACCTCAACAATAGCAATGCACACCATGATCGAAGGCCACAATATAGACTTCAAAAATACACGTACGATAGCTAAACTCTCAGACAATAGACACCGGATTCTCAGAGAGGCCCTAGAGATCAACAAACACGAATTCTCAATGAATACGAGAGACGATGCTAAGAGATTGCCGGCTGCATATCACACAATAATAAATAAAATAAAATACAACAAACAATTCAATAAACAAAACGAATACGTCGACAACCCTGGCATGGAGATAACCAGCAATTACAATACAATAATAGACTCAACCCGAGGAGACTCTAGTACGACACCCTCCGCGCCCCCCCCGCCACCACCACCAACTAGAAACGATGAAACGAACAACGGGATACCGCCCCCGCACCTACCGCCACCGCCACCTCTGCGACGAAGTTCGAGAATAAAGAAAACAGTTAACTCTAGACCACCAGAGAGTGCTCGACAATGATTGTCCTAGTGCAATCGAAATATCGCACAATTATAGTGAATTAGTATATATACGCGAAGTTCCCGAAAAAAATTCAATATGCATATACCTCTTCGCGAAAACTTTTATTTGAACATTTATAACCTTTACGGGAGTGAAATTATAAAGGAACTCAACCAACTCGAACAAATTAAACGCAAACGCGGCAAATTACTTTGTGACTTAACGTTTCTGTGTCGGTGCCGAGATAACAACATTATACCAGTGGCATTCAAACTCAAGTTTCACAAACGTGGTACTAAAGTGGAACGAATTGTACGAGAAGCAAGTTTCCGGCTCATGAAGAAAGAAATTGCAGACAAAAGATACCAGTTAAATCAGCTAAGTGCCTCCTCATACCAATTACATCTTAAATTATCTAAAATTATACACCCTACTCTCTGGAATTTCATTGATGAGACAACATCTGAACGAATAGAACAAGATACAACATTAACAAAAACCAGACACATAAAAAAATACAATAATCTACAAGACATCATTAGAAATGATTCTTCTCCAGGACTGAACGTGGTACACAATATTTCAAACATTAATCTAGACGCGGATTCAATGTCGATTCTCAAGAAAGGATTCAACTTTGCCATAACTCCTAACAGAATACCCACGGAGGACATTATTGTCAACATTGAAACAGCCTTAGCGCCCCTGAAACACGAAATCGCGGAACCGATCCGTCAGGATATTTGCAGCTCATTACGCAGAGCAAAACTACCAACCCCTAACATTACAGCGGGCGAAAGAAAAGCCCTCACTTCACTAAATAAAAACAAGGACATTATCATCTTACCGGCAGATAAGGGCAATGCCACTGTCGTCATGAATACAACAGACTACAGAAACAAAATGGATGACATCCTCAAACAGAATACCTACAAACTACATCCAAACTATCCAATAACGTACCTCGAAAAAACCACGAAAGCCCTCATCTCAAAATCTAACATGCACCCTGATACAAAAAAGAAATTAATACCCAGAGAAAAGTCTTCACAATGCCCGAAAATTTATGGCTTGCCAAAAATTCACAAACCCGACGTACCTCTGAGACCAATCGTCACCTCCATTGGAAGCCCCATACACGCCCTCTCACAACACGTAGCCAGGATCCTTCAGCCGCATGCAGAAATGAGAGACTCATACATAAAAAATTCGGAACATCTAATAAGTCTCATAAAACACATAAAATTATCACCAGAAGACATTTTAGTCAGTTTTGATGTCACTTCGCTATTTACCAACGTACCGGTACAAGAAGCAATGGATATCATATCCGAAAACCAAGACCTTGCCGATGACACACCAGATCTAATCCGCCACTGCTTAAACAACACCTATTTCATGTACGGCAACCAGTATTACAAACAGATAGAAGGAGCGCCCATGGGTAACCCTGTTTCACCACCAGTATCAGATATATACTTAACAGATTTCGAAGTAAAAGCATTCGATTCATCCCCCTACAAACCATCATTTTACAAACGCTATGTGGACGACAGCTTTGCAATTTGGGGACACGGAATGGACAAACTACAACAATTTTTAAATCACCTCAATAATATCCATCCGAAAATTAAATTCACCATGGAAATAGAAGAAAACGGCCGACTTCCCTTTTTAGATGTATTATTAATAAGAACAAAAAATGGCCTCATCTCTCACACTGTTTATCGAAAAGAAACCCACACAAACCGATATTTACATGCAACTTCACACCACCATCCCGCTCAAATAACGTCCGTAGCTAGAACCCTGATAGACCGGTCCAAAAAACCGACTGACGAAACAAATTTAACTACAGAAATGGCTAACATAAATAATATTCTACAAAAGAATGGATACACCAAGACTATACTACGCAAGGCACAAAAACAATCAAAAATTAACAATAATCCCGAGACAGAAATTAAATATATAAGTACGTGCCGTCTCCCCTACATTCGAGGAGTTACAGAAAAACTTAGTCGGATATTAAAAAAGAATAAGATCCGAACAGTCTTTGGAACAGATCGAAAAATCGGAGACCTACTACCGAAACCAGTCGACAAGCCACCAAACGAGCACATGGGCGTCTACTCAATTCCATGCAGAGACTGTCCATTGACATACTTTGGCATGAGCAACCGCCGAATATCTCACCGCATGTCAGAACACGAATTAGATATAAAAAACAAAAAAACAACCTCAACAATAGCAATGCACACCATGATCGAAGGCCACAATATAGACTTCAAAAATACACGTACGATAGCTAAACTCTCAGACAATAGACACCGGATTCTCAGAGAGGCCCTAGAGATCAACAAACACGAATTCTCAATGAATACGAGAGACGATGCTAAGAGATTGCCGGCTGCATATCACACAATAATAAATAAAATAAAATACAACAAACAATTCAATAAACAAAACGAATACGTCGACAACCCTGGCATGGAGATAACCAGCAAGTACAATACAATAATAGACTCAACCCGAGGAGACTCTAGTACGACACCCTCCGCGCCCCCCCCGCCACCACCACCAACTAGAAACAATGAAACGAACAACGGGATACCGCCCCCGCACCTACCGCCACCGCCACCTCTGCGACGAAGTTCGAGAATAAAGAAAACAGTTAACTCTAGACCACCAGAGAGTGCTCGACAATGATTGTCCTAGTGCAATTAGTTAGTATATATACGCGAAGTTCCCGAAAAAAATTCAATATGCATATACCTCTTCGCGAAAACTTTTATTTGAACATATATATATATATATATATATATATATATATATATATATATATATATATATATTTATATATATATATATATATATATATATATATATATATATATATATATATATATATATATATATATATATATATATATATATATATATATATATATATATATATATATATATATATATATATATATATATATATATATATATATATATATATGTTATATTTGATGTTTTCACGGGTGAAATATGTTATAATATTCTTATCTCGGTTTATCTCGGAAAACCGAGATAAAAATATTATAACATATATATATATATATATATATATATATATATATATATATATATATATATATATATATATATATATATATATATATATATATATATATATATATATATATATATATATATATATATATATATATATATATATATATATATATATATATATATATATATATATATATATATATATATATATATATATATATATATATATATATATATATATATATATATATATATATATATATATATATATATATATATATATATATATATATGTTATATTTGATGTTTTCACGGGTGAAATATGTTATAATATTTTTATCTCGGTTTTCCCGTGTCAGTAGGTCTTGACTAAGACCATTTGTCTTCCGACGTTTCGCCTGAATATCACCAGGCATTTTCAAGGACTTAACGAAAAGCACGCGCGCGACACACGTCTACTCACACTGAAAGCTCACCGTCAAGTGACTCGTAGCGTACAAGATGGCCGCTTATGTCAAATATTGTTAGCGCGACGTGATTGGCTCCTTGTGACACGCCCACCTGCTGTCGTGTTCGTTGGTAATAATATTTTATCATTATTTTTGTGTTGTGATTTATTGTTAATTTTAGTTGTGACATTAATATTATTATTGTTGTGTTTTGGGGTTATTTTCGCTATGGTATTATTAATATTATTATTGTATTGTTTGTCATATAAAATGTTCTTCCAGGTACTAGGCAAACGAACTCCGTCGTCCCGATTGTTCATTATATCCCTTCTCTTATATATTTCTATAGCTTCCCTGTAAATTCTGAGAGGTTCACTGTTTAAACTTGCTATTATTTTTGAATGGTCAAAATCTATTGTATGTCCTTCTGTGAGCGAGTGTTGTACAAGTGAGGATGTAAGTTTTTTGTTTCTCATGTCGACTCTGTGCTCCGCTATTCGTGCTTCAACTTTTCGATTGGTTCTTCCTACATAAGTCTTATTGCACGATCCGCACGGTATTTCATATACTCCATGAGCTTCAAGTGGAATGATGTCTTTCGGGTTTCTTAGAAAGGTTGATATTTTATTTGTTGTGCTGAAAACGGTACGTATGTTATTTTTGTTTAATAGACGGCTGATTTTATCGGTGACGCCTTTGATATATGGTAGTCGGGCTGTTGATAATGGTGTTTCATTGGATTTTTCTTTCACTGTTTTTGGACTCTTTAATGCTTTGTTTATTATATAGTCTGAGAAACCATTACAACGTAGAGCATTTTTCGTGTATTCTAATTCTTGTTTTTTATGCTCGTGGTCTGCAATTCTTTTTGATCTTGTTATTAGTGTTTTTGCGACTGAGCATATTTGTGCGGGGTGATGATTGGACGTTGCGTGTAGGTATCTATCGGTGTGTGTGGGCTTTCTATATACTGTGTGCCCCAGTTTACCGTTTGCTTTTTTTAACACTAAAACGTCTAAGAAAGGTATTTGTCTGTTATTTTCCTTCTCCATTGTAAACTTTATATCTTCAATCATCACCCCGCACAAATATGCTCAGTCGCAAAAACACTAATAACAAGATCAAAAAGAATTGCAGACCACAAGCATAAAAAACAAGAATTAGAATACACGAAAAATGCTCTACGTTGTAATGGTTTCTCAGACTATATAATAAACAAAGCATTAAAGAGTCCAAAAACAGTGAAAGAAAAATCCAATGAAACACCATTATCAACAGCCCGACTACCATATATCAAAGGCGTCACCGATAAAATCAGCCGTCTATTAAACAAAAATAACATACGTACCGTTTTCAGCACAACAAATAAAATATCAACCTTTCTAAGAAACCCGAAAGACATCATTCCACTTGAAGCTCATGGAGTATATGAAATACCGTGCGGATCGTGCAATAAGACTTATGTAGGAAGAACCAATCGAAAAGTTGAAGCACGAATAGCGGAGCACAGAGTCGACATGAGAAACAAAAAACTTACATCCTCACTTGTACAACACTCGCTCACAGAAGGACATACAATAGATTTTGACCATTCAAAAATAATAGCAAGTTTAAACAGTGAACCTCTCAGAATTTACAGGGAAGCTATAGAAATATATAAGAGAAGGGATATAATGAACAATCGGGACGACGGAGTTCGTTTGCCTAGTACCTGGAAGAACATTTTATATGACAAACAATACAATAATAATATTAATAATACCATAGCGAAAATAACCCCAAAACACAACAATAATAATATTAATGTCACAACTAAAATTAACAATAAATCACAACACAAAAATAATGATAAAATATTATTACCAACGAACACGACAGCAGGTGGGCGTGTCACAAGGAGCCAATCACGTCGCGCTAACAATATTTGACATAAGCGGCCATCTTGTACGCTACGAGTCACTTGACGGTGAGCTTTCAGTGTGAGTAGACGTGTGTCGCGCGCGTGCTTTTCGTTAAGTCCTTGAAAATGCCTGGTGATATTCAGGCGAAACGTCGGAAGACAAATGGTCTTAGTCAAGACCTACTGACACGGGAAAACCGAGATAAAAATATTATAACATATATATATATATATATATATATATATATATATATATATATATATATATATATATATATATATATATATATATATATATATATATATATATATATATATATATATATATATATATATATATATATATATATATATATATATATATATATATATATATATATATATATATATATATATATATATATATATATATATATATATAAATATATATATATATATATATATATATATATATATATATATATATATATATATATATATATATATATATGTTATTATTAAGTATTTTGGGGATAACCCGCGTCAAATTATGATTCCCGAGAGAATCAGTCGTCTGCCGACGTTTCGTCTGAATCTCATCAGACATTTTCTAAAGGCGCCTTGTTAATAAATTTTCGTCTCGAGGGATAGTGCACGCACGTCCGTTCGAGTCGAAAGCCTACTACCAAGTGAAAGTTTGAAAGGAAGCCGCGTCAAGTGTTAGTGGAGGGGTGGGTTTCCCCAATGACGTCATTATTGCGTTTTGTTTGGCTTCTAGTGACTCTAGTACTTAACGGTATATTGTTTACAGGTGGATTATCAGTTTTCGGCTTACTAAGAATTTTACTAATGTTTTTAATGTGACTATTGTTTGAAATATCGGTAGTTTGATTACTATGGTTTTTAAAAATGTTGTTTTCAAGTACACTTGTCCATGCGGTCGGACGACTGATTCTCTCGGGAATCATAATTTGACGCGGGTTATCCCCAAAATACTTAATAATAACATATTTTGTACTCGCGAAAACCTTAGATTTAACATATATATATATATATATATATATATATATATATATATATATATATATATATATATATATATATATATATATATATATATATATATATATATATATATATATATATATATATATATATATATATATATATATATATATATATATATATAAATGGACGTATGTATATTTGCTTGTTTGTTGATGAACTCCTAAACCAACCATCCGATTGCGATGAAACTTTGGAAATCTGTTCAGCTCATTCAGGAGAAGGTTTATACATTATAATTTATTTATTTATTTATTCGATATCTCACAAAAAAATGATAAAAAAAGATTTGTATAGGAGTGAAACTTAGTGGGTTTGATCAGCGCGCACAAAAAAATTTTATGAATTAAATTTATTTATTTATTTAATATCTAACACAAGAATTAAAAATAATATCTATCTGGGATTTTCATTTAATATTAAAGATTCCATTAGCGCATATAAGAAAGCGTATTCGAAGTAAAATTCAATAATTTAACTTCTCGCCAAAAAGATTTGAAAAATGATCTATTTGGTATTGCTAGTAAATTTTTAATAAAAAAATAACATATAAATAAATCAAGGATCGAATAAATAAATACTGAAATATAAAAAAAGTAACATATAAATAAATAAATCAATGATCGAATAAGTAAATAAAGGAATAAATAAGTGACATAATACATAATTCAAAAATAGTATATTATATAAAACTGGTTAAGGTTCAAGTATATTTGTTTGCATAATTAAATAAAATTATAAATTAATGAATGAATAGGGACGGAAGGAACTGTAGGGATGGAAAGGAAAAAAAATACGGAATTATAATTACCGAATCTAGATATGAATGTTAAATAATAAAAAGGAAACATACCGATCCACCATTTGGAGGTAAATGATTAAACAGGCAGGACAACGTCTGCCGGGTTTTACTAGTGAATACATAAATGAGCATATATTTTTTTAATTTTTAACAAAATTCAAGCTGATAAATAATATCACGATTGTATCAGGCGAAAATAAACATCTCACATAGTTTAGTAATAAGTTTCAACACCCATTCTAAATGTAGTGCCTTTTTATGTTAAGAAATACTGGTATGTGGGGATACCTACACGCATGAATCCTTTTCTTTCATTTGGAACGTACTGCCCACCCACGCACCTGTCGCTAGTAACCCCACATTGCGGGGTATGTCGTTATCATATGAATGAATGAATGTTAATCAAAACTATTTTGTTTTAATGAAAATAACCTTTTTTTATATTACTTCAAGCGTAACTAATATGTACCTACTATGTCTAATATTAATTTAACACGCACCCAATAAAAAGTTGCCACATTCTGGAGACTACCGGTATTAGTCATCTCACAGATCCAGTCATAAAACACAATTCAAAACTGTGTCTCCACCGGGAATCGAATCCTGGACCTTTGGATCAGCAGCCAGATAACCAACTGAGCTGACTTTTTGCTCGTGATATTCAACAAATATATTTATATTATTATATTTGTCATCATGCTGTATGTATTGTAATAAATCATAAATTATTATTTTGTATGCGTCATCATTTCTTTTAAATTGAATCAAATAAATCTTTTAAATTGATTGCTTTACTCTACGGGTTTTATTGAAATTTTCCAATAAGCATGATGCCCTAAGTACCCACCTTCCTTTTGATATTTGATATTTAAACGAATAAGAACTATACTAGGTATACGTTTTTGATTTGTGGCTTATGAAGAAGAAAAATAGATTGTGTGAGATACCAAGAACTAGTAGAACGCCACTGAATAACGAAAAAGGTTAACAGAAGAAAATGTCAAGGATGAAATACTGACTTCTAAGTTTGATGAAATCATTTCGAATTTAAAGGACATATTAAATATTCAAAAGACCAATCTCCTGTCTACTAAACAAGTACCTACCTATTATTAAGTTATTATATCTAAAGTAATAAAGCAATCAAAATGTTAGTGTCTGTGTGTGTGTGTGTATGTGTGTGTGTGTGTGTGTGTGTGTGTGTGTGTGTGTGTGTGTGTGTGTGTGTGTGTGTGTGTGTGTGTGTTTGTCTCACGCCTTCTGAAAAACCAAGAGCATCTAAAAATCTAATTTAAGTGCGAACATGTTCCTGTATACCTGATGCAGTGTCACGCTAAAAATAATGCGATAAAAATGCTGAATTTTAAAAATATTTAAATAATTATTTTTTTCATACAAAATTTTCCAAGTCATATCTGTCAAAAAGTGTACATTTTGCACGCAAATATCTGTTAGTTTAAAAGTTAGAAGTACGTATTTACACAAAAAAATATATTTTGAAGTATAACTTAGCGTTTAAGTGAAAAACATGGTGAATATTTGGTATAATTATAATGTATAACTTATTTTTAAAGTAAGCCTTTTGTACATAAACGCCGCCATTTTAATATCTTTTCATACAATATTTCATTTTCCCACCGAATGAATATGTTCTTGAAAATAATAAACCTTTGAAATAAATGTAATTATGAAATAATAAAATGAAACACAAGACATTACGGCAAGTTTTAAGACATATATTGTAAAAATGTGTTTTTTATTAGTAAAGATATAGGCATAATAAAATTGCATAATTTGTAAATAATATTTGATTTTTCTGACAATTTTCATTTTTATGGCATCGAACAAACCAATGTAGGTACCTACATATTCAAAAAATGTATCCGAACCATTCGATATTACTTACGTGTTCGAATCGTTTCCATGGCTACAGAAAGAATGTGATATTCAAATAAAATTTGTTAGGAATCGAATTTATTTAGAAGGTTGTTGTAGGTAGGTACCTACCTAATACTATTTACTTACAAATCAACAATAATATACCTACACTGATTTCCTATAGGAAAATTATTTTATTTATTTATTTATCAACCGTTTGTCCGATTATAATGAAACTTTGGTGAATTGTCGAGCGTATGCCCAGGATGGTTTTTGGATTTAAACTTTTTTCTTATTCTTCTTCTTCTTCGTGTATTTGGTCGTTTTACCTATGAAGGGGGAGTATCCTGGGAAAAGAAGGTCCGACTGTACCTCCATCTCTTCACAGGTCTTCCAGGACGGGTTCTGCATATAAACTTTTTTCTTCTTTTTCTTCAACGTGTACTTGGTCATCTTACCTATGAAGATGAACTATCCTGGGAGATGAAGGTCCAATTTTCCTTCCATCTCTTCGCAGGTTTCTGGATTTAAACTTTTTTCTTCTTCTTCTTCATCGTCTATTTGGTCATTTTACCTATGAAGGTGGACTAACCTGGGAGAAGAATGTCCAATTTTCCTTCCATCTCTTCGCAGGTATCTGGATTTAAACTTATTTCTTCTTCTTCTTCTTCATCGTGTATTTTTGGTCATTTTACCTATGAAGTTGGAGAATCGTGGGAGAAGAAGGTCCAACTGTCCTTCCATCTCTTCGCAGGTCTTCCAAGACGGTTTCTGGATATAAACTTTTTTCTTCATCTTTTTTTTCTTCATCGTGCATTTGGTCATTTTACCTATGAAGGTGGAATATCCTGGGAGAAGAGGGTCCAATTTTCCTTCCATATCTTCGCAGGTATCTGGGTTTAAACTTTTTTCTTCTTCTTCGTGTATTTAGTCATTTTACCTATTAAGGTAGAGCATCCTGGGAAAAGAAGGTTCTTTCATCTCTTCGCGGTTCTTCCAGGATGGTTTCTGGATTTAAACTTTTCTTAACCGACTGATGGGACGGGATGTAATGAAGAGAAGGGAGGCACTAAAGGGCCTGAAGGGACGGGAGGTTTTATACCTGAAACTTATGCCTGAAGGGACGGAAGGTACTGAAGGGCCTGATGGGAAGGGACGTAATGAGGGCCTGAAGGGACGGGAGGTACTGAAGGGTCTGAAGCGGCGGGTCCTGGAGTCTAATTCTTTTTCTTCTTAATTTTATGTAGACCTTTAGGGCAGTTTTTATACAAACTATTTCCTATTGTCTAAATCATCTTCTTCTTCTTTTATGTATACATTTGGGTCATTTTTTTATTAAAATTATTTCCTTTAGTCTAATTATTATTCTTCTTCATTTAAGTACGTAGACTTTTGGGAGAGTTTTAATACAAACTATTTCCAATAGTCTTATTCATTTTCTTTTATGTAGACCTTTTGGTCAGTATTTATACAAACTATTTCCAATAGTCTAATTATTCTTCTTCTTCTTTTTTGTAGACCTTTGGGTGAGCTTTTATACAATCTATTTCCAATAGTCTAATTCTTCTATTAGGTATATGTATTTTTACTTATTTTATGTAGACCATTGGAATAGTTTTTTATACAAACTATTTCTTATTGTCTTATACTTATTTTTCTCTTTTTTATTTAGTCTTTTGGGTTAGTTTTAAGTCTAAAAGTCTATTGT
This sequence comes from Molanna angustata, assembly GCA_963576475.1. Classification (NCBI taxonomy): domain Eukaryota; kingdom Metazoa; phylum Arthropoda; class Insecta; order Trichoptera; family Molannidae; genus Molanna; species Molanna angustata. The sequence continues at coordinate 37,325,887 of OY754972.1, read as the reverse complement.
GCAGAAATATTATTAACGATATTGCACACTTGATGAAAATACATATGTAAAAATGAATGGGATGTGGGATGTGACGATGTAACCTGCACTAGAATCTTTTAAATACTTTTGTTTAATCAAATTTAAACCATTTAGGTATATCATCCTATTTTGAATAATTTTCAACACCTAATATTTAAAGAATGGGGGTTGTGGCCATTACTGAACTCTTTACAACGTTTATATTCAAATTAAAAATTATTTACTATAGTTTAAGTCTTCTTCTTCTTCGTTAATGTAGACTTTCAGTCTAATTGTGCAAAAATATAATGCACACTTGATGAAAAAATATAAAAACGAATGGGATGTGACCAATACTAGATCTTTTCAGTACCTACGTTTGTTTAATCAAATTTTAACCACATCCCAACATCCAAAATTACTAAATTTTCAATATGTACACATAACAATTTGTTTTCGATGATAATATTTAAAAATGGGGGTTGTGGCCAAACCAATCTCTTTACAACGTTGATAAACAGTCATATTTAAAACCATTACGCATAGTCCATGCGAGCAGAAATCGTATATTATACTTCATTCACACTTTATAGCAATGTATAAAAAATAATGGGTTGTGGTCATCACTTGAACATTTTACAATAGGTACTTAAACTCAATCAAATTTCAAACCACTTTTCATAGTCTGATATTGCATAATAATTGGGTGACAATATTATAAAAACGATTGCTTTTTCTATCACAATTTTACATTCTTGGCCAACGGCGGGACATAAAAGCTAGTTGAAAATATAATGTCACAGTGCCTTCATCAATTGTGTTATTTATTTATGGTTTGATGTTTACAAGAAAAATTCGAACAGAGTTTTTTATTTTATCCAACTGTCGATTTGTTTAAGAGAACTTTGTTCTCTTAACATATTGACAAAGTATCAAGCCAAGATACGCGATATTTGTATGTAGGGTCTATATTTTTCACGGTTTTTCCATCTTTGAAGTCAAAAAACACCAACTTAGGGGCTTTGCAGTATATATGCTCTATAAATATAATATGGGTTTACTCAGAATACGGAGTAGAACATTTACTAGTGTGTCTCCGTGTGTGTGTCCGTATAACTTTCGATCCGCCCAATATACAGAGCCTAAAATTACAGAATATAGGTATACAAATTTATAGGCCTACAAAACTTTTATGCTCAGTTTTTTGAATTTTCGTTTGTATCAGAGGTAATGAATTTTTCAACTTTTACTTTATTTTTCCATATATATCAAAAACCATAAATCTAGTACGCAAAAAAATTGGTAAGAATATAGACAAATGTAAAATATAATATTTTTTCAATTCTTGAGTGGCTCAAACATTGTTTATTAAGAAAATTATATTTTTTATGATAAATTTATGCGTTTAGCTGCCATTATTTCCAAAGTTTTTAAAAATATCCAAAAAAGCCGAATTTTCTATAAAAAAATTAACATTATAGTAGTATGTACAACCAATTTTTTTTAACAATTTAAAAAAAATGAATTTAGTGACGACTTCCTTTCATACAATTTGTAAGGCAGTATACATTTATACATTCATTCAATAGTTTGATACCTACTTAATCTTCAAAAATAAATCATGCTGTTTTCATATTCTGGGTAAGAAAAACAGAATGACCTCCATACTATCCTATCCTGACATACATACCTAGATACTTTATATAGAAAACAACATATCTTAAAATATTTATTAATTTGTGTTTTAGTGTTTATAGTTTGGTACGTATTCTTAAATTATACATACCTAATATCGCCATCCACAGTTGGATCTTATGTATTACATGCTACAAGTATAATTTAATTCCATTTTTCCGCAATCTCCAATAGTTCCCATTTGTCTGTCGCTCCGAGAGTATCGAAATTTCCAAAATATTATAAAAGACCTCACTTGAATTTGTAGAACACGGCAGTTATTTTGTGACCGGAAGTCGTCAATTTTATTTAACGTCATTGAATTCTGAAAGTAATCTCCGTTTTAAAACCTAATAAAGGCTCTCCATGGTTCTACTTGGAAATTTTTTATCGAAGGCGTTTATTTATTTTATTTATTTATTTTTATTTGTTTGGAAACTTAACAGCTATACATTTATAATACATAATTGCAAATGAGAATACAAAAGAAATAGCCAATTATAAAGTTTCACATATTTAAATTATAATATATTATTGATGTTGGGTAGTCATTGTAAGATGGTGAGTGTATGTGGGGGAAAGGGAAGGGTAATGGATATAGGAAAACGTTGATAAGGAAGGGATGAAGGTTTAAGGAAAGTAGGTTTGATTTTTAACCAGTAATATTACCAATAACTGCGCGTAATTGGCATCGATGCCTGTGTGGAGTTAAATATATCAGGTTGGGGGTCAAGACTGTAATAATTTAAGCATCTGTTGACATAATTATTGTGTGCGTAATTTGTTCTGCAGTATGGTGTATAGAAAATGTGATTTTGGCGTGTTGTTTTCATAACCTTTTTTCTTTGTTAATATGATAACCAAAGAAAAAATGTAAAATTAGGTGTTTTTACACCGAATTATCATAGAAATTACAGCATTATAAACATAAAAATATATTTAAACTCACGATAATCTTCATTGAATTAGATTTTAATTAAAAAAAACTTATTTAGTGTTGTTTTTCGGGCAAGTAATAGGCATTATGTCAAATAACAAGTTGTCACATTCTGGAAACTTGTGGTTTTAATCGTCAAATCCAGACGGAAAGCAAAAAAAAACTGTATTTACGCAAAAACATAGCAGCATTAAAACAAGAAATTCACGATTAAAACTCTGCTCGAAAGATACAAAAAAAAACTATAAATCGTTGACGGACAATTAAACCATAATAATATACCTAAACCTTTAAATTTTAAGACGTAATCGTTTTAGCTTCACAATGAAATTAAATATTTAAATCCATCTTTAGATATCATACTTGATTTAATACAAACTAGTGTCAAATTTTAATTGCGCATATCATGTTAATTAAAGATAATTTACTTCACATATTCCTAAAAAACAAAAAATGTGTCTCTCCTTGTTTATATCTTACACTCAATATATATTTTACAGCAATTCCTTTTACTCTTTATTAAACCGGCTGAAAGAATTTTCATGAGACAATGTATCAAAGAAAATGAAGAATATATCTATTGTTTCTGTAAAATTGTCTGAGATCATCATAATATTCTATGAAGACTTTTATACTTCAATAGAAACAATGTTTTTCTAAGAGAAACAACGGCTTTTACAGTTAATGTTAGTAGGTACTTAATACAAATGGCATATTACATAGTTGTATCTCAAAAGAGACGGAGAATAGATATTTTCTTGTCAAATCACGGTCTGCCTCTTCGATCTGCTGAACATACCACACTAGCTATTCCCATACATTCTACTGAATTTTTCAGTTCTTCTTTTGAAGTACAATCATCAAGACTATGGAACACCTTAAGTAATGATACTACGACGTCTCAATCGATTCAACTTTTTAAAAAGAAACTAAAGCTGTTTTACCTATCTAAGGGTGGGTTTTTTCAACCTTAGTTATAGTTAAAATTAGAGTTATAGTTATAGGATTACATGAAAATTCTTCGAAAAACAATTGTTCGAATGCGCAATTGTACGAATAACAATTTTTCGAAAATCAGTTATCAGAATGACAATTGTCCGAAAGCAAATTATTCGAACTAACATTTATTGGAAAACCATTTAACCGAATTTAATATATTTTTGTGTCATTGTGTTGCTTCCTTTGACATATTTGTTGCCAGTAAAATATATTCGATGAAGACTATTATTACTTGTTGTATTATTGTTGGGTAGGTACGTATGTTTGCACATTTTTAATAATTGATGTTTGACAGCGCGGTGCGTCGCCATGTTGTTTATTCCATAGATTTTTATTATACATAATATACTATGTAGATGTAGTAATCCGTGCAAAAAGTGAGTCATGGAATATCGCGCGTTTGACGTTTTGGTTGGCAACATATTTCAGTTTTCCTTAAATTTCAACACATCCTAAATAACTTTTCTCTAAATCTAAATAAACAAAGTGTTTTTTTACGACAAATAAATCCCAAAACAATTCACATTCATCGTTATTCTCTATGGAAAAACGATGTAGGTACTAAAACGTCAAAAATCCTTCGGAAAAATGCCTCACTTCGATTCATACAAAATTCTCATCTAGTATACCTATTATAATAAAAATCTATTTATTCGTTTCACAATACTACCAACATGACGTCATAAAAATTCGAACAATTGTAATTTCTGATAATTGTGTGTTCTGAAAATTGTTTTTCGAAAAAATGTGATTCGAATAATTGCCATTCGTAAAATTGATTTTCGTAAAATTGAGCATTCGAATAATTGTTTTTCGAATAATTTTCCTGTCACCAGAAGTGAGATATCTTTTTATATAATATAATTACCAATGACATTCGCAAACATTCAAAATTCAAATGCGTTCACCATATTACAGCAAAATTATGACAGCCACCATTACTCCACATATGTATACATAAATAATAGAAAACGAGACACACTATATCTTCTATCATTTATATAGTATGAGCAAGAAAGAGATATTTACGCTCGGTACGTACTGTTTACAATTTGTATGGAATATTTGGGGTCTTTATACCTGCACCACCCGTAACTATAACTATGACATAACTACGGTTGAAAAAACCGTTTTAAGATATTTAGGTATTTCTTGTATAACCTGTAGTTATATTATAACGATTATAACTATAACTACCGATTTAACTATTCTGTGAAATAACCCGCCCTAATAATTCTTAACTGACAGCCCATATCTATCCTACCTCCCCTCCCTCTATCTCTATTTCCTTCCTTCCTTTGTTGCTGTGAATTTACTCTAAATATTATTTTCGTTTGTTGTAAATTTAATGTACATATCGATTTACTATTTATGACCTCACGTTGCTTTGGTTGGTTGGAAGAAATTGCCGTGTGGAAATAAAACCGCCATTGTACACATTATAATGTACATGAAGTTAAATAAATAAATAAAAAAAAATATGATATTTTTATCAAGAGAAACTGATAAGCTAGGAACATTTAACTTTGTGAAGTAAGGTCGATAAGTTATTTTTTTGTTATTTAGAAACATTGCATAAATATGATCAATATTGATATTTATACATACTAGAATTCCATGAAGGACCTACATTCATACGAAAAAAACAATCTAGGGGCAAGTCTGATCAACATGCGGAATCAAAACCATCCATGTTTACCCATATCGTGGATATAATTATATCCATGATGGATGGTTTTGATTCTGCCGGTTGACCATACTTGCCCTCTTGATAAAAAGGGTGGATTTTTACTGTTTGTGCAAAAAAAGATACCAAGTAATTATATAAATATTAAAAGATGTACTTTTGATTTTATTCAAGTCAAAAATCTGTATAAAATTTAGCAATTATTATAACTTTTTAAGATTATTTTTTATATACCAACCAGTGTAAAAATTATACGAATAAAAAGTCCAAATTAAATCCCATTTTGACATAAAATTGCGACAAGGATCTTTAATCGGCCAAAGCCAAAACAATGTAATTAAATATTTTTTAAAAAATTCTCACAAGTAAACATTTTCAATATCCAATTTACGCGTCAAACCAAAAACATACGATTTTAATATCCGGTGATGAATGCATCTCTGTTAATAATTTTCATAATTAATTAAATTATGAAATAATTTATGAAATTATCTTTCAAAACAATGCTATTTCGTGCAACAGAAAATAAATTTAATAACGAACAAAACAAAACAAAACACAAATAAAGCAAAGCTACCGGTGTAATAAAATTCGACCGATATGAGAATATATTTTCACGTGTTGCAAACAGCATTGTGTTACTACAAATACTCTACGATGAGTGTAAAATATTTTTGAACAAAGTACACAAACTGCATCGAGGGAACGTAAAACGTGCGAATTTACAATCTACATTTGGAGAGTTTCAGGAATTTTCAATAATATGAAGGGGTAACGTCGCAATGCCCATTGTTTGCCCTTCGGAGGATATGGAACTAGAAGTGATGGTACATACACACAAAGGAATACAGACAACAAGCGGTATTTTACTATTAATCATCCAAACTAAAACTATCTCCGTATTATTAAACGTAGTTCATTTGAAGTTTTTATTGTTTCATTTCAATACTATGTAAATTATAATTATCTAAGAAAGTAATATTCATTTTTTTAGTAATAATATGATTTGTTTGAAATAAAATAACGTAATTTTTTGGCGGATTGAATAATTTTATTTTTTCCTGGAATGCATTTTTTTCATGTCGATTCAGAGTCGATTAATTTCATCAATTAATTTCGTAATCCCACCACCAACACGCTACATGAGCGACAAAAAAAAAAGAAAAAGTGCCTCGTGGAGCCCTCTAGATTAGCAATATCGGCACTTTATGTGCAAAAAGAATAATCGACGAATGTGAATAAAAGATTCACATTCGTGGACTGTCATCGACTTCAGATCGTGACCTTAGTCACACCTTTAATGCTTTACATTTTGACCCACTATATTTTGTCTAATACTCGTCACACGTACAAAGGCATGGTGCGACTTTCCAATGTCCTTATGTATTTGAAATATCACATTTTTTTATTAATACTTTAAAATTGCAAAGTTGAGTGGTTTTTGATTTACAATTTTTATAGTCAACCTTTGTGTAATTTCTAGAGGCAAAATGGATGTCTTATACGCCCCCACCCCCCCTATTCAACAATGCCATATTGCATTATCGAATGGGCGAAAACTTAATATATATTTCTAAGTACCTAATGTTTAGAATGTTTCTAAAGTTAATAAATATGTAAATACTAGCTGAGAAGCTTCGCTTCGCTCAGCTTCTAAGCTAGGGCTTGCAGCCGGCTTTTACCGCTGCGCGGTAAATGACCGCCTCCGGCGGTCCATGGCACTGAGGGGTCTGAAGGTACTGAACGGTCTGAAGGTACTGAACGATCTGGAGGTACTGAGGGGTCTGAAGTTACTAAAATGTCTGAAGGGATGGAAGATTCGGGAGGAAATGAAGAGGGGTATGAGGCATTGACGGAACGGGAGGTACAGAAGGACCTGAAGGGACGGGAGACACTGAAGAGACGGGTGGCACTGAGGGACAGGAGACATTAAAAGGACAGGAGGCACCGAAGGGACGGGAGACACTGATGGACCATTTTTAATTATACAGTCAATACGAAGATTGCTGAGTTTCAACTAAATCAAACACCTATAATCCGCAAAGTGGTTAAAAAGGTTGCAAACCCTATTGTAGAAGTCAAACGAAACTTCTCTTTTAGTTTCTTAATTTGCGTTTCACAAACCATGACACGGAGCAAGCTGTGTTTGTCGCCTCCGCACAAAAACGTTATTCTTATAAAATATTAATTTACAAAATAATAAATTGTTTAATTTTAGAAAGATTGATATTTTAAACTCCTTGTAAATAAGCATGTAATAAATATTAATATTTTTTCATGCAACTCTCCAATAATAATTAGTACTTTAAATCCTGGCAACACCGTGGTTGACATTTGACTTGACGTTTGACAAATGACCGATAAATTATGTTTGCAAACTCAACATGTAGTCTAAATCTAAACTAAATGATATTACTTAAATGATCATCTATTGTGTGTTATGTGTATTTAGATTGTATAATTTTTTATGCTTAAATAAGGATATTCGCCTTTTCAGTTAATTTAGCAAGCATTCGCAGACTCTTATTTTAACTGCAGACATTAAAGCGGTACTATAGTTTGGTTATGGACATTTTATATTTAATTCACCAGAATTTGATGTATTTCAGATTAGCATTACAGTAGCGAGATGTATTCTAAGTGCAATTTTTTTAATACTATAATTTATTTTGCCAACTGTAACCACTAAAATATAAAATCATGTATGTTCTCTTCGGTAATAATTTTTTTTTCCGTTTCACGATGAAACTTTATCTGTTACAGAAACATATTATATTATTATGTTATATTTTTCAACTTGCAACTGACAGTATAGCCAATCAGCGGAGACTTCTAATTGGCTGTTAAATTATTATATTAGATGTAATATATATGCTGTTAATCTTCCAAAAATTTACAAACAAATAAATATAATAATTTTAGTCTAAATTTAATACTTAAACTTTGTCGTATGTCTGTTGAATAACAAATGAGAACGTATGAGGCCGACTTAAAAATTATTTACCAGTTAAGACTAAAATCACTCTAACGCGACGCCTTACGTAGGCGATTCAAGGCGAACGCGAAGCAGCGCGAAAATAACAATCAGTCGGTAACTATTGAAGTGTCCTGCGTTACCGACCGCGAGTAGGGTACGGTGTGACATGGTACGATGCGAAGCGAACGCGATCAATTTGTTTGATATTTTCGCGCGAATTGGAAGCAGTGCCATAGTTTTTTTTGGTAAAGTATAATGTCAGAAGCACGATTCGCCTTCCCGTAGGACAGAGCCGCAGCGTCGCACCGCATCACTTTGAATTCGCATGTATCCGTTCGGATCGCTTCGCATTCGCGTTCGCTTTGAATCGCCTACGTAGGATGTCGCGTAACTCAACAACACATGCTACCATTACTTGACTACGCTGAGATTCAACTGAAGATCAACTTAACAAACTCGAACGGTTACAAAATGTCTGCATTCTATAAGTGTATGGACTCAGAAAGTTCGACCACGTATCCGAGAGCAGGCAACGACTGAACTGGTTAAAGATCCGTCACCGAAGAGATTCCCGTGTTCTTTCCCTTTATATATTTTGTATTTTTAATACTATAAAAGTCTTTAATTATTATTAGGTGATGTATGTATGTCGAGTATCGAGAGGACAATGCTTATATGTCAGAATAGGAAAATGTGGTGTTCGATTCAATATGGTTATATAGTTTTTATAGTTCGATTCAAGTTTTTTCAATTAAGTTTTTTACAAAGATATACATTGTTAAAGATATTGAGAAAACTTACCACGTTAATAAGTTTTGTTGAATTTGATAGTAATATATTTTTATCGGATACCTACCTGGATATTAATAAAACACGATGAAAACAGAGTGGATGCCTTTGAAAGAAAAATCTTATGCAGAATATACCTATGTACCTATTAACGACTGTCAAACATGGCGTAAAAGATATATATCACCGAGCTTTATGATCTTTACCAGGAGCTCAGCATAGTCATGAGCCATGGGGCAGCAGAACTGGAAGGTGGCAGCCAACGATTGAACAGTATGGAGAAGATTCTTGGACACAGATAGGACCCATCAAGAGTTGTGACGCTAAGAATAATGATGATGATATTTTTATGTGAATAAATTAATTGATTGTTGGCAATTATTTAATTTTATTTTCTTAAATTTATCTTCATAAATTTGAAAGTAAAATAATTTGTTAATTAAATGAAACATACAGAAATGTTTTGAAAATATAGATTTCTTCTTCCTTGCCTCTTCCCAGTTCATCTGGAGCGGCCCTTCTGGTACGACCTTTCCTTTCTTGCCCTTCGGAGATCTTTCCATCTTGCGTCATTTCTCTGGTTAGTTGCTCCTCCCTCAACTCCTTAATATTTGTCCACCAGGTGGCCTATGTACGGCCTCTATTTCTGGACTGAGTGCGTATATCCTGTGTGAGTTTAACTATATGATCCTCATTTCGTCTGGTAATGTGTCCGTACCATCGGTGTCTGGCCTTTAGTTTCTCCGGAATAGGCGACTCCAAAACTACCTCGGACGTATTCATTTCTAATTCGATCCTCCTTTGTAACACATCTAACTCTATCACTCATAATAATAACTCATAATTCTTTAGTTTATTCCTAAAAATTTCATTTGAAAGCAAGCATTACATACATACCATCACGCCATGTCCCTCGCGGGGTAGGCAGAGAGAACCAAACGCTACTTATTTCTATCTTGACACACGTTCATCGACATTCATACATTGTCCTATACATATTCATTTGTTGTTCATGCTTCTGACATCTCCGCCTTTCAAAATAGCGTTCCCATGGATATGCCATCCCTTACTTGGGCGGCCCCGACCTCTCATTCGATTCCTGTCTGCAATGTATATTTTCTTCGTCAGGCGTTCCTCATTCATTCTGCCCATGTGTCTAAACCATCTCAATGTGTTCACTTAAATTCTATTAATGACATTTTTCTTTATCTTACATTCTTTCCTTATGTCCTCATTTCTGACCCTCTCATACATCGTCCTATTATATCTTCTAACATGACTTTTAAAATACTTAATTCTATAATGGCATGCATTTATAGAATTACCTGTTAATAATGTATAAAGAGGCTCTGGAGGATATCTATTGCAGGTATGTGTACTATTCCATTGTTACAACACATTCCTGGGTTTTCTCCCTTCCATTTCAAATCACCACAATATGTACAAATTATAGACATTCTACCAAAAGTTGATACTGGCTCAGAAATAAATTGCAACTATAGGTTAATATCTATATTGCAACTATAGGAAAAAGCAGAATTTTCCTTTTGTCTCCATGATTCATGTTTCAATGCCACATCTGTTATTTTACATACAAAAAAAATAGTGTTTGGCGATATTGTTAAGCGTTTTCAATTTGACTCCTCAGGGGCCTTATGACTTGAAGACTTAGAGGCTGTTTTATACTTTTAATGCTGCTAAGATGGCGCATTCAAGTGCAGTAATTTCTATTACTTCAACGTCTTGCATATTCATCTGATCTATTATCATTAAATTATCACGACTCCCTACCTCTATCCAATTACTTGAAGGCTGAAAATCTGTACTTCCTCTTTCTTGCTGCAGAAATTGTAATACCCTATACACCTACTCCTAGAAGAATAACATAACCTGTACACCGAAATACAATAATCACCAACTCATTTATGAAAATATCTTTAAAAAAATACCTATGTTCTTTCCATATGTGAATGTTGATTTAAAATTTACCTAAATTCATCGAGAATTGAAATTTCAACTTACATTTTTTTGTAACTATATAGGCTAAAATTTGATTCTGAAAGAAAATAAAATATAAAGTTATTAAATATTGGAAAATAAACTAAATCAATACATATTAATTACGATAAAAATATAAAGTAGGTAACTTTCGAATATTTGACAGCTGAAAGAATGGTGGAACAACGCGAGGAAAGCAAATCTGACCCACAATGCAAAAGGGACCATTTGTTCAACGTGAATTGCTCACTCTCCCTGTGTCGGATTTTATTACTTCGTGCCATTTGAGGTCTAATTACGATAGGGACGCATATATCAGAATGTTGGTATTTTTGTCATCTTCAGGGTAAATTCACATAAATCAATTTTGGCGACTCGGCGAGTAAAGCATAAAAGCATTCTTTAATTCTTATTATATAACATTTAAACTAACTTTCTTTTGAAAATAATAAAAAAAACACATCAGCTTGTGAGGCTTTGTGTTTTTATACTGTTTCAAATGTAATATTATAAAAATGTAATATTGTAAGTTTTTTACTCTACTGTAAAATTGCCGATTTCCACATAGAAAGATTTCAAACGAATGTAACAACAGACAGCCTTGGGCAGACTGACATGAATATAGTCGTGCACAAACATTCGCAAATCCAGAACGACAATCTTACCAGGTCTACTTTATTTATATGCAGATACATACATACATACCATCACGCCATGTCCCTTACGGGGTAAGCAGAGAGAATCGAGCGACATACTTCTCTATTTTTGCACACATTTCTGGCTTCCTTTACATCCATGCATCGTCTCATAAATGCTCGTTGATTGTTCAAACTTTTTATGTTTCCTTCTTTCAAAATATCATTCACATGGTCATGCCATCCCTTTCTGGGGCGACCTCTGCTATTCACTCCATCTCTTGCACCCATGTATATTTTTTTGGTCAGTCGTTCATCGTTCATTCTTTCTATATATGTCCAATAAATATGTAAATAAGCTTTCATAATCTGTTTAAAGTGTTATTTCACCAATTCTTTGAGTGGATTATAATATTTAATGCTATGGGAGGTATTTTCTTGTTTATGGTAGAAGGTATACAATAAGTTTTTTCAATATTCAGGGTTAGCATTTTCTTCAAGCTCATTCCATGAATTTGCCTGAAAAAAAAAATAGCCATATCGTCTGCATATGTAACAAGTTTTCCTGATATTGTCAATTAAAATATGAAATTATAAAGAACACGTTTAAATTTTAAAAAAGTCAAAAATATTAATAAATAAATCGAATTTCGAACAACAAAATTATTTAGGGAGTATAGTTTTTTATTCTGGTCACGGCACCATATGATAATGTAGAGGTATCCTTTGTATTCAAAATTAAGTAATATACTGCAGATCAACAAACGTTTATATACCCCCACTTTCACCAAGGTTCCTAAGCGCTAAAATCAATTTTTTGATGCACTAAGCGTAAAATTACGTTTCACCAAACAATCTTACTACCGTTAAGTGACGCCGGCGACTCAATTCTTAAGTGACGGTCTTTTGTGGATCAAGTCATTCATCAACGTATTTTGTAACTAAAATTATTACATTTTAGCATTTGTTGTTATATTTTATATTATATTTGATTTCTATATTATCCAGTTATATTATTATCACGATTGACTGGGTTTGTGAAAAATTCATGGTGTCAAAACATTGCTTTTTGTATTTGTTAAATAAAATTAAATTTCATTTAAAACAGCATAATTGATGTCAACGAAAACAATAATGGCGGTATGCACAAAGACACAGGTATTAGCAAGGGTAGAATAGCAGGTATGCGATATGTTTGTAAACATGGTTTCAGGTATACAGCGCTCGCGGCCATTTACGACACTAATGCGAATATACCTACTGATGAGATCAAAGTAATACTTTTTTTCAAACAAATTCAGAAACTTGTAAAAATTGTGAACTACACACTGTCATAATATTTGATTGTTATTTTAATAAAGGAAACAAGATAAATTATGTGTTCTTGATTTTTAAATATTTCTATATAATTTAACTTGAGTTCGTATTCCTTTACACCGGAAATTTAAGGAGAGTTGAGCCTAGGGCTCAATTAAGAATGTTGGTTTTTGGTTGGTGAAATACAAATTCACTGAGTGATGCACTCAAGGATTTGAGCTCCGAGCAGGTAGTTAGTTGATGATCCATTTGATGTACCTTGGTGAACACGGCCACTAGTATTATTTTTGTCAAAAATATTATCCTACATACATTACTAATCTTTCTATAATGGTATCAACTGGTAAAAACATTTATTTTGCGATAACCCAAATGAAAATTCAAAAGTTTTGAATCAAAAGTAGTTCTGATTTTTTTATATATAATAAATTCCACAAAACATCAATTAATTATAACAGATAAACAAATGTACTAAAATTCAAATTACAATGTCTTTTATAAATAGAGAAACTGACTTGTATCAAATGATCAAAATCGGGGATTAAGTGATTTATATGGGTGCAATTTGGTAATCGTTCAATTTCAAAGTCTGTGAGATATATTTTTTTTAATAGTACAAAGCCTCTAATATTGCTGAAAATATTGTAGAATCTGATAAAGGTGATCAACAAAATATTGAAAATAATAAATTTACTTAATATTGGTTTAGTGAAAATTATTATAAATTATATGTACTGAGTTTGCAAATTTCCAAAACACGTGTATCGATTCTGGAAATATCCACAAATATTTCAACCACCTGGTACTTTTTCGTCCAATCTGTATTTAAAATATTCTCTCTAAATTTGAAAGTCAAACAATAACAATCAATAAGGAGTGAAAAATAAACAATAAGGTAAAACAATTAACAGTATGATTCAAAAATGATAAATATTTTCATAAAACATATTCTATTCGATTCGTAATGCGGCAAAGTATTTTTAAGATTATATCAAACCATATTTTCAATTGTAATTTTTGTCGGGAGATCCAGGACCGCATCTGTCGTCTCCCGGAAATCGTAATTTTCTTCTTTAAGTTGTCACCCTGATCTAGTTTACATTTTGCGACATTTAATTGTATTCATTAAGTTGCCTTCCGTACCTGCTTTGCTAAAATGTTCGGATGCTATACCCACCGCTTTAGAACTAATTTTGAGTTCAAGGTATTCAGAGACCCTTGAATTTCTCCGAAAGGTTTTTAGGCAATAGGCAAACAAAAGCATTTTTACAAACAAAAACACAATACGACTGACATTGTATCTTCATACGCTGCAGCTATTTCTTTATGGCACATTTTGATTAAAATTCTTTAAAACGCCGGGCTTGAATTATTGTGATTCCACTCTTGAGAGCCGTGCAATCGAATTGAACCACGAATGAATTATGAATGTTGTGCTTATGTGTGCAGATACACGCTTGTCTTGTGTTTCATATTATAAGTTTATGCACACTCGCATACCTGTCGATGGTAAGCTCACATTGTGGAATTAAACAGTTTCTTTCAAAATTGTTGAGTATTTTTGCCATGGAGGGAGGCAGTTTGCTCATATACCAACCAAACAAAAGACACAAATTTGCGCTCTGCACACCCACGTGACCTGGTCATGTTTTTTTTCCGATAATCCAACTGTCAATTTGTTCAAGAGAACTTTGTTCTCTTAACATATCGACAATGTTTCAAGATAGGATACGCGAGATTGTATGCAGAGTCCTTAGATTATATATGATACAGATACCTAGTCAGCGCAATGAATGTATGCCAACTAAAACTACGCTGAAACAGACGAATTTCACTCGCCCGGCCGTATACGTACACCTACCGATACGCACAGTACCTACATAATACGTAGACCAACCGATCTACCGCCTCACACACACATGTAAAAAAAACTTGGCATACATTTGAATTCGAAATTTGTACTACACACGGCTTTTGTACCTTATAATTCTATGGCAGGGTGTATATTTTTCACGGCTTTTCCAACTTTGAAGTCAAAAAACACCAACTTAGAAGCTTCGCAGCCTATATGTTCCATATACGGATTTACTCAGAATTCGGAGTAGAAGATTTCCTGTGTCTATGTGTCTGTCAACCTATACAGGTTGCACTTATACGTACAAGCTGTTCCATACGAAGGAGTGGTTCTGATTTAAAACTAATACAACAATAATCGATCGTAGTTCACTCAAAGTTATTTGTACGGTTTAATTGTATTACTGATATTGATTTTATACATTGTTTTTCAAAACGATTCGTAATATGAATAACACTATTCATTGAATATTTAATCACTCCATATTTCACAAGTGGAACGGTTCCCGCAGATTGAAAGGGTTTAAATCTGATCAGACGAGAGTATTTTTAGTATTTGCCAAGAATGAGGGAGTACCAAATGCACTCTATCAAAGAAATTAAACCTTTTCTCTCCGCCATATTCTTTTTCTTCCTCTCAGGAGAGGATGAATGGAAATTCAAATGGAAAACTGATACGCAGTGGAAATATCAGTATATACCTTCTCTCTGTCTATCTTGATTACTTAGTCGATGTTTTCTTTTATTTCATACCATATTGAAGCGTTTTCCTTCTTGATACTTACTAATATTATTTCTCCATGAATACTACTCCCAAACAGATTTTTTTCTAAAACATTTTAATAAAAATATAGTAGGTATATATCGCCGCATACCGTGAGAGAATATGGACAAACCCCAACTCGATCACAAAGGCTGTACAGGGGTACCAATGTCCGAGACTGTCACAAACATGGACAGAAGTGTTGGATCGAGAACGAAAATAGTATGACGTCTAAATAAGTGATTTTTATTTTTCATATAAACTCATTTTTTTTATTTTTTTTTGTGTATGTAATCTATATTGAATAAAATGTTTTTTTATAATGTTAAACATATATTTTGTATGTAAAAAAATATGGTTTGTGTAGCATTGCCTCCTCCTGCTCACAACTGGAACAAAAATTTTACTATTATTATTATAGTAGGTACATAAAAATATACATAAATGAAGAAGTCAGACGACAGACAAAAGTTGTCGATGTCGCTCATTAATTATGGGAGGACAAAACTAACACAAATACTTAGGATAACTACTTAAATAATTCAATATTAAAATTATTAACAACATTTGTAACTATGCCGTATTGTGTTAGCGATGCTCTTCGAGTAACACATAAAAATATTTGATTTGACTTGGGAACCATTTGATTCATATTAATTACACCAACATAGTTAACAAGTCTATTTCTATGGCTCTGAAATAAAAATGGCGTCAGAGATAGGATTTATGACAGGTATTATGGCGGACATTGGGACCTGGTTGATCTGTTTTGTGTGAGCCCATATGTTTGTTAAGGTAATGATTGTGAATGCAGAAAGTTGAGATTGAGTACATATTTAGTGTGGAACGGGAACAATCACCTGGTTCATAATTGCATATAATTGTCAATAAAAACTGTAAACTGTTAGCCCTTGTACAGGATTTTCTAGTTGGGCAGCAGTAATCTACTTATTGTTGTCATTATAAATATGGTATGATAAAAGGTAAATATATAATAAATAATTAAATGGGTGGGTCATGTTGCCAGTCAGGAAATGGACAGATGGGCATCCGGAATTCAGAAATGGGATATGAAAAGGGGAATAGCCTAGTCTCAGAAAAGGTGGGACGATGATGTTGTCCCCGTTGCTGGAAAGTAATGGGTCTAAAAAGCCCGAAAAAACACGGATGGAAGTACTTAGAACAGGATCATTCAGTAGAAGAGAGATGTCTGAAAGAAGAAGAGGTAGATAACGAGGATCGTAAGAAAATAGAGGAGGCCAATGTTCAACTCAGGACGCAGACAGACTGATGTTAATGATAGCTTAAATACTTTGATTTTTATTCTTTGGAATTAATGCTTATCCTTGCGAGGGAAACCAGAGAGAAGAAGGATACACGGAAGACTTCGAAATATGGAATGACAGCTTGGATTCCCTATCCTAGCATGCAGCGAATTTTGAAGAAGCAGGTCTTCAATCAGTTTTAGAAGAATTAATATTTATTATTTTTCTAGAACTGGCCGTTCATGATTTGGTAATGAAGCTACTGTGCTCAAACAAAAAAAAATCAATCATCTACATATTATATACGAAGAGAATTCGGCGAAAAGTCATGAATGTACTCGTTAATTGGTAATTTCATGTATAGTGACAATTTAGGATGCTGCGATTTTTGCAGAAGCAGGTCTTCAGCCAGTTTTAGAAAAATAAATATTTATTAGCTCTGATATTTGTTTTCATTGGCCGGTCATGATTTGGTAATAAAGCTACTGTTCTCAAAAATAACTCAATCAACTTACATACATATTATGTATATACGAAGAGAAATCGGCGAAAAATCATGAATGTACTCGTTAATTGGTAATTTCATGCATAGAAACAATTTGGCTGTACAAATATGTTCATTATATTATAATAATAATATTATATAATAAGGCACATTATTTAAAATTTCGTATGAATAACATCTCATACGTGTCTGTAGCCAGCCGGGGGTGATTTAAGGAATATCGATAGGATCAAAATAATTGGGAAAATGTATACCCTTAAGAAGATTCTTCCGAGAAACTCTCGTGAAGGGATCATTTATTTGTACATATATTGTATATTCAATATATCATGTGCCATGAGTTAAGGGTGTATCGTCTCGCTGGATGATAATTCAATGGTGAAAATTGAGAAGGTCATTTCATATCTACAATGGAAAATATGAAGAATGAGTTTGGGACACATACATATGTACCCTTTATGTCGGCACCACGGTAAAGTTACAGATGTTACATGCAACATAGCTTCCTTAGAGTGGAATTGGGCTGGCCATTAGGCTGGGCCGTCCATGTATGAATAATTTTATTTTTTGACATATTTTAGCGAAAGGGGTCTCAAAAGTTGCGCATAAATACAATATAGATTGTAAATGAATTTTTAATTTTCCGATTCAAAAGTACTTTTGGCCCTCTACTGATACTTGAATCCGGGGCTTGTAGAATGTTTTTAGAAAATATAAATTATTTTAGATGTTTGAAATTTCTTGATTTTTTCAAACTCAATAATATTCGTTTTATTGCGGGTTGAGAATTTTATTATTATCAACTTACATCCGATCAATTTAAGTATTACAGCGTGGCTGACAGGTCTCCCGAAATTGACCAACATTTACTTCTACAAATCAACGAATGTTGCGCGATACACTAGTAGAACAACACGTACTAATGTACTTATGTAAAATGACATATTTATTACATCTACTGCATTCTACGTATTGTAACGAACATAAATAATTATGTTTATATAAATTAAGCGCGGCAGGCGCAAATAATGTACTCCCCATGGTTGGATCAAAAGAAATATCATTTTACTCATACAACATTATGTTTATTGTCACGGATAAAACAGTTTGATATTACCTACCTCCGTATTTTGTAGAATTATTATTTTGTATGAGCCTTTCAAAAACATGAAAGCAATATCAATTGGTGTTGATTACGTCATCATTGAAAGAAAATAGGTACATACATAAATTCGACATCTCTCAAATGCGTATATTTGGATATTCGAAGGACATATTATATTATGTTGAATCATATTTGTGTGTATCATTTCCTTGCCATTGTCCCTTCACTGATGTGTTTGAGAATTTTCAATTGGAAAGTTAGTCGCAATAATTTTGGGTGACGATTGAAAAAAGTTTAGCACAAGTTTGCGCGTGTGGATGTCTCAATAATCAGTGCACAGAAAACAAATACTCATAGTGAACCAGGAATAAGAGAAGCATCGGTGAGATCGTTTATATTATATAGTCCAAACAGTTTATATTATACCTAACAACATTAATACCCATCACCTGATGTTTTCTACATATTATAAACAATATTTTTTTTATACAAATTTGCTTATAAACAGACGGATGGTACATAGATACTTATTAATTGCGTAATTATCTAGAGAAGACAAGCATATAAAAAAAGATATATTATCATACCATCACGGCACATCTCGCTTTGTGCACGACAAAAGGGTGCACGACAGACAGTCTCGTCTCACCTAGCTACGCCCACCTCCACCCGCTCCGCATATGTGTACTGAAACGGCCCCTTCACAGAACGCTAGTAAGAATGACAAAGAATGCATGGCACGAAGAGTAGCTCTAGAAGCTCCTCTAGACTCGTGGTCTCGGCACAATTCTGCAAAAAAGAACAATCAACGTCGGTGAATATAATATTCACAGACATGGATTGTCGCTAGAGTACTTCAAGCCTGTGACTGTAAAACTGGGCATCAGAGAGTTGACCAAGGACACTCTGGAATTTCATTTTTTTATTCAGCAGATAGAAGGGCACTATAGCCATGGCAAAACAATTTGAAGGCTGTAAAGTTCTTCTTAGAGACCACTAAATCCGCATTCCCAATGGGACCTTGAAGAGGCCCAAGGACTGCAGCGAGGATCTCCGTTCTATTGTAGGACACATTTGGGTGAGAGCATTCTCAGAGGATGTGCTCTAAAGTTTGGTCAGGGTGATGGCATAACTGACATGAGGATGAGTTAACAAGGCGGAATTAAAGCTGCTGTGTCCTGTAATAAACTGAGATGCCCAGAAATCTTGGACGGCCCAAGATTGACGAAGTCTAGTCCTCACATCAGGGAAAAACAAGAATGTTGTTAGTCCCACGGGGCACGAGCTCCATCAAGCCTGCCAAGAGTCCAGCAGGGCTTCCATGGTGATGAGGTTAATGTTCCTGGGGGAAATAGGGCCTTCGGGGGGATTAAGCCGAATCTCACCAATTTCAGAAGACTGTCGTTTCATCAAATGGTAAGAAGCGCCACGCCTCTGAGTTTCCAAGTCCAACGGAGCCAGTCCCGTAAGAATAGGGAGAGAATCCGTCGCACATGTTCTATAGGCTTTGGATAGGGCCAAGAGTGCGAACCTTTAGCCAGAGAGAAATTTCCTGCGAATGTATTGAAGAATACAAGATTGTGACCAACAACCCGAAGCATAACATGCAATGCCAAGAAAAACTGCATTGTAAAACACCCGTGCTGTAGGGAATTTCAGACCCCAATTGACCCGATATATATGGGCAACTTCGTAGAAACGTCTCACCCAGAGAAGGCTGTATTCAAAATGTGTGTGGACCTCATCGTTAGACTATGTGAGATTTCTCTTTGCCTGTTGGTTTTCGATTACTCGCCTTATATGGGATGCCCGAAAACGACGACAGTAGAAAATATTGGAAGCACTATTTTAGCCGACACCTCACAGTTAAAAAAATACCTGAAATAATAAAAAGATCTATTTCTGATCGATGTAAACGTCAGGCAACTTCTTTAGAGATATAAATTAATCAATCATCTAAAGCGAGTTGGTAAACGAGCCAATTGCTGTAGTGCATTCTGGTCTGTTAGTTAGACTCCGTTAACATAATATAATAAAAGTCATCTTGACATAATGGTAACATTTATTTGAAACTAAGGTCTTTGTTTGCAACCCAAAGATTCTATGAAAATATATCGTAGAAAAATTTTCCACTGCGTTCAACGAAGGTAAATCTATAATATCAATCATTTTTTTTTATTTCCATAAAAAAGATCGGCTTGTTATACAAGAGCACAGGTCATGATGTTGTGATGAGCCGCTCAAATAACAGTTTCCAACTTTGTACAACGAAATAATGAGACGAACGTGACAAATATATTTAATCCTGGATTTTCCTCCGATGGACCAAATATTGAAAGCACGTTTTTCTCATAATTTTATTATTTCAATAACACATGTGCAAAAAGTCACAAAGAATCGTGCAAAATTCAATTGTGAAAACGTATCAAAAACGAGTAGGTACATGTACATACCAAATAACAAATTCTCTTTGAATTTATCTACTTACATACATCAAGGGCGGGTTTCTATACCTACATATTTTTTTGGTACAACAGCGTTCTTTCTGCGAGGCACCGGCTTTGAATTGTGCGTCCACTATTTTATATAATCATAGTAAGAAAATACGACAGGCTAAAAACAAAACAGGCTACACAAAATTTAGCAATGATGTTTCCCACTAATGTTAATAGATTGGTGTGTGAGGTTACACGCGTGTGTGGTGCTTACTTTTGTAAGGTACTGCACATCCGCACACCTATTACTGGTAACCTCACATTGTGTTTAACAATCACAAAAATTTATCATAGCTTAATTATATGCAGGGCCTACTTAGCCATAATCGGAAGATAAATCAAAATTGTTAGTTGGGTGCTTAGTGCTCACTAGAAAATACCAATATCCAAACGCATGTATGTATATGTTTGGCTCTAGACTTCTTCTTTTTCTTTGCCTTATCCCACTTTAGGTAGGGTCGGCTCTCCTAATCCTTTGGCGCCACGATGATCTGTCCTGTATTATCGGGGTTGGGATGTGGGCTTTATCCATGAGCTTCCTCATATTGCCCCACCACGTGGATATTGGACGTCCCTTTCCTTTTCTGCTTTCTGGGAGTGCTAGAGCAGTTTGCACCACATGATCGTTTTGCCTCCTCATAACATGTCCATACCATCTGAGTCGGCTTTCTGTAAGTTTTTCTGGTATGGGGGCTACTCCAAAGCTTCCTCTTATTAATTCATTACGAATTTTATCTAGCTTCGTCACCCCACCTGCCCACCTCAGCATTTTCATTTCATTGACATGTAGTTTTTGTTCATGTGTGCCTTTAACTGTCCAGCACTCCGCACCATATGTCATTGCAGGTCTCACCGCTGTCTTGTAGACCTTGCCCTTAGTTTTGATTGGCATACGTGGATCGCACAGCACGCCCGTGAGAGTTCTCCATTTACTCCAAGCCACGTTTACCCTATGGGAGACGTCAGCATCCACACTGGCATCCGCTGAGAGAACCGACCCTAAGTATTTGAAGATTGACACCTTGGGTACAACAATGCCATCCGGGAAGCACACCGTCGCTGCGCCTGACGTTCCACTGTAGTTGCATTCCATGAAATCCGTCTTTGTCCTGCTAATGCGCAATCCAAATCTCTCGAGTGCTTCGGTCCATTTCGATAGGGCCACTTGCAGTTGGCATGCGCTATTTGATATCAGGACGATGTCATCAGCATATAACAGACTCCAGGGCAGGGGTGACTGTACATCTTTTGTGAGATAATCCATTACCATGTTGAATAAAAGCGGGCTAAGTGCCGATCCCTGATGTACGCCAACATTGACCTCAAACCAACTGCTTAGGCCTGCCAAACTTTTGACTCTAGTGCGGATATTGTTGTACATGTCTTGCACAAGGTGTATGTACTGCTCCGGTATGTGCCGCGCTCTCATAGCCTGTCATACTAATCTTCGAGGTACTCGGTCGAACGCTTTTTCTAGGTCTATGAATACTACATAAGTATAGGTTTTCTTTATTCAGTCTATGCTTCTCCATAACGATCCTGACCGCTTGTATTGCATATGAGGTTGATTTAGATGGGATGAATCCAAACTGATTTGGTGTTATAATTGCAAGTTGCTGTAGTCGCCTGTTTATGACTCTCTCCCAAATTTTCAGAGTATGAGATGTAAGTTTAATGCCTCTGTAGTTTCCACACTGTGCGACATCTCCTTTATTTTTGTAGAATGGTACAAGGTGGCTGTGACGCCATGATTCTGGAATAAGTTTTGTCTTCATAATAATGTTAAACAGCTTTGCTAACCATATTATAGCCAACGGTCCCGGTATCTTCCAGATTTCAGCCGGTATTTCATCAGGTCCCACGGCCTTATGGTTTTTCATTTTTGACACAGCATTTTTAACTTCCTCGACATGTATTTCTTCTATAGGTCCGTAAGACGATGCCAGAGATGTCAGTTCTTCGCTTGGAAATTCCTCATTCAATAATTTACAATAATATTCATGCCATCTCTCATTTATTTTATCGTTCGATGTAAGAAGGACTTGGTCTTTGCCTTTTATGTATTTATTTGTTTTCACATCTAAAGTTGATCTATGTTTCTGTTTGGCTATTCTGAATACATCGGTCTTGTTTTTAGCATTCTCAAATTTTTCATAGAACTTCTTACGTGATTCTGCTTTGCTTTGTGCTACTTTTCTTCTCGCTTCTGCCTTTGCCTGTTTGTATTTGATGTGATCTTCCTCATTATTTGAGTTCTGCTAAATTTTGAAATAAACTTTCTTGGCTCGCAGGCTTTCCTTAACCTCTTCATTCCACCATGTCGGGTCCTTATCGGTGCTTACACCCCCCTTTGCTATGCCAAGTGTTTCACATCGTATTGGCATTATCATAGTTGTTATCTAGGTCAGTAGCAAGGTAGCGATGGATTTTCTCTTTAAAAGAATTCCTTTTGTGCCATTTATCTCCTTCCACTTAATTTATGGTGTTTTATCTGTGATTGTTTTGATGGGTTTTGGTAAGTTGAAAACTGATTTGACAATTCTATGCTGCGCGGTTAAGGATTCTCCGGGAATAACCTTGCAGTCCTTGAAGTTTCTTCGAAATCTACTGTTTGCTAATATATAGTCTACTTGTGAAGTTTTACCCCCACTTTTGTAGGTAATTAAGTGTTCTGATTTTTTCTTGAAATTTGTGTTCACCATTGTTAGATTATGGCGTGAGGCAAACTCTAAAATACATTCGCCTTCTTTATTGAGCTATCCAAATCCATAACCTCCATGCACACCCCGGTGTATATTATTCACTTCTCCTACGTGTCCATTAAGGTCTCCCCCGATGAATCTCAACTCTTCCGGTGGTATGTTTTGCATAAGGTCATCCACATCTTCCCAAAAATCTTGTTTTTCCTGTTCTCCACATCCCACTTGTGGAGCATATGCAGATATAATATTAAGTATTGGTTGGTTATCCATTGCTAGCTTAACAGCAATCAGCCGGTCGTTTCTTCTATCGATGCTTAATATACGGTTTTTAAAATGTTTGTCCAGAACGATGCCAACACCATTTCTCTTGTTGTCTGTGCCGTGGTATATAAGCTGGTATCCCAGCCCTAAGTCTTTAGATTTTGAACCTTTCCATTTGGTTTCTTGGATAGAGCAGATATTTATGTTTCTCCTTTTTAGAACTTCGGCGAGTTCCTGGCTTCTTCCTGTCAGTGATCCAAGATTCCATGTCGAAAATCGTATTCTCCTACTTTCTACTATGTTTGGCTTTAGACAAGTTGAAAATATTTTTCCATTCAGAAAATATCTCATCACTTATTTTTCCTTCTTTTACCTCGTGACTGAGGATGGCAGTTACACTCAATCACCCGTTTTATGATCCGCCTCCAATTTTTCAGTCAGTGCGGTGAATTTTTTACAAAACAGATACAAATTAATTTTTCTTTCAAATAGGTTTCCTAGTATTATTTGGTAGATGCGCACAGTTCATGTATTTCTTTCATCTCTGTTAAAGCACTCCGGGCTTCGATATTTACCAAATTATTAGTTCGCTTTTATTATAGGAAGTTCGTTATCATTTAGGTATAATACTGTTTAACCGAAAACATCCACTTAAAGGGAAATCCCCCAAGGCAAGTATCAAACGTTATCTTACAGAATATTCAAAAGCCGTCATCTGCCCTTGATGAATCGAATTTAAAAAAAAAATAATAAATAATTTAGAATCAGTTCAACATGCAAAGCACATCTCACTACATATACTCTACACTGTAGTATCTCTACACTATTTCCATACATATGCACCTCATTACAATGATATGACTGAAGTAAAATACAGAATAGAAGCATATAGATCGACATTTTACAAAATAAAAAATCTTCTCCTTGACGACAATATCAACTTAAAGCTGAGACAAAGAATGGTCAAGTGTTATTTGTGGTCAGTTCTGCTTTATGTGGTGGAGGCGTGGACTCTCAAAGTTAGGTAACATTATTAACCGCCTTGAAGCATTTGAAATGTGGATCCACCGCAGAATGCTAAGATTATCGTGGACTGACATTTTTTTTAACATGTCTACGTAGGGGACACCAGCTATTAGGATTTGGGTCCATTTTACTCTTCCGAAGAAGCGCACTACGTAGCGTTGGGAGGGGTTTGCAATCTAGAAAAGAGTTTATTAATTCGGATTTTAAAAAGACCCAGGTTGTACGAAGGTGGAAACACAGAATTCGGAAGATCGTTCCACAGTCGGGCTGCTGTATTAATAAAGGAGTTCGAGAAGCGAATTGTTCGTATATGTTGAAGGTCCACTGTCAATGGGTGCTGCGATTGAGTAAAGCGAGTGACTCTGTTGCGAGTGGGTGGAGGAGGGACCAAAGATGCAAGTTCTTCTGAGCAATTCCCGTGGTAGTATCTATAGAATAAACTTAAAATACCGACTCTGCGTCTGTGTTCTAGTGATTGCAATCCATCAGTCAGTGATGGATCATCAATCAAACGTATAGCACGCCTTTGGACAGCGTCGAGGGTATTCAGTAGGTATTGGGGGGCGCCACTCCAGAGGTGACTACCATATTAAAAAATTGGACGTATTTGCGCTTTGTAGAGTATACATATCTGGGTCTTAGTAAAATATCTACGCGCTCTATATAGTACGCTCAATTTTTTGGAGGCGAGTTTCACGTTAGCTTCGATGGAGCCCTTGTAGTGTAATTGGTTCGTTATAGATATTCCAAGCAGGTCGATAGAGCTGCTGTTAGGTAGGGTGCTTCCGTTGAAAGACACTTGCAATTCATTGAGGTTTCTCTTTGCAGAAATTAGACAGGCTTGGGTTTTTGAGACGTTAAATGAAACAATATTACTTTCACCCCAGATATTGATTGAGTGGAGGTAGCTATTTATTTTTTGATGAAGGTCTTTACGGGCTTCTGATATTTCACTCTGTTTAGGAGGTTTGTCAAAAGAGAAATTGTCATGGACTGTTCTGTCATCCGCGTAACAGTGGATGGGGGCGCGTAAGAGCAGGTCAATTTTATGTAGGAGGAATAGGGTTGGAGATAGAATGGACCCTTGAGGGACTCCCGCATTGATGTAATGGGGAAAAGAAGAGCAACCATCCACTACAGTTATGACTTCACGATCTTTTAAAAAATTCGCAATCCAAGTACACAGAGACTGGGGTAATCCATAAGAAGAGAGTTTCATTAAAAGACCTCGGTGCTAAACCCGGTCGAAAGCTTTAGAGATGTCAAGGGCGACAGTTTTAACTTTTCCAAAGCGTTCCATAACTCGACCCCTAACGGATGTCACATACGCGAGTAGGTCGCCACAAGATCGATTTCCACGAAATCCATATTGGCGGTCGCTTAAAATTTTGTTTGCTTCGAGGTATGTGATCAACTTGGTGTTTAGTACCCTTTCCATTATTTTGAAGAAGTAATAGCGATGGGTCGGTAGTTAGATGGGTTGGAGCGATCACCTTTTTTAGGAATTGGGTGGATGACCGCTTTTTTCCAGTCACATGGGACAATACCAGTTTTAAACGAGAGTTTGAAGAGTTTAGTGAGAACTGGGGCTAGTTCGGCGGACAGTAACATGGTCAGTAACGCTGAAGTACTACGTAGAGCCAACACCAACAGATAATTTTTCACCAATGTCAAGTGTTGTACTTCGGCCATATTCTGAGAGGTGAAAAGTATGGAATCCTTCAGCTCGTCATGAAGGGGAAGATTGAGGGTCGTAGAGTGGTCGGAAAAAGGCAGCTTTCCTGGCTGCGAAAAATCCGCAAATGGACCGATTTGAGAAATGTGGAGGCTTTCTGTATGGTGGTCGTCAACGTCTGGGTGACTTGATATGACACAAGAAGAAGATAATTATATTATTTGCCAAATATAGGTAATTGACAATAGGTATGTAGGAATAATTCTATTAGTCATACATATTTTATGCAATTTAAAACACGAGACACTCTCTTTTTCGAGTATGAGTCACATATTGATACATACATAATATAAGAAAGTGTCGTTTTTGTTTATATTGTAACATTGTGTACCTACTTATTATTGTTTTCTTTAAATTAATAAAGAAATTAAATGTACATTGTAGATTTTTGACCTTGTGTTGTTTGTGTGCAGTTTAATTATGATAGACAAAGAAAAATATTTTTTTCGTAAAAAAGAAGGAGGCTGTCAATTTGACACTTTTATTACTCTCCACACTATGGAATAGTGGAGAGTCATGATTTAAAAAATTTTAAGCGTATGTTTTTTACATCAATTTCTCAACTGGTATCATGTAGAGAGTGCACATGAGTTTCATCGTGATGTGTATGGCGTATGGAATCATCATTTTTGTATCCTCTCTACAGCCCAAACTATAAGTCCGATCGACTTCATATTTACATCGTATGTGTAAAGTGCATAGACATAGAGTTGAATAGTTTTCCATAGACAACATTTAATTTCTTCTCTTTGATTTCATCATTTACGTTGTGCGTTTTTGTGTCCTTTGATTTCATCTCATTTCTTCTCTTTGATTTCATCATTTACGTTGTGCGTTTTTGTGTCCTCTCTACAGCCCAAACTGTAAGTCCGATCGACTTCATATTAACATCATAATATGTGTAAAGTGCATAGACTTAGATCTGATTAGTTTTCCATAGATATCCGATAATTTGTAAAATAAATTTCATATTTGTATGAAAAATGTCTATAACAGAAATAAAATAGCTTCTGTATGGGTCTGTAAAATTGAGTGATCAACTTCATATTGATATTGTATGTGTCTCTATAGACATGTGTATTTTTTACTCTCCACTTCTATCTTCCTCAAGGGGTAGGCAGTGAGAACCGAACACCGCATTCTTCTATCTTGACACATACATCGCCTCATCAACATTGATACACTGTCTCATACATTCTCATCTTGCTACTAATACAATTTTACTTAAAATTTCTCAACAGGTATCATGTAGAAAATAAAAACTATGAGTTTTGTGACAATGTTTTTATGTGTATGGTGTATTGTGAAAACTTTTGTCCAACGGGAATCTTATATTTGTTTAAGAATCTTATAAAAATGTACTTCATATAAATGCATTTAGAGACATTTCATGAAGATAAAATGAACGCTTACTATGGTGTGGAGAGTTTAGTGTTGGCCACAACCCAATTGTTTTTATTAGAAAGGCGGTCCTTCATGAGTGGTTCCATTTATTTGAAATCGGTTAAATGGAATTTGAAAACGAAATTTAACACAAAATAATGCACCGTATTGAAACTTGTCATTTGTTCGATATTTGGCTTTGGGTCTCTAGTATTTAATTAAAATGCAGGTACGTACAGTCCTTGGCTAACAAACTTTCCCATTTGACTAACAATTAAGCGAGTATTGATTGTGTTAAAAGCAAAGGTGAACTATTAGTATGCACTCTGCAGCACTCCACGGGGAGGTATACCAGAACTGTCCATCCAAAGTTACTCTCAAACTAAATACATTCACTGGAGTACCTGTGGCTGTGAAGGTAGTGAGTGCTATTGACTTCAATCGTGTGACACCGAGACACAAACACTCACTATATACATAGGGCTGTCAAATGTCCTGTATTTTATTATTATTTTTTTTTTATTTTGGATATCCAACAGTACCGTAGAATATAATAACACAGAATGAGGTTAAGAACAATGGTAATAAAAGTAAATGACAGACTACGGTACATGATTAACAGGACATCATATCAAGTGAAGTTAAAGTTTTACATACATTTTTAAGAAACGAGGAAAACGAAATAAAATGACCGTACCAAGAACATACAAGGAAGAGTACAAAGAAGATTATATTATAGGATCATAACATGGGATTCTAACGTAGGTACTTAAGGCTTAACGAAAAATGTGTACCTAATTGCGACCTTTGGGGTGATACATATATGTTTATACTAGAGTCAATGCAAAGTTGGCGCTATATCACAATTTCGAACGAATCTAGAGATTGAGTACGAAATATGTAAGTCAATGTTATTGAGCAGGATATTAACAAAATAGTTTTCCCTAAGATTAGTTTTACAGTGTGAAATAGAAAAAGTAGGTTTTTGATCTGACATTGCGGTTAGGGATGTGAAGTGAGATATTTTCTAATAACTTTGGACAATCGATACTGTAATGCAATAGTTTATATAAAAATAATGAATCAAGTAAATTTTTATTCATTATACAATATATACGATAAGAAATACTTGGTTACATTTATCAAAATATTAATATTTCCTTTCCTAATTTAAGCTAGAAAATTGTGTTTAGGAAAGCAGCAGCTCTTTGCTTACATTATATGAATACTTCACAAAAAATACATAAAATAAATCTTATAAAATATATAAAACAAATCAATTAACAATTAGGTATATATAAAAAAGGACACAATTTCAGAACAAAATATAGAAAGAACAAAAAAAAATACATCCAAAATTAAGAAAACACCAACATTAAAATTACAATAGGTAGGTACATAGAAAAATAAAAATGAACCACAAAAATAGCAATTTTATAGAATGGAATATGAGGAAGAGTATTTCAAAGTGTCTTGAGTTTATCTTTAAATAATTTGTAATTTGTTTCTGTTCTAATATTTATTGGTAGGTTGTTAAATAATTTAATGCCTTTATAAATATAGTGATGCTGTGCTGTAGTAGTTCGAAATAAAGATGTCGTAAGACCTCCTATGGTGCTATTTCTAGTACAAATATTTGTGTCTGTGTGTATATTGTTGCTGATTTCTTTATGTATTTGTAGCATCTTCGGTTATCCGCCTAGATGAGAGTGAAATTTATACGTTTTAAAACTAAGTACACGTTTTTGATATGATTGTGAGGGCTCATTAATACCCGGCTCATTAAAGCCAGATTTATATATGAGGTGTTTGAGGAAGGGTTTTTGTACACTATCCAGTCTGTTAATGTAGGTGCTTAAGATACATCGGGTTCCAAATTTGCGATCCGTATTCCATATGACTTTTTACCATAGACGTATATAGATGAAACCCATCATTTTGCTACAATTCAAATTTACAACAGTATTGCAGTTATAATGATTATAACGCCTGTCATTAGCCGGGAACGCAACGTGTATGGCACACAATGTAATAACGATAAAAAAATATAATAAATTTTTATATATGTCTTTCGAGGGTTTCCACTAACCCATACATACATACATACATACCAACACGCCATGTCCCTTACGGGGTAGGCAGAGAGAACCGAACGCCACTTACTTCTATCTTGACATACATTCATCGCCTCGACAACATTCATACATCGTCTTATACATGTTCGTCTGTTGTTCACGCTTCTAACATTTCCGTCTTTCAAAATACCGTTCACATGGACGTGCCATCCCTTCCTTGGGCGGCCCCGACCTCTCATTCCATTCCTGTCCGCAATGTATATTTTCTTCGTCAGGCGTTCCTCATTCATTCTCCCTATGTGGCCAAACCATCTCAATGTGTTCACTTTCATTCTATTAATAACATCTTTCATATCCTACAATATTTCCTTATGTCCTCATTTCTGACCCTGTCATACATCATTCTATTACAGATTCTTCTTAGCGATCTCATTTCAACTGCATTTATTCTACTTTAGTCGAATTCTGCCATGTTTCCTCTAACCCAAGTGTCTGTTAATGGAAAACATGATTTCTAATAGTCTTCCGAAGCAAATATAAAAAATCAAGATTTTTTATCCTATTTGCTATGATTGCAAACTATTGAACGCATATTGTATCGAACTGGATACAATAGATGTTGTTGGAACGCGTTTGCGTTTCCTTGATGAATTTGTTAATTTAAAGTTTATTTTATTAACAAAAAGTTATTGGCAACCCTAACACATCACTTCAAGATATCAAGCAAACAAAACGAATTGATTTCAAATTCCCTTTTATACCTCTACTGTTGATAAACTAGTTGCTTGTTACATATGAAATCCAACTGTCGATAGCGAATGTTTGTGTATAGTGTGCTTGCGTGTTCCCGTCCCCCCTTATAACTTTTGATCCACTTCACTGACAGAGCATAAAATAAATTAAACAAAGATAAATTTTCAAAGACTCTTTTTTTTTGACAAATTAAATAATATCTAATAATAAATTTATGTTTATCGAACATATAAAAATTTGCATACCTATGCGGAAACCTTGGATTTTTCCCTATCGGGAGTCAATAGTATTTTTGACAATGTTTTTCAATATCTCAATAGAGACGAAGTTGGAATATTATAGAATAACCAGGAACTCAAGGCACTTACAGTGCTTACGACCTGTCATCGGCTGGTTTACGTGATCACTTTATGCGCTTGCGCAACGTTCACCAATTATGCCTTCTTATTGAGTTCCCTTATCAATGCAATTTAAATAATGGGATACAATTTCTCTTATTGGTCTATGTCGTCTATAATATATTGTTAAAATTGAATTTGTTGTTATATTAGTTTGTATGACTGTATGTTTGTTAGGTTTAAAAAAATAATATCTCAACTTCGTCTCTATTGAGATGTTGGATAAAAATTGTCAAAAAAGTGTGTTTATAAATAGTCAAAATTTATATGTTTATCTTCTTATATTTATAGGTTTATCTTCTCATATTTATATGTTTATCTTCTTATATTTAAATTTTTATCTTCTTATGTTTATATGTTTATCTTCTCATATTTATATGTTCATCTTCTTTTATTTAAATGTTTATCTTCTTATATTTATATGTTTATCTTCTTATATGTATATGTTTATCTTCTTATATGTATATGTTTATCTTCTTATATTTATATGCTTATCTTCTCATATTTATATGTTTATCTTCTTATATTTAAATTTTTATCTACTTATGTTTATATGTTTATCTTCTCATATTTATATGTTCATCTTCTTTTATTTAAATGTTTATCTTCTTATATTTATATGTTTATCTTCTTATATGTATATGTTTATCTTCTTATATGTATATGTTTATCTTCTTATATTTATATGTTTATCTTCTCATATTTATATGTTTATCTTCTTGTATTTAAATTTTTATCTTCTTATGTTTATATGTTTATCTTCTCATATTTATATGTTCATCTTCTTTTATTTAAATGTTTATCTTCTTATATTTATATGTTTATCTTCTTATATGTATATGTTTATCTTCTTATATGTATATGTTTATCTTCTTATATTTATATGTTTATCTTCTCATATTTATATGTTTATCTTCTTATATTTAAATTTTTATCTTCTTATGTTTATATGTTTATCTTCTCATATTTATATGTTCATCTTCTTTTATTTAAATGTTTATCTTCTTATATTTATATGTTTATCTTCTTATATGTATATGTTTATCTTCTTATATGTATATGTTTATCTTCTTATATTTATATGTTTATCTTCTCATATTTATATGTTTATCTTCTTATATTTAAATTTTTATCTTCTTATGTTTATATGTTTATCTTCTCATATTTATATGTTCATCTTCTTTTATTTAAATGTTTATCTTCTTATATTTATATGTTTATCTTCTCATATTTATATGTTTATCTTCTTATATTTAAATTTTTATCTTCTTATGTTTATATGTTTATCTTCTCATATTTATATGTTCATCTTCTTTTATTTAAATGTTTATCTTCTTATATTTATATGTTTATCTTCTTATATGTATATGTTTATCTTCTTATATGTATATGTTTATCTTCTTATATTTATATGTTTATCTTCTCATATTTATATGTTTATCTTCTTATATTTAAATTTTTATCTTCTTATGTTTATATGTTTATCTTCTCATATTTATATGTTCATCTTCTTTTATTTAAATGTTTATCTTCTTATATTTATATGTTTATCTTCTTATATGTATATGTTTATCTTCTTATATGTATATGTTTATCTTCTTATATGTATATGTTTATCTTCTTATATTTATATGTTTATCTTCTTATAAAAAGTGTAAATTTATATGTTTATCTTCTTATATTTCCACGTCAAATACTTTTCTCTTACAATTTTTGTAAAAGCTGAATTTAGTGATGACATCGTTTCATATCATTTGAATGGCAGAATACTCAATATCTACGGGGACTCAATAGTTTGATACTCAATCTTCACACATACATACCATCAAGCTGTTTACATATTCGGGGTAAGAAAGAAAAAAAATACTGGATTCCACACTATCCTATCCCGACATACAAACAAGTTTTGTATAGGAAAACAAAATATTTAAATATATTCAATAATTTCGATTTAAGGGTTTATATTACATATGGTTTCTACGTCATCGACAGTTGGATCTCATGTGTTACATGCGACTAGTAATACACAGATGATCGAGGTCTACCATCTGTGTGATTTGACGGTCACTGATTATTCTTGGTTTGTCTTTACGACCGAGCTTATCGCGACCACAAACAGAGGGCAAACTTGTATTGTAAATGATATAATCATGCATTTTTTTATTAGTCTTTCTCTTGTTTTGTAAATGGCTTTAAACCATAAATAAATTAATAAATTGTGTAGCTTTGAATTATTTTTCCAGTTGACCGTATAAAAGTGAAAAAGGAAATATCATTCTTGGTCGGTAACAATGAAAATGCAATAAAATGTATTGAACTAATAAATGATTCATAGTTTCCAACATGATTTATGATTGGTTCATTTTTTGGTTTCCTTCCGTTAACCGAAGTATTGTAATGACGATACATAATACACACAAAACATAAATGTGGGAAGATATATTTTCTAGAAAGCAATACAAATAATAATAATAATAATAATAAAAAATAGATAAATACACACCTTTAGCAGAACAGATAAAATCACAGTGGAAACAAGAAAAAGTAACAATAGTCCCAATAATATTATCGTCTACAGGCATCATACCAAAAACTCTCCAAAAAAATATAGACATACTAAAGTTACCCCCATACGTAATCACCAACATACAAAAAACTACAATTATCAACACATGCACAATAGTCAGAAAATTTCTACAGGTACCACTTTAAAAAACTACACACAACCACACAGACACACAAACACATAGCCTCACAACTTGAGTACGCTCCGTTGTGAAGGAAATTACCGGATCATAACCGAGATCAATCTACGTATAATAATAATAATAATAATAATAATAAGCCCCTCAAAAACCAAACCCACGTCCAGTTAAAAACATCTAGAACTACGTGAGGGGCGGGGAGCTACACAACTACATCGAGTAGCTTGCCAACGGGTAAAGGGTACAAACACACAACACATACATGGATCACACAAAAAACACAAGCCTCGGACAAACACCGCTACCTGGGGAGCGCCAGGGCACGTCCGGAGTTAGCGCTGGGCGTAGCAGCATGAGAGCCGCTAATGACATGCTGTCGAACAGGCGGACACATGCCGGGACACCCGAAGAAACAACAGCCGAAACCCAACACACCCGACCTGCTGAAAGTGCTTTGCCGGCAAGTCAACCGACAACCACCAAAGCGGGAAAACCACGACAACGCATGAAATGGACAGATGACATGAACATAAACCTCATGCGTTGCTACTACACTATCACACAAGGAGACACACAAATAATTGGATACAGACAGGAGCTACATACACAATTCACCACAATTTATCCAGAACTCTCACACATCACAGAACAGCGACTGGCGGACCAGAAAAGAGTTATAATAAACAACAAAAGAATACAACTATCAATACTTGATCAAATAAAACAAGACGCAATCAGAATGAGTAATCAAAATAGAATAAGTACATTAACACAAGACATAACAAATACACAAATAAACCACAACAATCCACAGGAAATATCAATAATACCACAGCAAAATAACACTGAACAACCAAATATAAACATAACTAACGAATCCACCAATATGAACAATAATACAACAATAAGCCCTAACAACAATGACGAGACCAACGGAAGAACAGAACAAAACCCAGACACAAAAACACAAATCACAAACACACTAGAACACACAATCGAAATATATAAAGATAGCGACCCCACAACAAGACCACACCTACCAAAGCTCAAAATCAACAAACAAACCATTAACATGATCAATATTATCAACACAATTCTACATAACATGATTAACACTGAAACAACACTCGAAAAATTACATCTATTAGTTTACTGTAGTGCATACACCATTATTACACTAAACAAACAAAATATAAACAATAAAACAGAAAACTCCCATAGAACACACAGAAGCACTATACCAGCATGGCAACACAGAATACAAATCAAAATCAACTCATTAAGAAATGAAATAGGCAAAGTAACACAAAAAATTAAAGATAATCTAAAAAATCCAAGAAAACTACGGGAAATTGAAACGATTAAAGACAAATACAATGAACACAACCTAACTATACTCCTTGATACGCTAACACAAAAGTTATCAGCACAATCACATAGATTAAAACGCTACAAAAAATGCTATGACAGGAAAACACACAATCTCAATTTTCAAACAAGCCAAAAAAGCTTCTACAACAACCTAAAAAACAACAATATAGAAATTACAGACGCACCTAAATTAAATGAAATAGAATCATACTGGGAGAACATTTGGTCTGAAAACAAAAAACACAACGAAAATGCCACATGGATAACAGAGGAAGAAAATGACAATAACCAATTTCAAAACATGGCCACAATACAAATAAATATAACTGACTTCAAAACTGCTGTAAAGAAGACACACAACTGGAAGACACCAGCGGCCTTATTCCGGTTCTTTTAACGCGGCAATTTACCCAAGTTTATATGCTTTATGCGATTCTTATCACACACTGTTATTCTGTTTCAGCGATACGCATCTGACACTAGCCGGCGTAAACTTTCTGCGCATTATACCGCGAAAACTACTTTACGCCCGGTCGTAACGCGGTATTCTGGATTGACGCGCAATACTATTTTGACATTTGACGGGTGAATGTATTCATAAAGATTAACGCGGCATATCGAGGCTGTTTTGAATTTTGTGAAAAGAAAAATTATAGTTTATACGTAGCTATAATGTCGTTTTTACCCTCTTTATACATTTATCATATAGAAGAAAGACGTTTAGACAATAGAAGAAGGATTAGGAGGTTGAACTTAGAAAGGCGCAATTTACGGGACGCGAGTAATCCTTTCGATTTGTCTGATAATTTTTTTTTGACAACTATATAGAATCAATAAATCGTTGGCTCTAAACCTAATAAGTACATGAACTGGGACCAATTCTGATGCGAGTCAGGTCACGTGGCTTATCAGTTCAGATTCAAGTAAGTTTTTTTTTAATATCATATTCTTTTTAGTATTTTTAAACATGTGATATATTATTAGAAGCGTGAACAACAGACGAACATGTATAAGACGATTTATGAATGTTGTTGAGGCGATGAATGTATGTCAAGATAGAAGTAAGTGGCGTTCGGTTCTCTCTGCCTACCCCGTAAGGGACATGGCGTGATGGTATGTATTTATGTATACATATTTACATTTTTTAAGGCTAAATTTTTATAATGTTTCTTAATTACCTCTATTGATAACTAGAATTTTTGTTTTTTAAATAAAATTGTTGATTTCTAGAATTATTAAATAAATCAATATAAATTAAGTAAATAAATCATTTCATGCACACAACCATTTCTTATAGGTCCTTGCAACACTCCGGTTTTATGCAGAAGGCGTTATCAAAAAGGTGTTGGGCAAGACTTCTATAATGCTTTAAGTCAATCATCCGTTAGTAGATGTGTTACCCGCACATCGAAAGCTATAGTAGAGAGGCTTTTCAAAAAATACATCTACTTTCCAAGTACAGTTGCTGAGAGACAAAGATCAATAATTAGCGAAGACTTAATTTTCTAGATTTACTACAAGAGCTGGATTTCCAGGGATTCTGGGCTGTATCTATTGCACCCATATAGCAATAGTGACACCTTCCGATCACCCTGAGGCATATAAAAACCACCATGGATATTTTTCTCTAAATACACAGTTGGTAAATATGATAACACTGTATATTAGGTGGATTTACATAGTAGACACAAATAGACAATTTTTTCAGATCAGTGATGCTGACATGAACATTATCCATATGAATGTTCCCAGGGAGTGTTCATGATCAGTTCATCTTTACCAACTCGATTATCAGAGATGAGATGAAGAGGCTGGCTGACAACCGAATGGGATTTTTTTTCCTTTAAGGTATAAATGAGATTCCAATACTTTAAAAATGAACTAAATAAACAAAAAACCATTAGAGCGAATCACAAATGTATAATTTGTAAAAAAAAGAGTCATCTAGCGTTAAAATCCAGAAGATAAATCCCACACCAAATAGTTCTCATACATACTTGAAGAATTCTGGCCCCGATGAGGTTTGCGTCTCTGATGTCGTAACTCAACCTATACAAATCCCTCAACAGATGTCAATATTTCCTCGCTTTGTCAGATGAAAACTGAACTAGTTAATTTCATTTCTGACAAATTTACAGAAAATGATAATAAACTTCAAGATCTTTCAAACCTTTTACTAGAATACAAAAGTAAATATGAAAAAAATACAGAGCAAAATGCAGAACTTTTGAATTCGTTAAAAATCGTTACTGTATATGTGCATATTTGTTTTTAAATTATCATTTATCTTGTATTTTCTTATGAATATTTCAACTTTGTAATCAATTACTGTATAATCATTAATGTAAAATGAAGACAGCACTTTTTGCTCAACTTTTATACAATAAATGTAATGTAAAATAAATATTTTTTTGTTATTATTGTTTTTTAAATAAATAAATAAATTATAGCTGTAGCTTTCTGAGAGAAAATAAATAAATATGAAAAAAACTTTTGATAAGATATTTGGTATTCTATATAAAGCATGTATGTCAGGATAGGATAGTTTGGAGGTCTGTCTTTTTTCTTACCCAGAATATGAAAACAAGATGGAGGTATGTATGTTTGGAGATAAAGTATCAAACTATTGAGCCCCATTTTCAAGAAAAACATTTTTTTATTATTATAAATATATGTTTTTAAATGCATATATTTCTAAAGTATTAAAATAATCAAAAAAGGTAAAACACCCCAACTAGAAAAAATAATTTTCTATAAAAAATATGTACAATGTAGTAGTAGTACATCTCAAACATATTTTTAACAATTTTTATAAAAATTTAATTTAGTGACATTGTTTCATACAATTTGTAAGGCAGTAAACACTACACAATATCTCACTCAATAGTTTTATACAGACTTAATTCACAAACATACATACATCATGCTGTTTTCATATTCTAGTAGGAAAAATAGACTGACTTCCATACTATCCTATCCTCACATACATACCTACATGTTTTATATAGAAAACAAAATATCTTAAAATATTTATTAATTTGTATACTTGCATAGGTATTATTCATGGGTACTATCACCATCGACAGTTGGATCTCATGTGTTACATGCAACTAGTAATTATTGTGTATCTTATCTCTAGTTGCTTAACTATGTTAGTATGAGCGCTAGTTATTTGAAATCATATTGTCATTAAATCATAAGGAAACGACTATAGTCAATGGGTAGTAGGAATGAAAAATTTATAGACCGCAGAGCGATACATTTATTTTTTTAAAGGAAAAGGCAAACAAAATACACATAGTAACTGAGAACAGAGTGTCTACGAGTATATCACTGACTCTATTTCACCGTGTCTATATCACTGATTCCATTTCACTGTGTCTATATCACTGACTCTATTTCACCGTGTCTATATCACTGACTCTATTTCATCGTGTCTATATCACTCTGTAAGACTGTCTCTATCTCGTAGCTTGACGTCCTTCCAAACCTATAAAAAACAAAGGGATATTTGATGAGAAATTTGAAAATAAAATAACTTCATCTGTATAACAAGGTATTTTATGAAAATTTTACAGCTCTCGCATCTTTTTAAGATGACATTAATGATTGACTAACTTTTTCAAAAATTATTTTGTAATCAGTGTAATAAGCACAGGACAGTTATTCAAAAGTTAATAAAATAGTCCATGGGAATATTTTTTCTATAAATTTATGCTATTTACTAAGTTATATGCATCAAAAAAAGTTCACATTCATGAATGACAACTTTTCAAAGACTTCATAAAACTATTGTTTAATTATACCATAATCCAATTGTATTAATGAAACTTACAATTTTCCATTGGTCAGCTGTTTTTGATGGCCCCAGTTCATTGACCAAACTCGCCAGCTCACACTACATTCTCTTGTTTTGTCGGTTCCCCAAAGGACCCACAAATCTCCTATTGGCAAAATCATTGTGTATTGTCATAAAGTCCACTAGGGCCCTTTTATGACTTAATGTCACTCGTGGATTCCTATAAAAAAAGATAATATTGAATGTTTATATGTAAAATCAATTTAAAATGAGCAAATAATGCCAATAATAAATAGCCAAACATAACCATGACGCCATACACCGCGCAGGCATTAATTATTCATTTATTTACTAAAAATAAGGGTTTTTAATACACATACCTCCTCTGGATTACATTCTCCGATTCTCCTTGACTATTTACTGATGGATTAGACATTGTATTTGCTGGTTTTTATCTTCTTATCAACCGACGCATTTCGTTTATTGCAAAACAGTGGACAGAATTTGACAGTTTGATGCGTAAACATTGCGACGTTGCCAATACTAAAAAGCGGGAACTTAACGCTGGCCATAGACAAACAACGAGAATTCGACGAATTTGGAAGGGCGTTATTTATTGTGTTAATTTCTGTCGTGCGTAAAGATTATCGGAACTTAACGCCGAAATATTACACTTTAACGGGAATAAGTACGCTGGCATAGATAATATCCAAAATTACTGGTACAAATATCTCCCTGTAACACATGAAAAATTCTCCGAACTATTACACAAATGCGTAACGGAAAACCAAAACCTCCCATCTTTTTTCACTAAAGGTATCACATATCTCAAACCTAAATCAACAGACACAAAAAATCCATCTAAATATCGTCCAATCACATGTCTACCCACAATATACAAAATTCTTACCTCAATTATAACTACAAAAATAGATCTTTTCCTAACACAAAATAACATATTAACAGAAGAACAAAAAGGATGCAGAAAGCAAAGCAGAGGATGCAAAGAACAAATCATCATCGACCGGACAATAACAAATCAGGCGATAAAGAAGAAAAGGAACATGTACTGTGCATACATAGATTACCAAAAAGCCTTTGATAGTGTCCCCCACTCATGGTTAGTAAAAGTTCTAGAAATATACAAAATTGACATAAAACTTGTAGAATTTTTAAAACAAATAATGAACACCTGGAACACGACAATATACCTAAAACTAAACAACAAAATGATAAAATCAAAACAAATAAACATTTAAACCGGAATCTTTCAAGGTGACTCACTAAGCGCACTATGGTTCTGTATCTCCCTCAACCCACTCTCCAAGATGCTTAACAAAAGCAAACTTGGCTACAAAATCACAACACACAACTTAAATACCAATCCTATAAAAATCAACCACCTTTTATACATGGACGATTTAAAACTATATGGCAAAAATAATGACGAACTAAAACAACTAATTTATAAAACTGAACGCTTTAGTAATGACATAAAAATGAAATTCGGTATTGATAAATGCAACACATGCTCAATAGTAAGAGGTAAACCCAAGGAACACACGGGAAGCACCTTGAAGGATACGAATGAAATAATACGCGCAATGGACGAAGATGAATTTTATAAATACTTGGGAATTCTCCAGAACCCAAGCATAAAAGATAAAAAGATAAAAGAAACCACCAAAAACGAATACCTTAAAAGACTAAATATCCTCCTCAAAACACAACTAAATGGAAAAAATATGACTAAAGCAATAAACACATACGCAATACCAGTACTAACATATACATTTGGAATAATTAAATGGACCAATACGGAACTTGACGATCTCAACATTAAACTCAGAACAACATCATCAAAACATAGAATTCACCACGAACATTCAGCAATAGAAAGATTCACACTGCCAAGAGAGGAAGGAGGAAGAGGACTCATAGACATAAAAAATCTACACCATACACAAATAAATAACTTAAGGCAATACTTCTACACAAAACGAAATAGCCCAATACACAACGAAATCATAAACATAGATCACACATACTCACCACTTACACTTAACGACAACGAATGCAATCTAGAAATAACAACACATGACGCAAAAATTGAAACATGGAAAAATAAAACATTACATGGAATACACCCAAGTCATCTACAACAACAACATATTGATAAAGACCTTAGTAATAACTGTCTCAAACACTCAGACCTATACGCAGAAACAAAAGGATTTATCATAGCTATTCAGGACAAAATAATAAAAACAAAAAACTACACGAAACATATTATAAAAGACAATACAATAACAAACGACACATGCAGAAAGTGCAAATTACAAAAAGAAACAATAGAACACATAACAGGTGGCTGCTCAACTCTTGCACCGACGGAATATACAATAAGACACGATAACATCTGCAAACACATATATTTGGAACTAGCCCACAAA
Organism: Molanna angustata; assembly: GCA_963576475.1. Taxonomy (NCBI): domain Eukaryota; kingdom Metazoa; phylum Arthropoda; class Insecta; order Trichoptera; family Molannidae; genus Molanna; species Molanna angustata. The sequence continues at coordinate 37,284,226 of OY754972.1, read as the reverse complement.
CATAAACTTATCGAAACACACCCCAAGTGGTATCAATACACACCCCCAGCTGTAACAGAAAATGATAACTACAAACTATACTGGAATAGAGACATAATCACAGACAGAACAAACCTACATAACCGACCAGACATTACATTAATCGACAAAATACATAAACACACATATCTAATAGAAATATCGATACCAAATACAGCAAATCTACAAAAGAAACATTTAGAAAAAATAGATAAATACATACCTTTAGCAGAACAGATAAAATCACAGTGGAAACAAGAAAAAGTAACAATAGTCCCAATAATATTATCGTCTACAGGCATCATACCAAAAACTCTCCAAAAAAATATAGACATACTAAAGTTACCCCCATACGTAATCACCAACATACAAAAAACTACAATTATCAACACATGCACAATAGTCAGAAAATTTCTACAGGTACCACTTTAAACAACTACACACAACCACACAGACACACAACCACACAGACACACAAACACATAGCCTCACAACTTGAGTACGCTCCGTTGTGAACGAAACTACCGAACCATAACCGAGATCAATCTCCAATAATAATAATAATAGGAGACTTGATCCGGCTCTCACAAAACTAGCCGTGGGTATTATTTCGAAACCATTTGTATTGAATTATGACCTTAACGTGTATTTGTGTTAATAACGTGAAATTCATTATACTCGTATTTCCATAAATCATTTGTAAGATATCATTTTGTTCTTCTTCTTATACTGATAGAAAACCACGAGGACCTGCTTGCTGCCTCTTGAGATGTGTACTCCCAGCTGTTTTTCCACCTTTTAGAAAGTCTTCCGCGTATTCTTCTTCCTTCTGGTTTTCCATGTATGGCAAGGTCTGGTAGTCTATGTGAGTCCACTCTTTCCACGTGGTCTCTCCAATACAATATAATCTGACAAAAACTTTTGAAAAAAATATAACTCATTTCTCTGTTCATCGTACTGTTTTACATTCTGTCACGTGGAATCCTGGCCGTTATTTTCTCTGTGCAAAAAAATTATATACTTTTCAGGATCACTGTTGGTTCACAGAATGAATATAAAAAGTATTTTTACAAATTTTTCCTCTGCCTACATTTGAAAGACCACTTTTTCTTTTAATATGAAGATTTTTGTTTCGCGAAATTTACTACCCTGGAGATGTCAGATTCCCGGTTTGATCTTATAGAAATAAAAACACATTCCTGCTTCGTCTCCATTGAAACTTGAGTAGGTAATTCTAGGATATACCCATTATTCATTTATCATTTGAAAATAAATAATATAAGTTCCTACATAATAACAAAAGCCGAAAAAGTAAAAAAGTATAAGTACAAAAAAGTACAATCACCACGTTGTGCCATGTTGAGTCAATTTAAACACGATTGTGTATCAAACATAGACATAGTGTATCAAACATAGACATATAAACATAGTGTATCTATCTGATGTATTTTTTATTATTCTTATTTTTGTTCTTATTTATACATATATTATTTTTTTGTTTCTTATATTTGACTTTGTATTTTTAAGTTATGATTGATTTATTTAATTATTTTTTTTTTTTTTTATTCATTTATTATTATTATTTTTTTTTCTCTATTTCTCTATTTGTATTCTTCTATCCCTGTTACTGGCTGTATTTACCATGGTGGTTGACTGGTAGAGATTGCCTGCGGGCAATAAGTCCGCCACGTTGTATAAAACAATAAAAGTATTTTATTATTATTATTATTATTGTGATGAAGGAAATCGTTATAAGGATTAAATTTTTCTGTCAATCTCAAAATATGCATGGGATCATATGTGAAAGATCCGCCATTTTGAAATACATGGTATGACGCATTGGTCTAGCGCTAAACAACCTCTCGACCTGTCCTAACTTGACGTCTACTAAATAAAGGTGTAATATCGCTAGTCACGGTTTATAAGAAAACTTTTTCGCTAATCACGCTATATTATCAGGTACTATAGATAGTTTTACGTTGATATGTATGACGGTAAGATTCGTGAAATGACCCAATTAAGAAACATCAATTACTCAAAAAAAAATATGTCTTCTTCTTCTTCCTCTGGTTTTAGGCCGAGGGACTGTTTTTTCAGTCGGAGACTGCCTCTTGTGACCTGGATGTCCAGCTGTCACTCCATCTTTTTGCTGGTCTCCCCCTTGCTCTGCGACCCTCCGGGACCTCCTTAGAAAAGAAGTGATGATAAAAATACGTCATACAATGAATATTGTTTAGAGAGTCCAATCCAATTACGAGGTCAGACGAATATGTAAGTATAATATAAAGATGTATAGTGATATATAATGCGATGACGTCAAATGGTAACCTAATGATTTGAGAGATTTTCCCATTCATATTTCTCCTTTAAAAATGTTGAAAGCAAACCTTTGAATTCGTATCAAAGTATCACACCATTTACCTGCTAATATACCTAATATATGTATTTGAGATCATACCGAGAAATCAAATTTTCTTTGAGGTTCCGAAAATCTTTTCAAGCAAATCCTCTTATAAAGATCACCGCATGAATAATAAAATATCATTGGAAATTATGAGAAATAACGCGGTAAGATTTTGAACCTTGAACCGCTCTCATACCTAGATAGGTATCACTTGATCTTTTTGTGTTGAAGGAAAAATACAACATTGAATTTGTTAAATATTTGCATGAATTAAAATATTGTTTTGATTTAACGAATATTATATAAGATTTGAGTGTCATACTTGCGAATAAATATTTATATATAACTAGTTACATGTAACACATGAGATCCAAATCAATACCTGGAGTGAAAGTAATCTTGTTTCATTTAACGTCTCAAAAACCCAAGCCTGTCTTCTGCAAAGAGAAACCCCAATGAATTGCAAGTGTCTTTCAACGGAAGCACCCTACCTAACAGCAGCTCTATTGACCTGCTTGGAGTATCTATAACGAACTAATTACACTACAAGGGCTCTATCGAAGCTAAGGTGAAACTCGCTTCCAAAAAATTGAGCGTACTATATAGAGCGCGTAGATATTTTACTAAGACCCAGATCTGTATACTCGACGCTGTCCAAAGGCGTGCTATACGTTTGATTGATGATCCATCACTGACTGATGGATTGCAATCACTAGAACACAGACGCAGAGTCGGTATTTTAAGTTTATTCTATAGATACCTACTACCACGGGAATTGCTCAGAAGAACTTGCATCTTTGGTCCCTCCTCCAACCACTCGCAACAGAGTCACTCGCTTAACTCAATCGCAGTACCCATTTACGGTGGACCTTCAACATTATACGAACAAGTCGCTTCTCGAACTCCTTTATTAATACAGCAGCCCGACTGTGGAACGATCTTCCGAATTCTGTGTTTCCACCTTCGTACAACCCGGGTCTTTTTAAAATCCGAATAAATAAACTCTTTTCTAGATTGCAAACCCCTCCCAACGCTACGTAGTGCGCTTCTTCGGAAGAGTAAAATGGACCCAAATCCTTATAGCTGGTGTCCCCTACGTGGACATGTTAAAAAAAAAACTGTCGATAGCGATAGTATGTATAGTTGATGAATATGTACCAAACTATAAACCCATAAATCCAATTTTTTTTAAATTTTAAGATATTTTATTTTCTATACAACACATGTACCTATGTATGTATGTCAAGATAGGATAGTATGGAGGTGAGTCTGTTTTTCCTACCCAGAATATGAAAACAGCATGATGGTATGTATGTATGTTTGGAGATGAAGTAACAAGCTATTAAGTCTTCTTAGATATTGTGTATAGGCGACTGCCATACAAATTGTAGATTATTTTTTTAAATAAAACAATTAGTGTCAAGCGATCTACAACAATGAGAATCTCTGAGGATAAGACAGTGGTCTTCTTATTTGTGTAGGTATGTGGTACGTCAACATAATACTTATCATTTATTTCCCTTTTTTCTTTTTTTTTAATTTTATAAAAGAAAAGAAAGGAAAAAGAAAAGAAAGAAAAAATTTTTTCTTTTCTATTTTTGAAACTCCTATTATAGGAATATGTTTATACCTGCCCATATATTGTTAAAGTCTTTCTATCTTCTGTTTCTTTATTTTTATTTTGTATATTGTGAAAAAATACTTTTATTTTATATTTTTTTTGATACTTTCTTCTCTATTGTTTCTGTTTCCTATATTCTATGTTTTTTTGTGATTGTTGTAAAAATACGGCACTCATACCTATATATAATTGTATATACGCAAATAATATGGCCATCTTAAAACAGGAATTTCCTAGTTAGATGGCCATAGCCTATATTATGATATATTGTATATTTATAAAATAAATAAATAAAAAAAAATAATATTTTATTTCAGAAACGCGATAAATTTCAATCGTGGGTATAATGTATAAATAAAATAGAAATCTTTTCTATTAATTATTTATTTGAAAAATATATAATACTAGTAAAACCCAGCAGACGTTGTCCGGCCTGTTTCATTATTTACCTCCAAATATATAAAAATGGTTGTTCGGTATGTTTCCTTTTTATGACTTAACATTCTTATCTAGATTCGCTAATTATAATTCCGTATTTTTTTCCCTTCCATCCCTACAGTCCCTTCCGTCCCTACAGTTCATTCATTTAAATTTTATTTTATTATTCAAACAACTATAGGTACTTGAATCTTAAGCACTATTCCAGTTTTATATAATATACCATTTTATGTATGGGTATATAGGATTTTTGCTGAACAAATCCACTAAGTATCAATTCAATAACAAAGTTTTTTTTCCAATTATTTTTTGTGAGATATCGAATAAATAAAAAAATACATTATAATGCATAAACCTTCTTCTGAATGAGCTGAACAAATTCTCAAAGTTTCATCGCAATCGAATTATTGGTTTGGGAGTTCATCGCGAACATACAAACAAACAAACAAACAAACAAACAAACAAACAAACAAACAAACAAACAAATAAACAAACAAACAAACAAACAAATATACGTAAATCCATTTTTATATATATAGATATATATAGATACAGTGTATGTTTAAAAAAAAAAAGAAATAAAAACCCAACATATGTAGAAGCGAGAATTTGTTGTATTCGTATTTTCTAGACTTTTGGTCTGCAAATATATTCTGTATAATATGTACATTTATGTAGAAAATGGAAGCGTGTAAGGCTGGATACACCTCGACCGAGCTGTTACTGTAACGTCAACCTCTTCATTAAAGCACAATACACAGCTGTGTGTTCTGAAAAATAGTGCCGAAATTGAAGTGATTTTTTGATCTTACAGTTCACTGTATTTTTTATTATTTTTAAATTTATGTCTTACATAAAGACACATATTTTATATTTATGTAGCACCATGTAAATATTCAAGATCATTTCATAGGGGTTGACGGCTTTATTATATTTTACTGTTTAAAATTTCAAATGATGAGAAAATGTGGTTTATATATTTAATTTTTTTTACATATTAGTTATAAACATGGAGGGTTTTGGTTCCGCTGGTTGACAAGACTTTCCCTCCTGAAAAAAAGTTGCTAAAATATTAATTTCATTGAAAATTGAAATGATTGCCAACATTACGTAGTATCTTGGTTACAAATTCGCACCAGTTTATCCCCTTAATTATCCTGAAATATGCTGTTATTCAATTCGCGATTACTATTCCAGATGCGGCGAACTAAATGTACAATTAATATATAATATAAACAGAAGTGGTCCAATTACGTCACCCTGAGGTTACGGCAGTGCGGGTGAGTACGGGACTTTACTCTGCAAGTTGGCAGAAAGTTTAGCTGTAATTTCCTTGTTTAGTCAACACCTCACTTCTCTCGCAATGTTTATTTGTTTCTGCTTCATTTGCCGGAGATATGTCTTGTACAGTACAGTACAGTGATACACTCGGAGTTTGCTTTGTATGCCGTCGTTTACCTAAACACAGCACCGACCTTTCCAAGATTACTTCTTGGTGTGACCAGTTAAATGGAAAATGTGACAACATAAAACTACACAATTGTCTACATACCTACTTTCCTACTTACTTTGTCTCTAAATCAGCTATTCTCAACACAACCAGAAATAATTTATTTAGGGGGTTCTTTTTAACAACTTTACCCGATAAACTTTCAATGTCAGCCGTTGTTCAATGAAATATTACTTTCCTATCATTAATTCACATCACACGCGGCGACAGGTGTGCGGGTGGAAGCACGATACATGCATATCACACACACCAGCCTCGACTCACCTAAAACAGCACTGTATTCAGAATGTGTGGTGAACCTCATTGCTGAACTATGAGGGATGTTAATTTGTATTTTCCAGTACCGGGCTCTTACGGGATACCCGAAATTGATGTTAATAGATATAGTGGAATTACTATTTGAAAACAGTGCCCCATAAAAATCTTTATTTTGTAGCCAAAAATATATTTTTCCGTTCCGTTCGCCCTATCCGGTCTCTCTGGAGGTGAAATAAAATAAATTCTAGATAGTGTGGTAAAAGCAGCATTGTCCGCGTCCTATGGGATTTAGTTACGAAGGTGAGTAGAGTATCAGTCGGAGGTTGGTAGGTGAGTGGTGACCGTGACTCGAGTCATAAAGAGGTCCCTTAAGCCCGCATACATAGTCGCAAGCCCATGTGGCTCGACTATTCTGACTGTACTCTGGTCGCCTGTGTTTGCGGGCCTGGATTCGTGAATCCAGTGAAACCACGATTGGCTTTCTCTATTTTATTTTATTGGTTATCGAAGATGCGTTGCAGATTTAAGGTTCAAATGTGTTAGCAAATCTAGTTTTTGTGGTCTGATTTTGATATTAGTTGGTTAGAAATCTGTCTCCTGAGCGAAGGATTCCTGGTGGAGACGCGTATTTAATTGCGTTTTCAGTCAAACTCTGTAGTATCCAGCATGCGGCATTTTGGTGTTGGGTTGCGTGTTTAACTAATATTTGACATAGTAGGGTACTTATCTCTAAGTTGCAAGAGGGGCAATATAAAATAAAATATTGTTATAAACTGGCATCTATCATAAAAACTTTTTACTTTTGATTTGTATTATTGAACGAAAATCTTCACAAATATTCGATGATATTATTTGTAATCGTCATTTGATTGTACAATCATGTTATTATTTACATATAACTATTTTCTATGGAAAAGTGAAAGGAAAGTAAATTTGATAGAACTACCTATAAAAATCTTGGTAGTGAATTTAATCTCATGTTTATGAATACATCAATAGTTTAATATTCGATCAACTTACATTTCTCTAAGAGATTTATTTAAATTTGTACCAGTAACTGAGGTATGCGAATGAGATAAAATTCCATTAAATACCATATTATTCCCTTCAAAGTCGTTAAGATTACTTCTTGGTAGTCCAAAAAAGTATTAATTATTTTCAAATAATTTATATCTCTGGTGTTTTCTTTATTTGTATCAGATAGTGATTCGTGTGAATCCACGATAAAAGTCGGATATAATAGGAAAACGTCTATTGTGCTGCTCCAATTAGAGGCATTATTAAAGGGCTTTTATTTCATCAACGTTTATTACTAGAGTTGGAACAAAAGCATTTATTTCGCAAGAATAACTATTGAAAAATATTACTCTTGACATTTTGAAAAGATAGATTATCATCCGAATTTTTGAAAAAATATTTATTTTTGATATTGACGGAGTAATTCTGGAAAATAAGTGAAATATATTGATTTTTTTTCCAATCATTGTTATATTGAGTAAAAAAACAAAACATGTTTCAGTCAATCTTATTTTTTAAATAATTTCCATTATGGTCAATTCTGATCACAGTACACTCCCACGCTATAAATTTACATTCGTTACCCTGTCATATATATCTGGGTCACATCCTGTGTGCACCAAAATATGAGGTTCTCCAATTGTCGTTGATGGGCAAGATTGAGGGACGGTGTGGACATGGCAAAAAGCAGAAGTCCTGGCTGCGTTATATCCGAGAATGGACTCGAGTGAGGTGTGTGAATAATTTTTTCAGAATCATCATCATCATCATCAGCCATTATTCGTCCAGTGTTGGACATAGGCCTCCCCTTTCAGCCTCCATGCTTCCCTATCCCTCGCCACCCTGTGCCATTGACCTCCTGCCACTCGTTTGATGTCGTCAGACCATCTTGTTTGCGGTCTGCCCGGGTTTCTGCGTCCAGTTCTCGGTCGCCACTCCAGGGTGCGTTTGGTCCATCGATCATCTGCTGTCCTTACTACATGGCCAGCCCAATTCCATTTTAAGGAAGCAACCTTGTATGCAACATCGGTAACTTTTGTCCTTTCTCTGATCCATTCGTTGCGTTTTCGATCACGAAGACTAATGTTTAGCATCCTCCTCTCCATTGGTCGTTGCGTTACTCGGAGTTTCTGTACTGTACGTTTTGTAAAAATAACAGTTTCAAAACCATATGTCAGTACTGGGAGGATGCGCATATCAAATACTTTTTTCTTCAAGTGGTTTGCAAATCGTTTGTATCTGAGAATATACGACAGTTTACCGAATGCAGCCCATGCAAGGCCCCGCCTGCGTTCGATCTCTGCTTCCTGATTGTCTCCACCTAGCTTTACCTTATGTCCGAGGTAAATGTATGAATCTACTCTTTCAATATTCCTTCCCTCTATCATCACTGGTCGAGGTTGTTCTGCAGTGCACATAATTTTTGTTTTAGAGTAATTCATTTTTAGGCCCACATGACGCGAAAGATTATTGACATCGTTGAGCATCAATTCAAGTTCTTCTTCATTGTTTGCAAAGAGAACGATATCATCTGCAAATCTCAAGTTGGTCAAGGATTCGCCGTCTATAGTTATTCCTCGGTTCTCCCATTTAAGCTTCTTAAAGATATCTTCAAGTGCGGCAGTGAATAGTTTAGGGGAAATTGTGTCTCCTTGTCTGACTCCCCTTTTAATGGCTATCTTTCGGGTTGGTTCATGCAGATTTATTGTAGAGGTCGCGTTGGAATATATATTTTTAAGAAGCTGTGAATATCGGTGGTCTATCCTGCAGTTATTTAGACATTCTATTATCGCCCATATCTCTACTGAATCAAGAGCCTTTTCGAAATCAATAAAGGCTAGGGCCAATGGCAAGTTGTATTCACTGTGCTTCTGTATAATATTTTTCAGCGTTTGCAGATGATCGTTGGTTCCATATCCTGTACGGAATCCTGCCTGTTCTCTAGGTTGGTATCTATCTAATTTAGTGGTTAAGCGGTTACAGATAATTCTTGTGAGTAGTTTATATAGATGTGAGAGGAGGCTTATTGGTCTGTAGTTTTCTAATTTTTTATCATCTCCCTTTTTATGCAATAATACAATGTTTGCGTTGTTCCACTCTGCTCGAATGTTTTCCTCTTCTAAACATTTACTAAGCAAGATGACAATTCTATGTAACAGGTTGTCGCCTCCTAGTTTTAGAGCTTCTTTTATTATTCCGTCTTCACCTGGTGCTTTGCCATTCTTCATCTTGTCCATTGCATGTAAAACTTCGTCTTTGGTAACATCTGGGATTTCCTCTGATCCTACGTTGACAATTTTAGTTTTTGGGATGTTCGTTTCAACTTGTGGCTGTTGTGATGCATATAGCTTTTGGTAGAAATCTGCCGTTATTTCTAGAAGTTCTGATCTATCTTGTGAGACACTACCATCTTCTCTACACAGAGCAGTAATTTGTTTCTTGCCACTGTTAAGTCGTTTCTGCAAGATCTTTGTCCATTTGTTTTCTGATATGACCTGTTCAATAATATTTTCATTATGTACAGCAATGTCTTTTCTTATTTCTCGTCTAATTGTTTTGTTCAAAATTTTGTACTCTTCTGTATCGTCCAATCCACCTTTATGTAGGTTTCGTCGTTTTTCGATCAGTACCTGTGTTTTTTGTGAGATTTTATTTTGTTCAGGCACTTTTTGTATTGCAAGTTGTTTTAGTGTCCTGTTGATTACGGTATTTATATTTGTATTCATGTCATTCAATGAACCATTTATTGGATAAGGTTCTTTCGATAGTTCTTCCTCTATAATCGTTTTATAAACAATAGGATTAGAGGCTATCGTTTGGTTCATGTTAGTTTTGTTACTTTTCAGTAGTTTTCGTCTTTCCAGTTTAGTGTTGATGAATACTTTGGCTCTTACAAATCTGTGGTCACTTCCTGTATTGAATGAGTTTAATACAGAGACATCTTGTACAATATTTTTATGACTTGAGAATATAAAATCTATTTCATTCTTTGTGGATCCATCTGAGCTCTTCCATGTCCATTTGTTCTGGGGTTTTTTTCTGAAGAAGGAATTCATCGCATAAAAGTCATGTTCTTGAGCAAAGTCTAAGAGAAGTCTACCCCTTTCATTTCTGGTACCATATCCGTAGTCTCCTACATGGTGTTCCGAGTCATCCTGTTTTTGACCTATTTTTGCGTTGAATGTCGTTTTTCCGAATGTCAAGTGATTACCAGTGGGGAAACCCGATATTATGTCATGTGCAGAAAAAGATGGTTCCTATTATATATCGTCTTATTTAAAACTTTTTTCAAACTGCAATAATTCAAATAAGTTGTGATTCAAAAAAGTATGTACTTCCTTTCTTTTACTACTTGGCCATCTCTCCACTGCTGGAGGCCTCTATCAATTTTCTCCATTAAACTCGATCTTGCGCTCTCTGTATCTATATACGTCTTGCGACTATACTTTCTGTGGTGTCCTGACGTTTATTTTAATATCCCAAGGGTGTTATTTAAGGATTAAAGGTCTGTGTATCTCTCAAGGAACTATATCTCTACATACCCTGTATATTACTACTTTAGGTTTGCAATACTATCCATGACAACAGTAACATTTGTTGGTTGTCTTGTGTGTGCATTTCTTACTTTATCTTTCAAAAGTTATGTTTGTCTGTTAACATATTTTAATGTTAATATACTTAATAGAAAAACTGATATCACGAAAAATTAATAATCGGAATAGTTGAGAATCTGCGCTCTAACCTACCGGATGTTCGTATTTAATATACAAAGATCTGAGAGTGTAAAGTCTACAAAGTGTGACCGTTGGCAAAATGACATTTCAATGTCGGCGGTTAAAACTCTCTCTGTATGTGAAAACGGAGTTTGTTTAAATTATGTACCTACGAACTTTTAAACGGAGATTCTCTGCGTGGAATTGTGTATGTAGAATAATGGACGCGTTTCGAAGCATATTGTATGAGATATTTTACGATTCCGAATCAAACTTTTTCTACCGATATGTACCTAGTATAAATTGGCCAAAAAATCCAAATTGGCCAACTTGGTTTCACAATTCAATTTGGGGAAAAAAATCCGTCGAGTGAGTTCCATAAAATGTTTGTTTGAAGAATGAAGATTAACGCTCTGCGATGGTCCAAATATGTAGAGAGAATGAACGATGAAAGAAAGTATACAGTGCCGAGAAAGAGTTGGCATGACTAAAAATATATTTTAAACTACATATAAGTTATCTCCTCGTCCAACATAACGAATATTGCGTGGTGCAAAACGAATAACGCACAGAATGAGCACAGAATAGAAAATAGATAGGATTAAGCTTTGAAAAAAGATACCTGAGGCGGATTCTGGGAGTGAAATATTTTAATTTTATCACCAATAAAGAAGTTGAAGAATACATACTACAGCCAACCAACACTTAAGTGGTACATATGACAGCATCAGCAACAGCTGTTTGCAATATCACCCCGAAGGGAACAGACGTTAGGGCAGGCCAGCAATGACCATGAGTCTGTACAATAAACCTGCGTCAGGCTGGAATGACATGGGAGCAGGCAACGGAGTTGGCCCAGAACAGAATATCTTGGAGAAATTGGGTGATGACCACATGCTCCACACTGGAAGCGGACGTTAATCGATTGCTATAAAAATTCAATGCCCCATACGAGTACACAATGTAAATCAGATAATATTATTTTCAAATGTTTGAATGTTAACTTTGTGGTTCATATTTAACAAATTAATTTTTTTTTTTTTTAATAAAAAAATGAATATGTCCTTGTTAAACAAGTACATATACATCTTCCTACGTTCCCTAAACTAAGCATAAATGCTTGTAATAAATAAGATATAACTTTGTATTAACCACGTTTTTTGGTTGAAACGATGCGACCGGTTTCGGAACTAACCGTTCCCTCATCAGGCTAACTTTCAACTGAAACAGAATGTGACGACGTGCTTACAAGAAATCTATGGGGGCGGAGGTAGAGGTAGGGTGGGGGTACTTATGGTTGGGTCTTGTGCAGGGTGGGTCCGATTGGCTGAAGGATTAGAAGTAAAAGGAAACATATTTAATAATGGACTGAAAGATAAATTTAACTGATTGTTTATTATGTTCTGTTTTGAATTAATACACTTTTTAATTTCTAGCGACTCTAAATTATCAAGACGGAGACCTACTTTGTTGACGTGTAAAATTTTTGTTCCCGATTGCATATTAAATTGATGATCATTACATACACTAAGTGTTCTGCGAATTCCGAAAAATTGTCATTGTTTATACATCTAATATGTTCTTTTACTCTAGTCTCAAATTTCCGTCCTGTTTTTCCTATGTAGACTGCAGAGCAGTCTCCACATGTCAGTTGGTATACGCCGGAGTTTTCCATTTTATTATCTTTATCTTTGGAATTCATTAAACTTTTTCCAATATTATTGTCAGTGTAAAATGCCGGTCTTATGTCTTTTGGTAAGAAATTTGAGACTAATTGGGATAAATTATTAACAAACAATATGCGTCTCCATCTATGTATATTCATCTTTTTTGATATTTGTATTATAACTATGTAGGTATCTATTGACGTTAATATTTTTTATTTTTTTATTTAAAATAGAGTCTATCAATTTACTGTTATAACCATTATTGTATGCAATCTGTTTTATTGTATTTAGTTCTTTATTAAAATTATTTGATGATAGTGGTATATTTAGTAATCTATGGACCATGGAATGATAAGCGGAATGTTTATGGGATGCTGGATGGTTGGATGTATTGTGGATAGTTGTATCTGTATAGGTCGGTTTACGATATATATCAAATTCAATTTTATTATTTACTATTGTCAATTTTAAATCTAAAAAATTAAGTGTTTTTTCCTTTTCTATTTCCAATGTGAACTGAATCTTAGGGTGAAACGAGTTTATAAAATTTAAGAGCAACTTTAATTGTCGATCAGTACCGGTAAAAATGCAAAATATATCGTCCACGTATCTCTTCCATAAAAATATATATTTCAATAAAACCGAATTTGATCCAAATATTTTATTTTCTAAGAAATCTACAAAAAAAAAAATTAATTAAATATGTATTATTAAATATGTTTCCTTTTACTTCTAATCCTTCAGCCAATCGGACCCACCCTGCACAAGACCCAACCATAATTACCCCCACCCTACCTCTACCTCCGCCCCCATAGATTTCTTGTAAGCACGTCGTCACATTCTGTTTCAGTTGAAAGTTAGCCTGATGAGGGAACGGTTAGTTCCGAAACCGGTCGCATCGTTTCAACCAAAAAACGTGGTTAATACAAAGTTATATCTTTAAATTTAATTTGACAGATAATATTAATTTATTATGTACTTTTTCGTTTCCCCTTGAAAGTAATTAATTAGTTTACGTACATACGTGTAGTAGGTACATTTCAAACATTAGACAATGTCTGTTGTCTGATAACACGCATAGGTATATAAACATAATTTAATCAGATGATGTACCCGTTGTCGAAAGCGTCTCCTTTCATTTAGGTCATTGTGTCATGCTTCATGTTACAACCCAAATCTGAAACTATACTACATGTTTATCGACATGCCCTTACCACAAAATCAAATTTGATTTATTATCAAACACATGTAGGTGTTTGTATATATCTATGATTCTTTGTTATCTTTCGCAATATCATGACAATGGATAGCTAGCTATACACAAATATTAATGAAGAAATTTTACTTACATATGTAATACGAGACTTGAATGGAATTTATGCACGCACCAGAATGCATCAATCATCAATTCAAGTTTATGGATTGTTAATTGTTGATTGTTAATTGATAATTGTTTTTGAATCAACCAACTAACATACGATTTCATTTTTAACTGGTTTTTTGAGCTAACGAAGTTTCACGTGCATTATATAACAATTTTTTAACAGACTTCATAAAAGGAGGAGGTTATCAATTTGATATTAACTTTTTTTGTTTCACTTTGTTCGATTTCAATGTTTTTTGTTGTTGTTGTAAAGAGGGTTTTTCAGGTGGTGACGGAACAGATTGCAGACGTATACTTCTTTATCACTTCACCTGATTTTTAAGAATCGGTTATTTTATATGAAAGTTTGTCTCCAATTTATTAAAAATTAACGGTGGAATTTTGTGAGGTTTGACAATGACATCTTTAGTAAATTAGTTAATTACTACTATGTTTAGTAGAGCCAACAATCAATCAAAATCCTCCGTGAAATAATCATAATGTAATCGGCTGTACCTATGTATATATGTATGAACTGATAGTTTATTCATTCCATTATTCCTCTTCCATTTTATCTCTTTCTTCTGAAATAAAGTGTCACTGTTTAGTTCTAAGTTATATTTTTGTGTGTGTGTCTCCATCGGAACTTAGTATCCACCGAAAATCGATACGGGGATTTTTGGCTCTGGAGCCAGATATCTCACTTACTGAACCACAAAGGGTAACAACTTTTTGTTTCATATTTTGAAACAACGTTGATATTAAAACGAAAATATATTTTTCAATCCCTTTAATAATAAAATTTCCTATTTACTCCTTGCTTATACATATATTATGTATAACGAATTGATTCGAGTAAATATTTGAATAATGTCTTTATTCGATTTTGAAATTTGGAAAATTTGATTAATTGAATATTATTATTTGAGGAAGTACTATCGAGCTTTGTTAGCGGTTTAACTTCTACTCGGCTGCGTCCCCCTAAAGGATTCTCTTAATCTCCAGATCAATTGGTATAATATTGCAAGTATTGATTTTGTATTTCAATGATAGCTTTTGCTTTGACAACGAAGTAGCTTCACCATGACACCAGCACATCTTTGGCAAAATTCAAATTAACGTCTATGTATGTAGTTAGCGTCACTTTTTAACTATTGAGATAATAGGCATTCACACTTTAATACTTGGTGTGTTTTCAAATGAATTACTGTTGAAGATAAATTTGTTTTATTTTTGTTCAAACAATTGTGGGATTTTTGTTATGTGTATGTATATGTATGTTACAGTAAATATTGTACCGAAATTTATATTTATTTATTTTATTATGGTTCAAAGTCTTATTTATTTTTACAATTTATATTTCTACAATTTATATTTTTACAAGGTTTGTCTAGTTTTTTTTCAACTCACTACTCAAATCTTTTGTTTTCATTTTTCTTGGGTTCTTATTTTCAAAATATTTCTATTTAAATTTTCAATTTAAATAGAAATAGTACTTAATTTCATAACACTGCCTCCCTCTTAGTTCAGTTCGTCCCGAACAGAATTCTCTAGATGAATAAATCGGCATTTTGAACCTTCTCTACAGTGAGATGCTTTGAAAAAGTAACATGGTACACTTTTTTTTATATTTTTACTGTATCTTGGATTATAGCAGCAAACTAGAACATTAATTCCAGTATTATGAAAAATCTCTTCTATCATATTCCGAACCACTTTCCAATCCATACCATCACTGATCTTTGGAATGCCGAGCTTCATAAGATTCAACTGTAACATTTGATCCCGCATACTTCGTAGACAGTTCCACATCTGAGCATACTCTGCTCGTTCCTCAGACGTTTCCTTATTCGTCATGTAGAATAAATGCTGTTTTCCATGCTGTGAATGGACCGCTTCTCCAATCTTCAATTCTTGGCTTTTAGCTCATATAACATCCCATACTTTCTCATGATAACTTTGGCTATACCACTAGTCATCTTCATGTCTTGAGCCACACAGTAAGCTAAAACATTATCTTCTGGGATATCGAAGAGGTCTTGCTCAATTTCCACAGTCACACCATGGCGAGTGCGTCGATAAGGAGTCATCATGAATTCCTCGAAGGTCTTTTCTTCACTTTGGACATTGCAAACTTGAGCAACTGGATTTTTTTCCTCATCCTTGTTATCACCTAAAAAGGGAGCCAGGCGATTGAAATGTACCACTCTTGGCTTCCCATTTGGTTTTCTTCGTATACGATAAACCACATCATTAATCCTTTTGATCACTTCATACGGTCCTTCCCAGGATTTCTGAAGCTTTGGTGAGTAGCCTCGTCGTCGTTGTGGATTAAATAACCAAACCAAGTCTCCAGCCTGATAACCACCTTCCACAGCTTTAATGTCGTATCGCTCCTTCATCTTGTCACTAGCTACTTGAATATTGGACCGTACACGGTCATGTATAGCATTCATTTTCCTCCGAAGATCTGACACATAATCTTCTCCAACTAGATCTTCTCCAGGCTTAGATCCATACTGCAGGTCGCAAGGTAACCGTAACTCACGGCCAAAAATCACACTTGCCGGTGTTTGCCCTGTTGTCTCATGAATTGCTGCTCGATAAGCTAATAAGAACAAGTGGATGTATTCGTCCCAATCCTTCTGGTGATCGGACACTGCTTTTGACAAAAATCTTCCAATTGTTCGATTCATTCGCTCCACCATTCCATCCGACTGTGGATGCAAAGCAGTTGTTCTCGTTTTTCGAATTCCTAATGCTTCACAAATTCCCTGGAATACGGCTGATTCAAAGTTTCTTCCCTGGTCCGAGTGTAACTCCAATGGTACTCCAAAACGACTTATCAGTTCCCTTACCAAGACTTCAGCAACAGTGGTAGCTTCTTGATTCGGTAGTGCATAGGCTTCTGTCCATTTACTAAAATAGTCCATTGCTACCAGAATATATTTATTCCCTCTTTCCGTTGTGGGAAACGGCCCCGCTATGTCAATGGCTATCCTTTCAAATGGGCTACCAACATTATACTGCCTCATTGGCGCACGCCTTCGTTTCTGAGGTCCGTTTGAAGTGGCACAAGTTACACATCTTCTACACCAATCTTTTACATCTCCATTGTAATTGACCCAATAAAAACGTTGACGAATTTTTTCTGTGGTTTTTTTAACTCCCAAGTGTCCCCCAGACACATCATTGTGAAGCAGTTTAAGAACTTCAGGAATTCTCTTCCTTGGAATCAATAGTTGTTGTCTCTGCTGTGTTCCATCTTCATTCTCCAATACACGCTTTAACAACCCATTTTCCACGACAATGGATTGCCACTGAGCCCAGTATGACTTAATATTTGGAGATAGTGAAGCTATTTCTTCCCATAAAGGTCTTTGATCATTTTCCTTCCACTGCATTACAAACTTGAGATCTGGGTCTTCCAATTGGTCTGCTCGTATTTCATCATCTTGCCAAAAATTGTCAACGACCGTGGTTCTACAAGCTATAAAAAACTTTTCCTCAGCCTTATTACAGTGCTGGCAATCCTCTGGACATGGTCGCCTTGACAGTGCATCGGCATTTCTATGATGAAGTCCGGCTCGATGTTCAGAATCATAGTCATATTCTTGCAATCTCTCTATCCATCTTGCCACTTGACCTTCAGGATTCTTGAATCGCAAAAGCCACACAAGTGCCGAGTGATCTGTCCTTAAAAGAAATTTCCGTCCATATAAATACTTGCGAAAGTGCTCAACTGACTTGATAACAGCAAGCAATTCTCTTCGTGTTACACAGTAATTGCGTTCTGGTTTCGACAATACTTTACTGAAGTAAGCAATCACGCGTTCTGCCCCATCTTGTACTTGGGAGAGCACACTTCCGATGCCAACGTTACTTGCATCTGTATCCAGAATAAACATTCCTTCAGCTCGAGGATAACTCAAAACCGGAGAATTAATTAGAACCTGTTTTAATTCTTCAAATGCATGTTGGCACTTGAAATCCCATATGAATTCACTGCTTTCCTCCGTGAGTTTTGTCAGTGGCTTTGCGATGTCAGCAAAGCCTGGAACAAATCGTCGATAGTAGGTACTCAGACCCAAAAAGCTTCGTACTGGCCAATCTCGAACAGCTTTAATCTTCTCAGGATCTACTGCTACTCCCTCCTCAGAGACAACATGACCTAGATAGTTGACTTGCTTTCGGAACAATATACATTTCTTGCAATTGAGTTTAAGGTTGGCCAACCTCAATCGTGAAAATACCTGTTCCAAATTTCCTAAATGTTCTTCAAAACGCTTCCCAAGTACGATGATGTCATCTAAGTATACCAAACAGGTCTCCCACGATAATCCTCTTAGCACACTTTCCATTAGTCGTTCAAACGTAGCCGGTGCATTGCAAAGTCCAAATGGCATCACTTTGAATTGCCACAATCCACTTCCAACAGAAAACGCCGTTTTTTCTCTATCCTTGGGTTCCAATCCAACCTGCCAATAACCACTCTTTAGATCCAAAGTTGAGAAGATCTTACAACCAGCCAATGTATCTAGGGTGTCATCGATTCGAGGCAGTGGATAACTATCCTTCTTAGTTACATTATTCAATAAGCGAAAGTCCACACAGAACCGAGTTGAGCCATCTTTTTTTTTAACTAACACTACTGGTGAACACCATGGGCTGCTTGATGGTTCAATAACGCTATCCCTTTCCATGTCTTGAATAATTTGATCTGCTTCCGCCCGCTTTGCTAATGGTAGCCTTCTAGGTAATTGGCGGATAGGCCTTGCGTCACCCGTATCTATTTGATGTTGAACAACATTGGTTCTTCCTTTAGAAAGACTCGCATTCTCAAAAACATCTTGATAGTGAGCAATGAGGTATCTAATTTGTTTGCTTTGTTCTTTGGTAAGTTCCTTACAAGCATCTTTTACAAAGTCTTCAAGATGTTTTGGTACATCCTCTGAAGAAACTTGTGCGATGCAGGCATTTTGTGTTACTGATGAAACTGATGAACACACACTTAAATAAGCTCCTTTTTTGACAGTTACTGGATATTCATTTATGTTCATTAATCTGACTAAAATTTCCTTTTGGTTTTGAATCAGTGCTCTTGCAATTAATACTCCTTTTCCTGCTTCATTGTTGGCGTTGGACTCCACAACCAAAACATGTCCATTCGGGATAACACAGTCTAAATTGACTCGTACTAACATCTCACTTTGTTTTGGAATAGTTACAACATCCGCTGCAAGAACACGTGTAGAAAATTCCTCACGCTCTTGCACGAGAACATCTTCATCTCCAATTTTCAAAGATCGCCTCTTTAGATCCAACTGGAATCCATATTTCGCCATTATGTCCATTCCGAGAATAACTTCCTCCTCTATATTCGCCACTAGCACCTGATGATCGAAGATAGAACTACCAATTTGAAAGTTGGCATATGTCTCACCACATATAGATGCCGACTCCCCAGTAGCTGTTCGTAATGTCCATTTAGTTGGTGTAATACACTTTTTGTTATAAAGCAAATCTGGTCTCATGATTGTCATCGTTGCTCCAGTATCCAGCAAAAGTTTCAAATTCTTTCCATTTACTTTGCCATTTATAAACATACTGGTATCTCGACCACTGAATGATGCAACAACTGCAGATCTCTTTGAGGCATTGGTAATGTAGGTCAACAGTTGCCCCTTCCCATCAACCCTTTTTAGTTTTCCTGTGGCTGTTGCTGTTGCGTTGTTGCTTCATTTGGACACCGATTACGTAGATGTCCAGCTCGTCCACAACCCCAGCAGCGAAACTGTCTTTTTCTTCCTTGCAATGCCTTCATCACCTTTTCGACAATGCATTCGATGAGTTTTTGATTCTCTTCAACGGCCTCAACAACGCGGGCTTGAGCATGACCTCGTAAAGATTTTTTTATAGATTCAAATTCGAGTGCCTGGGTTAGAGCGTCACTCAAAGTTTGTGGTCTAGCTAGTTTTACAGCTTGTTGTGTCTCATTTGCCCACAATCCATCCAAGAACTTTTCTACTGCAAGGCTTTCACACACATCATCAGGAACCGTAGGGTATGCATATCTAATTAGACGCGCTATATCCGCCTCAAATTCCTGGAGAGTTTCATTAGATTTTTGATTACGATTCTTAAGTTGTGACCTGTAAAACTGTTCCATGTGCTTATGTCCAAATCGCATCTCAAGTCTCTCAATCAACAATTTTAAATCTCGTCGCTCAGCTAGAGGAATTGTCTCCAAAACTTTTAAAGCATCACCTCGTAATGATACACTCAACACTGAGGCCTTTCTTGTCATGGACCAGCCATTTATCATGGCCACTGTCTCGAACAATGTTAAATATTCTTCCCAGGGGCATTTTCCATCAAAGGTTGGCATATCATTTCGCACGCACTCCACTGTTGGTACTCTTGTATCTTCTACACACTTAAAATTTGTATCTACAGCTGAATTTTGCTCGGAATTCATTGGCGTGATTGAAGGAAGCACTTGATTCTCCAAAACTTTCATCTGTTTAGTTAATTCATTTATCTTCTCATCAAAGGTCATAGAATAATTCTGGAATTTCTTTTCTATAGTATTTGAATGCTTTTGAAGCATCGCTACTTCTCCTTTGATTTCTTTAATTTCTCCTTTTATATCTCTGGAATGTTCTTGAAACTTCTCTTCTATGTCTCTGGAATGTTCTTTTAAGACTTGACAAAGATCGTTGTTAGAGCAAGGCATTTCAAAAAGGTATGTGTCTGGATCCTCACCTACTTCTTGCATCACTTTTCTCAATCGTAGTTGAAGTGCATTTTTATTTCCTGATGTATCAGCGTCTCTCTCCTCCAACTCATGTTTTAAATCAACCACTTTCAACTCTAAAAGAGTTATTTTTTTTGATGCCATAATAAATGTCTTTATAAATAACTATTTTATTTTTTTCTTACACAAAAAATACTTGGGTATTTTTATACCCCACACCTGACACCAAATGTACCGAAATTTATATTTATTTATTTTATTATGGTTCAAAGTCTTATTTATTTTTACAATTTATATTTCTACAATTTATATTTTTACAAGGTTTGTCTAGTTTTTTTTCAACTCACTACTCAAATCTTTTGTTTTCATTTTTCTTGGGTTCTTATTTTCAAAATATTTCTATTTAAATTTTCAATTTAAATAGAAATAGTACTTAATTTCATAACAATATGTATTATGCACTCTGTACAAAAAAATGTTAAATAAATTGAACTCAGGCGAATTTATTAACTATATACAACTGTCTTTTTCAAAATAATTTCGTGTGGAAAAAATTACAATTATCACAGCCATGTGGTTATGAAGCACATAATAATTAAAGAACAGTAATGATGGTGTAACCTTCGGCTTTGAAACATCCGCATTTACTAAGAAAATGATGGAAAAGCTAAGAGTGACACAAAAAGAAGAATGTTGAATATCTCGCTAAGGGACCACAAAACTAATATAACTAGTATATTTGGCCACATCTGCTACAGGAGTAGCAGATGTGGCCAAAAGAATAGCGGAGTTAAAGTGGAGTTGGGCGGGTCATGTATCTCGGATGTCAGATGGACGATGGACAAAAATTGTGATGGACTGGAGGCCAAGAACGGGAAGCAGAAGCGTGGGAAGGCCCCAGACCGGATGGTCCGATGACATCAAAAAAGTGGCAGGTCCTGAATGGCGAAGAATGGCACAGGATAGAGACCAGTGGAAGTCCAAGCGGGAGGCCTTTGTCCAATACTGGACTCAAGAAGAGGCTGAGTAAGTAAGTAAGTAATGATGGTGTTATTGTGTAAGTGTGTTTGTCTCGCGCCTTCTGAAAAAATAAGAGCCCCTAAAAATTTCATATATGTGCATACCAGTAAATGCACATATATGAAATTTTGTGCATTTGCATAAAAAAAAATGCATCTAATAAAAATGTTGAATTATCAAATATATTTCAACACTTATTTTTAGACCTATAATATAAGGAGGACGATACCTGCGAGTGCGGGGACATACAGGGCCACTAACACCTTTTGATATGTCCGAAAGTCGGAGAGACATACACGCGGGAGGACCTAATTGCCGCAAATGACAGGGCCGTACATGTGGCCAACTACTGGAAGTTCTTTATTTGATGAATCCGGACACGGAAAGTAAGTAATTATATCTGGTCGGGAAGTCACTTAAAAATCATATGAATACTAAATTCAAAATACAAATCATGTCTTCATTGTGCAGATGACTGCTGGATGATGAGCAGGATGTGATGTGCGAATGTGGAGAAGAGCAAAACGCGGCGCACCTGCTGGCATGCCCACTCATTGGGGAGCCTTGCAATGAGGCGGACCTCCTGGCTGCAAATGACAAGGCTGTGACGGCTGCAAAATATTGGAGAGGGCGCATATAGGGTCTGGACACGGAAATGAATGAATGAATTGCGCAGTCGCTCACTTAAGCTAGAAGATAACTGGAGGATGCTACGAAGTTTTTGTATGAGAATTGCATTCCAGAGACATATCTAAATTCTAAGCGCATGCGCGATGGCGTAAACTAACATTTGCGAACTGTCAAAAAGTAAGGTTGATCGCGAGGAACCTTACGAGTGGTTTAATACTTAGGGTCGTATTACGCATGTTATATAAGAAAACGGTAAGATAATCTTTCCCTGTCCAAATTCTCAAGTCGTATTACAGAAATTATTTTCTATAACAGATAATACCAAATAACTTCTGTAATACGACGTGAGAATTTGGACAGGGAAAGATTATCTTACCGTTTTCTTATATAACATGCGTAATACGACCCTTAAATACGAGATGTTTTCAATGGATGATGATTTTAGCGACTTCGTTAAGTATTTAGTAAATGATGTCTCTGCAAAGCAATTGCTAACTTAAGAATACTAAATACTGCATTGAGGTTAGGAGTTAGTATTTAGGTACCAAGGACTGTGCATTCGGGTCATAGTCACTTAAGATCTAGCGGAGTGTAGGAAGAGATACATCGCTTTGCTGCCAACCAATCCCAAGATCGAATCCAAAAAGTAAATGGTTCTATTAAATGAAATAAATAATTGTGTATCTCAGAATGATTGTACCTTGTGTAAGCATAAAGCAGATTTATTATCAAAGCTTTGAAATTATTCAGAAATGATGCTGTATGAATATAAAGTTTCATTTTATCTACATTTGTTCCACAAGTAGAACTGTCTCAAGTTCGTGGATATAAATATCATATTTATGATATGTAAGTTAGTACATGAAATACAAAAATCCAAGTTAGTATTAAACCATTAAGTTAAGATCTTTCTCTTCATTTATTTAAAGTGCACATGTCATTATCGTTAGGTTTACAATCAATTGTAAGTAGACATATTGAATCTTGTAAAAATGACTTGAGAACCATAATGCCGAAAAGTTATTTTTAATTATTATTTTTATATATATAAAATAATGTATTTATTACATCGAATATTTTTTAAATGTTACATATACGCAAACATTGGATTTTTTCCCTGTCGGAAGTCATTGATATTTTGTTGACAATTTTTTAACATCTAAATAGAGACGAAGTTGGAATGTTATGGGATAATCAGGAACTCAAGGCACATACAGGGTTTATGACCTATCATCAGCTGAATTACGCTATCAATATATACGTTCTTATCGATTTCCCTTATCAATGCAATTTTGAAAGTTCTATATATTTCAATAATGAGAGACTGACAAAACATATATGAATTAATATATGAATTAATATTTCTGTCGCAGTTCAGGGGTTACATCTGTGTGAGAACATTGTCACCTCATTCATAAGGACTGTTGCTTTCATTGTTTACAAAAACAACGATTTTTCAACAGATGGCGTTACAAAAAGGTTTCTTCGTTACTTCATAGATGGCGATGGTTTTTTTCAGCTAATTTCAACGATCTGTATCTGATTTTCAGTTTCTCGTTTCTCAAGGGACATGTTTGGTTAAGTAACATATTTTTACCTATCCAAATGAAAACATTGCATAATGGTTTTGTATGTATTGTAGGCACAAAGCGTGTTTGTATATATTATACGATACGTATAGAAATGAATTACCCTACATTTTGTGATTGTTTATCCAAACGCTACCAAATATTTGTGTCAGCAATACAAATTACACAGAGCAAAGAACAACAATGTCAACCTTTGATATATACAATTAATTTCTAAGAATTTCATTAATAACATGTTTGTTGTATTATTCAAAATTATGATTTCAATATAGACTTGGAAAATTTTATCTAAATATTAACCAAAGTTTGCTCTCAAAATAATCTTAAACATTTGTATAATGTTCTGCGATTTCGTAAAACATAGAATTCAGTGTTTTTTTTGTCCCAACCCTAATTCTTTAACACTAGAAACAAAGTTTTGGGACAACGGGCCAGATTCAGAAATTCAAAGTTAACGGTTGGCCGCAGAATTAAAATAGGTACCAACTTCCCTCATTACACTTCATTAAAAATTTCAATTGTAAAATTTTACAAATATGGAGGAATAAATATAGATTTTAGATGGGTGGTGGCAGAGTGGTTAGCGCACTGGGCTAGCAATCCAGTGGTCACGAGTTCGAATCCTGCCTCGACCGATTTCGTTCACCTATAGCACAAGCATTTATGCTTATTTTAGGGAACGTAGGAAGATGTATATGTACTTGTTTAACAAGGACATATTAATTTTTTTTGTAAAAAAAATATATATTTTTATTATTTAAACGTGTAATATATTTTCATAGATTTCTTATCACAGGATTTTTTTTAAACATCCATTGATTTTTTCCAATAAAAAAAATCCGTGCAAAGATAAATTTTAAGTTGTTTTTTGATTTTTTCGAAAAATAAATCGAAAAATTCCGCGCAGCGCGAAATTTTCAGTTTTTCTTTTGTTTTGTTTCAGAAACCAAAGTAAATAAAGTCCGCGCAGCGAGAAATTTGCAGTGCGTGCGAATGAAATGGCCAAGTTCGTAGTTTTTTTTTTTTGAAATATATGTATTTGTAATTTTTGACGCATACTGCTTGCGGGCCGCACTAAAACACTAGGCGGAACGCATTGCAGTTTGCCCTGGGCTGCACTTCAGAGTTTAGGTATATTATAATACCCTATGGCCTATTCTGATTCGTCTTAATTTAGCCGTCTGAATTTTTTGTCGGATAAAATCCTTTAATCCACGGCTGCCCGTTGATTTGGACGTTTTCGTATTCTGATACGAATCAGAATAGGATATATAGAGTATCCACGCGAGTACTGCATTATATTATACATTCATTCTTTTACAGAAATTAAAATAAAGAGAAAATATAGAGAAGACAATCCTCATATTTGTCGTTGAATACGGGTGTAATTTTTTATAACCTCCAGTTAGTCAATATAATGTATATTATCGTTTTGTAATTATGTATTGAGAATAATCAATTCAGTAGAGTTCATTCATTCGACTAAATTCCTTTGACAAAATTTGCAAGCCCATATTTATATTTAGCACGCTGTGGTATAAATGGTAACTATTTAGAGTTTCGTTAAATTAGCTGACGGTTAAAATAGTGCTCAACGAGTCGTGAGATGTTCGATGCACATTATAATATAATTATCAACATGAAGTTAGCTGTGCATTATACGACACTTGATACTGGTGTTTGATGTTAAGTATATAAATATATACATGTAGAGTAGAGGGTATTTACTTCTGAACCCATCCTTTGAACTTGTTAAAATCCACGACAGCAAATAATTCATTCATTCGTACCATGTGGGAAAACCAGCGACAGGTGTGTTTGTGCATTATCAAAAGAAACTTAGATATACTGACACACCAGTATTGTCTCGTCTAAAATATCACTAAACTCCGAATGGGTGGTGATCCTCATTGCTGCACTGTGCGAGATGTTATTGTTGCCTGTTCTATTTTTGATTACCCGGCTCTTACCCCAATTACCCGAAAACGATGATTATAGATAACTTGGGCGTTCCACAATCTATTTATCGAGTATATGTTGAGTGTACAGCGATACTATTTTACCATGTTGTCCTATTTCATTTTTTTTTCATAGGACTAGAGATATCTCATAAGGGATCTGTGGCGGAACATCCCTATGATGTCCCCACATCACTAACTTCACGCCATTGCTACCAACGCAAACTGGTTATAAACAGCCGTCTTCATCTATGCAATTCATTCGGAATATCTCGAGTTGCCGTGACTTGACGTATCGCGAATTCTCCTCGACATTCTCATTCCGTGTAAATTGAATATTATAATTACTAAAGAACTACTTTGTAAAACCTTAATTTAAATAAATACAATTATCAGAGTGAGTACCATATTTTATTATATTAATTATCAGTTGCCCCAATTGTCTGTATTATATTTTAATATAAAGAGATGAGTTTTAACAATAATTTTTGAACACGCAAATAATCATTCTTAAAAATATCCTTCAAAACTTATTAATCACAATAATCATTATAATTAAATAACAATCTCCCTACAGATCTGATGATGGCATCCATGAGAAAATTATCAATGGCTTAAACTTGCATGCTTAGCGATAATTCTATTCAAAGTTCTTCGAATTCAATTAGTATTTTTTACTCTCCAAACTATGGAATAGGGGAGAGTCATGATTTCGCAAAATTTAAGCGTATTTTTTTACATCAATTTCTCAATGGGTATCATGTAGAGAATGCACACTGTGAGTTTCGTCGTGATGTGTTTGTGTGTATGGCGTACACGCCGTAGCATTTATCTTTTTTGTGTTCTCTCTACAGCCCAAACTATAAGTCCGATCGACTTCATATTAACATCATATATGTAAAGTGCAAAGACCTAGAGCTGATTAGTTTTCCATAGACAACTTTTGATTTCTTCTCTATGAATTCATCATTTACGTTGTTTTTTTTTTGTGTCCTCTCTGCAGCCCAAACTATAAGTCCGATTGACTTCATATTGATATCATACGTGTTGAGTCCATAAACTTAGAGCTTATTAGTTTTCCATAGACAACGGTCCATTTTTTCTCAATGTGTCTTTATGATTTCATCTATTAAAACTGAAAAAATGCTCTCACGACCTGGAAATTAGAGATATTTTAATATGGTTTCAACTATTTATACAAAACCAAGAATTTTCATGAAATTGTATTCAAAGTTGGTCAATGTTAAAAGAAAAATATTCAACGGTTTCAAAAATTGTGGATTTTTGTAGGAAACTTATATGTAACAAGAGAATTTATTTATGTTTGGCAATGTTCAGTTCTTTGATTTCATATTGAGATTAGAATATTAATAGCTTAAACTTAGAACTGACTAACTTTTCATAGATATCATAAAATTTCTTCATATGATATCACGTGTCAAAATTGTCAAAATGCTCTAACGCTCTTTAAAACAAAATTTATCTGCTTTTATTAAAATATTTCATACAACATAAGCATTCTTCACCATACTGCATTAATAGTTTGTCTATCTTAATGTAAAAATATACTATCGTTAGAAAATTTATATTCCTGGTAGTAAAATTTAGAATGAATAAAATATTTCATATAACATAAGCATATTTTACCATATTGAGATTGTCAACATTTGAAGAAGAAAAAATAAACGCTTAAGTACTATGGTGTGGAGAGTTTAGTGTTGGCCACAACTCACTCGTTTTATTAGAGAGGTGGTACCTCGAGGATAGTTTCATATAAATTTAGTCAAGATCTATTTAGATTTGGTATTATTAATTATGAGAAAATCATCAAACTCTTCAAGTTGACTGAATAATTCTTTGCCATGTCAACTGATTTCGATTACTTTCGTGTTGGAGGGGAGTAATCTATAGTAATTATTTATTGCTGTATATGTTAGTTAAATAACATATTTCATTCTCCTCGACGAAACGCAACGGATGTGGTTTCAAAGTTTTGGAACTGACTGAAATGTCACGGGAAAACTCGATAAACAACTTGAAACATTCACGATTTCAAAACACTGCAATGGGTACCATCCACTTTTTCAATTTGAAAATAAGCCAAACAACATGCCATAACATATTAAAACCACGCAGTTTGTTATTTGTTTACCTGTAAAGTTTATATTAAATATTTTATAAAGTGATTTTTGTTTGCGTTTTGCAATAGTAACTACTATTGCTTTTCATGGCGAATTTCTGTTTATCATTTTATTTAATTCCTCAGAAAGATTTGTTTTTGTTTCTCCAATCCCGATTGGTCATGTTACGTCCAGTGATAAAATGATTTATACCCGTCTTCAGAATCAAATATGAGTATTGTGGAAGCCTCAGGCCTTCAAGTTAAAACCTCAAGGAAGTAAACTTCAAGGAAAACATGAATACTAATGACATTTTTCGGCATATAAAGTTTACCTGTTACGTTGGTATTCAAACCATTTATCCTTTGTTTTATTATAAGACACTTGAAGCAATTTACGCACTTTCAAAGTAGCAACATACGCATGCACATGTTTATGAATAGACATATATTTATCTCTGCATAGCAAAATTCAACATTGATTAAAATTAACATTTTGTTCATTTTGGCGCAGATGACAGTAAATTACAATTTATACCTATCCTCATCTTCCTGATATACTTAAACCAATTTCTTACCTACATCCATAACTTGAACGTGGCAACAATACTCTTGCCTCTTCTCCGCGCGAGAGTAGGCCACGTAGTCTAAATATTCATTTGGTGTTGTGCACATATACGATGTCTAAAAATTAAACCCGCGCCGTTCGCATACTATAAAATAGAAGTTTCAAAACGGTCGCAGCCTTTGCACGTTTGAACCAGACAATTTAAGTGAATATTTGTTGCACCAGTGACGAGAAGGAAAGACGAACGCGAGAGAGAAGAGAGAAGACAGGTGGCACAGTAAGACCGCGTCCTTCAATTTTTCCGTCTCCCCAATCTGTTTTTCTTATGCCGCTATTGCAGAATTAATATTCTTGTGATTTACACTCTGAATAACGAAATCTCCGTCAAAGTTCCCTGAATCTACCTGAGATTTGCTAAAGATTTGTCTGCTAATGCGACTGCAACTCACTATTGATTTATAGATTCAAAATCACTAATTGAACTAAGTACATACTACTGTTGAAAATTATTTTATCACGTCGGGGTCACCACTGTTGAAATGAGTGGTTTACATAATAAAAGGCGTGTTCAGTCTAAGATGTTTAATCGTTCCATGCTGCGAGAGAACTGACGGGCGTGCGGCATGGTGGGGATATTTATAATGTTGGCAAACCGGAGGGGCTAGCTGCTTCGTATCACGAACACTTCTGTTGATGGTTACCTCATACTGTGGGATATACCAGATACACCATAATTATTATTAGTGTTTCATATTCTGGAAATATTGTGGGTAATTGTCTTATTTAATGTATTTTTGTAATTGTGACTGTTTGAAACCATAAATAAATAAACAAATATGTGAAAAAGTTAAGTACTTCATTTATGTATGTATTTTGCGTACATGATGAATTATTTTATATACTTTGAGAATATTTTTTATCAACCTTCCATTTCTATGGCACTGACTATGTTATAAATTTGTATAAATACACAAAAATATATATTTTATATTATTGTAGCTTCTCGGGCAAGTAACAGGTACTTTGTTATTAATTTATCACGCACTTCAAAAAGTTGTCACATTCTGGAAACTCAGCCTAGACCCACAGACCCATACTGAAAACACAATAAATAAATGTGTAGGCATCCACCGGGATTCGAACCCGGGACCTTTAACCCGGACCACGTAGGAAAACATTTTGGGGATTTGATTAGTATAAATTATTATCATCAGAAAAATAACGATATTCTGAAAGACGGAAATGTTAGAAGCGTGTACAATAGACGAACATGTATGAGACGATGCATGAATGTTGACGAAGCGAAGAATGTGTGCCAGGATAGAAAGATATGGCGTTCGGTTCTCTCTGCCTACCCCGTAAGGGACATGGCGTGATGGTATGTATGTATGAAAAATAACTAATACGCAGGTTGTTTTAGGGAAATTGTAAAGGAACCAATAAAACCAAAAACCGTTGGATAACATTATGCAAAAATATTCATAAAAAATCATATGTATGTTTTGAATATATTTTTTTTATAATAATGTCGATAAAAACATGAATAATAATGAATATGATAATTTGAATATTATTGAAATACATTGATTTTAAAATTGAACAGTTTTTCGTTTTTCATCAATATTTTTCATGCCAATCATGTTAATGAATAAAACAATACGTTTTCCAGAAATTAAAAAAAA
This sequence comes from Molanna angustata, assembly GCA_963576475.1. Taxonomy (NCBI): domain Eukaryota; kingdom Metazoa; phylum Arthropoda; class Insecta; order Trichoptera; family Molannidae; genus Molanna; species Molanna angustata. The sequence goes on along the minus strand of OY754972.1, from coordinate 37,253,894 downwards.
ATCTTATTTAAAAATACTAGGTTTATGTATAATATCGTGCCTTTTGTTTAAGGTTGAATAATAATGTACAGCAAAATTTACATAGTTTTAATAACAGTTTATACACAATTTTATATTGGTTTAAAAAAATATCACAAAATGGATAAAAATGACATACATCGACCCCCTTGATAAAGTGGTAAGGGTCCTGGGTTCTTTCGCAAATATAGCATTTCAGGACTGCAAACACTGGCTGGTTGAAAGAAATTGCCATTTGGCACTAAACTCGCAACTTGCACAGGATGTCATCATCAAAAGTCTCAATCCTGCGGATTGGTTTGCAGAAAAAGTCTACATCTCGCTTTCCACTTTTCTCTATCTTTTGCAGTCCTCTTCAGCTCAACATATGTGGCGCAGTTCATGTCCTCTCACACCTGGGCCAAATACTCCCGTCGGGGGCGCCCCTTTTCGTTAGTCCCCTCAATCATTCCCTCCATTAGGTCATGTAGGAGACCCTCGTGGCGCAAGATGTGACCAATCTAGTGAGGACGTCTCTCGGAGATGGTTTTGCGTAGGTTCCTCCCTTCTGCACAGGATGTAAAATAAATATATCAAAAAATATATACTGTATATACAGTATAAATATATACTTTATAAATATATACTGAATAAATATAAACTGTAGAGGCCGCCCCAGAAACAACTAAGTATATAGACCAGATAATCGGTGACGTGCGCTGTAGCAGTTACAAGGAGATGAAGAGACTGGCGGACGATAGTGATAAGTGTTTGGTGCAGACCAATCTTAGGAATGTGACCCAGAAGAAGAAGAAGAAGATACAAAAATGCAATTCCTAAAAATAACTATAAATTAAGATGGATATATTGTCACTTGATAAAGCAAATATGAAGATATTATGTTATATCTATAATAAAAAGTAAAGACTTTTTGATTCTACATTAATTTAATTGAGCGCGATAGGCCTATTTCGCCTTGTTAGGGCATTAACTAGCTTATGACTATTTTGACAAATTTTACTTATATTTATAGATTAATTATGTAGGAGGAGCTTACAGGTTCTTGTGATTGGTCATTTAAAACTATTGATATTATACAATGCAAAAAAGAAATAAATTTACTTTACTCTGGTTGGTTGAGACTATTTATTTTTTGACCAATCCCTATTTAAATAATTAGTGAAATTGAATATAATGAATTGATTTATGGTAATGGCTGGTTTTTCGGTGTAACGGTACATGGTATTGTGTTCTAATGGGCAGTGAAATGCATTAAGTGTTTACAATATTACGGATTATTTCTTAAGCTATTGTTGATATGTAGGTATTCTTGGTGGAGTAGTATGATGGGTGTATCTGAAACAATTAAAAAAATTAAAAAAAAAAAACATTCTTAACAAAGAAATCAAGTTAATTCACAAATCCCGCCCCTTTATCCACAAAGAAACAAAGGTATTGAAAAATATAATAAAGAAGGTCAAAGAAAATAATTTAGTTATAACCAAAGCAGATAAAGGGAATTCGGTAGTCATACTCAATAGAACAGATTACGAAGAAAAAGTTTCCGATTTCCTCAATCCAACTGATTTCATAATTTTAAATAAAGACCCAACTCCAAAATTATCCACTAAAATTAGATCTCTTATTAATAACAGTAACGCACTTTACCCAAAAACATCCCAAAAAAACAGACTCATTGAAATGAACCCGAGAGCACCACTATTGCATGGTCAGCCAAAAATACATAAAACAAATATTCCTATACGACCGATAGTCTCGTTTATAAATTCTCCTACAGCTAAAATCGCTAATGATATAAATAATATTTTTAAACAATATACAAACTTCAAACCGACCCATAGTGTTAGAAACTCAATCGAGCTCGTAGAAAAAATAAAAGACATCCACCTACCTACCAATTGCAAGTTAATTTCTCTAGATGTAGTTAGCCTATTCACAAATATTCCCACATCAGAAACATTAGATATTATTAAGAATATTTTACAAAAAAAGAATGTACAACCTGTCATTGCAAACGAAATATATGAAATTATGAGAATATGTGCAGAGTCAAATTACTTTTCATACAACGGAAAAATTTACGAACAGAAAGATGGAGTCCCCATGGGATCACCTCTTAGTCCTCTTCTAGCAGAATGTTTTATGGATTACATAGAAAGCACCCTACTAAATTCAACATTAGCAAAAAAAATGTGTTATTTATTACGTCAGGTATGTAGATGATATCCTTATTGCATTTAATGGTACAAATAGACAACTAGAACAATTCTTTCAGCTAGCAAACTCATTACACGAAAAAATCAAATTCACTCTAGAAAAAGAAATAGACAGCAAAATTAACTTTTTAGATTTATGCATAGAAAGAACAAATAATAAACATTCATTTAGTATTTACCGGAAACCAACATTTGCAGATACCACTATTCATGCAAAATCATTACATCCATGGTCACACAAATTAGCCGCTTATAATTCTATGCTATTCAGGTTAATCAATATCCCACAAAATAAAATAGCCTTTGATAAAGAATTCAAAATCATAGAAACAATTGCTATGAATAATGGCTACACAAAACATACGATTAAAAAACTGTTTGATAAACAAATTCAAAAAAACACACTGAAAGAATTTTACCCCAAACAAAATAACCACAAAGAAAACTATAAATGTATAACTTATTCAGGAAATTTATCGCAAAGACTAGGTAAAAATTTGAAAAAATCAGGTATAAATATAACTTACAAAACAAACAAAAACATAGGAATGGTAATAAAAAATTCAAAAGATAAAATAGACAAACTAAAGAAGAGCGGTGTATACAAATTGACCTGCGATGATTGTAACTCAATTTACATCGGACAAAGTGGTAGGAATATTGCAGAAAGGTTCAAAGAACATAAAAAATCGTGGCAAAAAAACAAAACAGATTCTCAATTCGCCAAGCACCTCATAGAAAATAATCATACAATCAGTCCAACAAATTCACCTATTCCTCTACACTTTGCTAAGAAAGGTTTAAGGCTAAATATATTAGAGCAGTTAGAAATTTCCAAGCACTTAAAAAATCCTAACGTCATTGTCATAAATGAACAAATGAACATACACAGATCACCGCTCATAGATATTATTCCATAAACAAAAATATACCATATTTAGTTATTTGATTTGATTCTGCCGCAAACTTTTTTTTAATTGTTTCAGATACACCCATCATACTACTCCACCAAGAATACCTACATATCAACAATAGCTTAAGAAATAATCCGTAATATTGTAAACACTTAATGCATTTCACTGCCCATTAGAACACAATACCATGTACCGTTACACCGAAAAACCAGCCATTACCATAAATCAATTCATTATATTCAATTTCACTAATTATTTAAATAGGGATTGGTCAAAAAATAAATAGTCTCAACCAACCAGAGTAAAGTAAATTTATTTCTTTTTTGCATTGTATAATATCAATAGTTTTAAATGACCAATCACAAGAACCTGTAAGCTCCTCCTACATAATTAATCTATAAATATAAGTAAAATTTGTCAAAATAGTCATAAGCTAGTTAATGCCCTAACAAGGCGAAATAGGCCTATCGCGCTCAATTAAATTAATGTAGAATCAAAAAGTCTTTACTTTTTATTATAGATATAACATATAATGGAATTCTACCAAATAAAAACTTCATCGATAATTATGAAGATATTATATGATAAAATGAATACCTCAGTTCGCTTTAATTATTTTCTTCATATTTGGTTGAAATATGACTCAAAAGTGTTTCAATTAAAATACATATCTTAATATAGAATGTAAACAGGTCGGAGTACAAAAACCCTACCTACCCCATTAACAAGTGTTTATTAAGCAATCTCCAGCATCCCTCCCTAACTTCCTCCCTTCATTCTCTGTCCTCTGTTCCAAGATATAATATAAGGGTGAAGGCTGACACTGCAACCTAGATAAGAGATACATCCACCCTTAAAATACCGAAAATATAATCGATTTTCAACTATACAATAAAACAGAGAGTATCGCCCTCAGAATTGTTATTTATGTACGTGGCAGAATTGATAAACTTATAATAAAAGACGCAAAAATAATTACTCCCCAGGTCATCTGTAATCTGTACGACTTATTATTTCGTAGGTAATAATAATTATAATGTTATTATAAGACAAACATACTTTAAAACATTTCTCTTTTTTATTAGATTAATTTCAAATAAGAAAACTTGATTTTATATTTGATTTGATTTGTGACTCAGGTCAAATAATATTGTTACCTATTTATACTGAGTATGTACGTTGGGAAGACCATAGAACAAATTTTAATGTCAAACTGCTACATAACATAAATGACAACAACGGGTGTGCATATTATGGTAAAAATAATATTAGAATAATAACATATGCATTCATTTATACCTACTTTCATTTGTTATTCTGTTTATTATTTTGGTTAAATTTTCTTTGTGTGTATTTTTATATGTATTTTTTTTAAGTTTTTCTTTGTATTTCTTCTTGCTTTATTTTCATTGTTTATTGATTGGATATGTTTGTTTTTTTATTGTATTTTCACACATTATGTACTATATTTTGTATGTTTTGAATTCTTCATGTAAATGGCAAACGCCGTTAATAAAATAAATAAATAAATATCAAAATTTACTGTATCGGTTTATACTTTTGTGTTTAAGATATTAGTAACTATGTAATATTGTAATTTGTTGTGTTGTGATGTATGGTGTCCGTTCTAATATTTTTTGGAAAAGACAAAATAACTATGTAAAACCGAAATGTCAAATATTTGGCTTCTTAAAATTGTAAACTGCTAGCCCTAGAACAGGGTTACCTAGTTGGGCAGCAGTAATCTTCATAATTATAGTCTTTGTTATAAAGGTGTGAAAAATAAATAAATAAACTTATAATAATATTAAGAGGGGATTTTATATAGCGCCGTTTAATGATTCACGATCATTCAAAGAGCGCTGATAGTTACCTAAATATGTGCTGCTCTACTTTAGTGAAAGTGTTCTTGCTTTAAGCATTGCGGACATCTGGAGCCAGTGCTATCACTTGATTAGACCGCTCACAATAAATCATCGATCATAGTCCTTCAGGGGGTTGTTATTCGGTGATACAGACGACCTGAGTGTGAGATGCCTCCCTTCATATTGCAGATGCCTTTGGAAATTAAAGTCTGATTATTAAATAATTAATCCCACCACCAGATCTTGACCAAATTTAGATGAAACCACCATTGGGGTACCACATTTATAAATATTTCCTGGGCCGACTTCAACTCTTCGTTCCTCTTTTATCAGCCTCATACATAATAATGGGTATTTTAAATCAAACAAATGATTTGGTCTACATATATAATTTTTCCTGAATCCAGGACGACATGTCGTCCTGGATTCACGGAAAAATATATATGTAGACCAAATCATTTGTTTAATTTAAAATACCCATTTTTATGGAATTGTACATATTCAACACCGTCAGTATTGACAAAAAAAAAAAGTCTCATACACTTTTTCTGTAAGACGATCATCACTCCTTTTTTCTTTGTGGCCAAACCACCCTAGGGCATTTATTTTCATCTGACATTATCCCTTTCAATCATATATTTTCGTCTTATATTTTAATTTATTATATTAAGTAGGCATGTTTATAAAAATATATATCTTCGGTGTTAGTGAATTGTTCATTTCTTTAGTGAATTGTTGTCACACAATTCGGAAAAGTAGAGTTATTTCTTTAAAAACATAATTTAAAAGGAAATCCTTTTATGCAGTATTAAATAATTATTCCATAACTATACTTTATGCACGTATTTTTTGTGCATAATATGCATAAAAGGGGTGAATATACCACTATATCTGAAATCATGATAGTATTAAAACCACCTTATACACTATTAGAATATGAAGTAACGTGTTATATAGCAAGGGTAACTATCGCTGCTTCAAAGGGGTAATGCATTTTAAGAATAAATCCAATTTAAAACGAAAAAATCTATAACGAAGAGTGAGTGAATAAAATTGAGGAGAAAGTTTCACATGGTTTTTTCATTTCAATTGAATATAATAATATTTAAATCCCAATAATAAGTGTCTTGTCAGCAAATCGTGCACAAACACGAAACGCGCAGTTTAATGATTTATTTTGTGCTCAGTGTATGTAATAAAAATAAAACGAAGGATTGCGTTTGGCATGAAACGTAAAGCGTTTTGTATTATTGCGAGTGCACTGAGCATTTGTTATATGTATATTATGTATTGTTAAACTGTACGTGATGAGAGAAGTTTTACTTAGAACCTTACACACAGAATTCATACCTAGACTAGAAATACTTCTACCAAACAACTATTACAGAAGAAAAGACGCCAAATTGAATTTCGTTTTATCATAGTATATTGTAGAAAATATAAGTGAAATATTTTTGTACATATTATTCTACGATGCAGGTGTACAGTATATAAAAAATATTGTTGAATGTCTTGAGTTAAAGTGCACACTAAATAACAAAGGTTTTTTTTTTTTTTCAGAATATGGATGATCGACAAAATATTGGGAAAAATGTAAGTAAACCAAATTATTATTTTAACATGAAAGTAACTACTAATTCTGTGGTATACGGCTTTACCGAATAAATAGAGCTTTAAATAGAGGTATGTATGTACATTGTACATCCTCGAAGGGAGAGTGTCTCTTCGTGAAACGAATATTCGGTTCAGTCCGGTATTGGCACCGATGCGCGATGCAATATAGACACTGTAAGTGCTCGCATTATTTTAGATAATTTACGTGTACAATAATTGGAATATATATTAATTGAAGTATACTTGAGTTAAAATTACATTTACTTGTGTGTTAAATATACAGTATTAGAGATCAATTGTACCCTGATTAAATAAACCACAAATTATATTTTTTAACGATTTAAAAAATTATAGTCAACGTTGATGTTCATAAATAAATTATTATTAACACTATAATTTATTCATTAATAGACATAAAAGAAAGTATTTATCCTTAGTGCTTTCATAAGACACAACTTGCATCATCAGAGGCAAAATTTATACTTGTATTTTGTGTATGGTACGGAATGCTGGACAATCAGCAAGGCTGACGAGAAAGCTCTCTAAACTTCTGAAAGGAAGGTGCTGAAGATGATATATGGGCCAATATAGGACAATGGAGAGTGGCGTGTCAGATTCACGATCTTTACAATGATCTCATCAATGTACAAAATATATAATTATGTCATACTTTGTTATCTGGTTGGTTAGAAGGAATTTGCCAATGTGCATTATATTTGTATGTATATATTTATTCATTTTATATCACACCATATTTACAATGACAACAAGCAGAGTACTGTTGTACAAAAGATAAATAAATGAATAATGATAAGGAGACTTAGGAGGGCCGGATATGCACAAGGAATAACCGATGGAGACATTCCAAAAACGAAAAAGGAGGGCTGGAAGGACCTAGCTTCAGTGGTTTGATGGAGTTGCGAAGGATGCTCATACCATAGTTATCCAGAACTGGTGTGGCCAAGGATAACCTGGGTGTTAAGTCAAGGATAAATACGTCGTTGTGGATTGAAACTATGAACATAATATATTAAATTTACTAAGGTCCAAATGCAGAGTCCTACCTAAATACTAAATTCTAAACACTAATCATGTTTTCATTGCACAGTCGCTCACTCAAGTTAGAAGATCACGTGGCTTCCTAACTGGTGGATGCTAAGACGTTTTTTCTATGAGAATTGCATTGCAGAGACAAATCTAAATACTTAGCGCATGCGCATCGGCGTAAACTAACATTTGCGAATTGTCAAAAAGTAAGGTTGATAGCGAGGAACCTTACGAGTGGTTTAATACCAAAACACGAGATTTTTTCGGTGGATGATTATTTTATCGGCTTCGTTGAATATGTATTTGGTAATTTTGTCAAATCAAATACCAAACAGAGTATTCAGCAATCCATACAAGATGCCGAAAATTCGGTGGAATTTCAAAAAAATCGTGACATCGAGCTTTCAGTGTGAAGTGTGAATTTGGTTACATAATATATGTTTGTGTTGTTATAGCAAAAAACATTTTAAACGTCAGAAAAGAGATAGATAGCTTTCTAAGTCCATAGAAAGCTATCTATCTCTTTTCTTCATACACGATAATGTGAAATTCTACGGTCTCGACCTTAAGTTTGGCGTAGAATTTAGTATTTAGTTTGTCTCTGTAACATAATTGAATACTAAATACTTCAGTGAGGTTAGGAGTTAGTATTTAGGTACCTAGGACTGTGCATTCGGGTCATAGTCTCTAAATACATTATATAAAATACATAATATATGTTTTGTATTCATTTTACTTTTATTTTTCAAATTTATTGCTTTGATGTACTGTTTTTTTTTCTAAATTGCCAAACAATAAATGTTTATATTATTCTATGATCAACCTTTATTTATCGGTTGAAAAATTCAGACAATAGATAGATAGGTGTCTGCATAATCATTAACCAGATGAGTATATTGAAAGGACTCGTTCAAATACAAAATATTTATATTTGGATTTAATGAAAATACTTTCCTTTGATATAAAATTAATAATTGAATGAAATCAGTTCTGACGGTCAATATTGCTGGATGATATATGTATGTAAAATATGGGAACAAATGAAAGAGTGACAACCTTTATACATTCAGTTTATTAATATAGCAATTTAATAATGTAATAAACTCAATTTTTACCAATTGTATGCGTGTGTGTATGTGGTATGCGTGTATGTGAATATGTACATAAATATATTATGATAAATCGTTATGGCGTAGGAAATCAAGTTCTCATCGTAATAATGTGTAATAATATTTTAAATCTTCCGTTTTAATCCTTGCGATTCGGATACACCATCATTCTTCTCCTTCTTCTTCTTCGTTTAGTAGACCAAGTTTGTCTGTTCTTCAGAAACTATGCCTCCTGGGATGACGAAGTACAACTATCCTTCTATCTCTTGGGTGCTCTTCTAGGTAGAGGGCGACCAGAGGGTATTTCATTTTCTGCTATATACGCAAGTCTATCACTGTCCATCCTGGCTACGTGGTCCCTCCAATGTCTTCTTCTGGATCTACTCCGCCTAACGATGTCTTCTATTCCACATGTTATCCTTATTTGAACATTGCGAATACGATCTCGGAGAGTTTTTTCAGTGATTGACCTTAGAACCTTCATTTCCGTTGTCCTTAAGAGCCCCTATGTTCGTACAGTGTCTGCTCATGTTTCCACAGCATATGTCATGATCAGTCGCACGCATTTCTTATATAATATTCTGACCTTACTGTCAATACGTATGTGTTTATTTTTCCATATCACATTTTTGGACATCCAGATACGACAGATGCTTTATTGACTTGTTCGCGGACTTCATTGTACATACATACATACCATCACGCCGTTTCCCTATTTGGGGTAGGCAGAGAGAACCGAACGCCAGACTCTTCTATCTTGACATACCTGTTTTGCCTCATTTACATTCATACATCGCGTCATACATGCTCTCCTATTGTTCTGACTTCGTATGTTCCCCTCTTTCAAAATCTCATTTATATGATCATGCCAGCTCTTTCTAGGTCGACCCTTACATCTCATTCCACTCTTTTCAGCCTTGTATACTTTCTTTGTCAGTCGTTCATCGTTCATTCTCTCTACATGTCCGAACCATCGCAAAAGATTTATCTTCATTCTACTCAAAATATCCCTTTCAATCTTACATTCTCTTCTGATATCTTGATTCCTTATCCTATCATAAATTGTTTTACCACACATTCGTCTTAGGGACCTCATTTCCACAGCGTTAATTTTACTTTCATGCATCTTCTGCCATGCCCATGTCTCACTTGCATACATTATGGTTGGAACGACAATAGCGTTGTGCACAGCGAGTTTTGCTGGCCTTGAAATAATTGGGTCAGCCATTATTGTTCTTAATGCACCATTTACTCTATTTGCTGCCGTTACCCTTCTTTCTATATCCTTTTCCAATTTTCCATCACGCTGAAACATACTTCCTAGATACACATATTCATCCACTTGTTCTAGTAGTTCATTATTAACTCGTATCTCGCATATTGTTCGTCTTTCGTTCTTCTCAAATACCATTACTTTAGACTTAGCTCCATTCATTCTCAGTCCATTTTGGATGCATCCATCGAATACCATTTTTACCAAGTATTCTAAGTCTTTCACACTTTCAGCCATTAATACCTTGTCATCCGCATACATAAGATCGCATACATTCACATCATCCAGCTTCAAACCTATATTTGCATTCTTCAGTTCTTTTACACAGTAGTCAATGTACAGATTAAAGAGCCACGGTGATAGGACGCAGCCCTGTCGTACTCCCTTGTTGATGGGGAACCAATCCGTGAGAGAGTTATCAACCCTCACACAAGCCTGGCTACCCTCATAAAGAGACGCAATTGCTCCTATCAGCTTACTCTCCACTCCGTACACTGATAGCACGTTCCAAAGTTTTTCCCGGTCGACTTTATCATAAGCCTTTTCCAGGTCTATGAAAGCACAGAAAAGCTTCTGGTTTTTTGCCAGAACCTTTTCAATTGCCATTCGAAGGGAGAAGATTTGGTCAGTGCATCCTCTACCTCTAACAAACGCTCCTTGTGCATCCCATACCTTGCTTTCAGTCACCTTTCGTAACTTTTGATCTAAGATCCTAGCATAAAGTTTTCCAACTGAACTCAGCAGACTGATAGCTCGGTAGTTCTTGCAGTCTAATTTTGACCCTTTCTTAAAGAGGGGCACAATCACTGCGTTTCTCCAATCTGACGGAGTATACCCTGTCTCCCAACATTTGTTGAAGAGGCAATGACACCATTCCATCGTCTTTTCGCCACCATATTTGATGAGTTCAGTTGTTATGCAATCAAATCCCGCTGCTTTTCCTGTACGTGCATGCTTCACTGCTTCTCTAACTTCGTCTATTGTAATTTTTTCTCTATCATTCTCGTTTTCATTCTGTGTTATTCTTACATACCTCATGCTTTCACTCTTCGAGCTTTCGTACAATTCTTCAAAGTACTCTTTCCATCTCTGCGTGACTTTCGTTTCATCCATAACCATATTTCCATCTTTGTCGTTGATGCATTTTGATCCGTTCGACGTTACTTGCTTTCTCCTATTCACTCTTTTCCAGAACATTTTTTTGTTTCCTGCAAAATCATTCACAATTTTTATACTTTCACTATCTTTCAAGGCATTTTTCTCTCTTTTCACGGCTTCTTTTGTTTTCCTCTTGCATTCGTTATATACTTTTCGCGCTTCTTTTTCTTTTTCATTCCTTTCTCCTTTACACGTCAACCACTTCTTCCATGCTTCATGTTTCTCTTCCACTATTTCCTGTACTTCTTTTTTCCACCATGCATCTCCTTTCATTCTGCATCTTTTCGCTTCACCACACGCATTCTTTGCTGCACTAATTAGAGTGTTCCTTAGTATATCCCATGCCTCACCTATATCCATATCTCTCGCTATGTGAGTGTCAAGAGCGCATACAACCTTTCTTTCAAATTCTCGTCTGACATTTTCTTCCTGTAGCTTCTCCACTTTGATTCGCGACGGTGGGCTGATCTTTTTAGTTCGAGATCGCCATCCAGCAAAAAGATTAATTTTTGAGACAACCAGAAAATGGTCTGTCTCCAGTTCGGCACCTCTATAAACCCTCGTGTCCACCGTCGCTTTCCTCAAAGCAGAGTCCACGCACACAAAATCTATGATAGATCTTTCATCCCCTCTCTCCCATGTATACATATGAATCTTTTTGTGGTCAAACATAGTGTTTGACACAAAGAGATCCATTTACACACAAACATCTATCAGTCTTTTCCCATTGTCATTTATTCTACTGTCACCGTAGGGCCCGAGCGTTGATTCAAAATCTTTCCTCCGAGTTCCTACCCAGCCATTCAAATCTCCTGCTAGTATTATCTTCTCACTATCTTTTTTCTTATTTAATTCCTCTATCACGCTTGCCCAAAACTTATCTTTCTCGCTTTCTGCGCTCGAATTCACGGGTACGTATCCTATAAGTAAGAACACCCCCGTGATTCCGATCTTGAATTTAATCCACATAAGTCTTGAGCTGACTAACAAATACTCTTTCATGCACTCTACCATTCGTCTTTCTAGTATAGCCCCTACTCCCTCGCATGCGAATTCATCCTCTTTTATTCCTGACCATAATTCCATTCTTCCATCATATCTTTCCTTCATGCCACTTCCCTTTTTTTTTGTCTCTGTAAGACACATCACATCTAATTCTTTCATTCGCATCACATCACATAGTTCGTTCATCTTTCTTTCCATTCCTCCTCTCACATTCCACACTTCGAATCTACATTCAGTTCTCCTCTTATCGCCTTCCCTTTGGGCTTCGGCATGATGGAGGGCGGGTCTCATCGCTACCTTAGATAAAGCCTTAGGGATACTAGTCTATACTATTTTATCATACCTACTTTACGCACAGACTTACAAGTTACACTTAACATAACAGAATTCAATGTTAAACTACAGGCTTAGATCTACTTATGTGCTATTAAAAGAGTCTGAACATTCTTAAACTAAGTTTACAATACCACACTATTTTTTTTTAATCTACACTTTAAACTAAAAATATTCTTATTTTGATAGAATTGACTGCACATTTGTGTCACAAATATTGTTTTTTTTTGTCTTTCTTCCTCCATTGTTTGTCGGCAGTAGCGTTTGCTGTAGCTGGTCCAACTTGCATGAAATAAGCTCCCACACATTATAAAAATCAGCTGTCAAATCACACGGACGTTCTGTGTTTGCTGTCTCATTTACACCATTGGCTAAATCTTCATCTGTGTGTAGGAAGGCAGCAGGCAAAAAACAGCAGGCTATTTTTTTTTTGCTTACTATGCGGCCGGGCCCTGTTGGGGTCATTTATGACTGTGATCCTTTTCTGGTACCTGACCGTTCACTGTCACCATATGACCGCATTACACTGCACTGTTTTTTAGGACATGTTTTATTTGACAAATTTTTAGCTTAATGTTTAGCGAATAAACACACAAATATCATCATTATTGGGAAACAATTGAATATAACACTAAAACTAGGTGCTTGTCTAACACTTTCCGCACAGAATGGTATAACTTTTTATCTTAAAATATTTCACTAACTCTATGAAATCTATTATAACCTCGGAGCGCACGGAATGTGCGTCCGCCCGCCCCGTAGGACAGAGTTGACTTCATTGTATAGGTCGTTATGTCATTAGTTTTAATAATTTAGTGTTAGGCACATTCCTATGCTAATCTATATGTGGGTAATTATCGTATTTCATACATTTTACAATTGTATCGATTTGTAACCTTTCATAAATAAAATAATACATACCTACAACCGATAAGGCGGTCTACATAATATGAACCCCTGGGTTCATTTTGTCCATTTTGAATTTATGAATCACTTACACCACTTATGTATGAATGACCGTAACATAATATTAAAGAAATCCGATGTTTTCATTTTTTTTTTCGGTACACTCACCACCACCCGTTCTGCTTATGGGGAGAGTAAACGGCCCCTTCACAGAACACTAAGTGAGCGACAAGAAAAAAAAATACACAGCACGAAAAGTAGCTCATGGAGCCCTCTAGATTAGCAATTTCGGCATCATGGTGCAAAAGAACAATCGACGAATGTGAATGGAAGATTCACATTCGTGGACTGTCATTGAATTCTGATCTTTTTAAATGAGAAACATTATGCTTATGACCAAGATTTCTATAAAAAAATATGACCAAGAATCTAACAATAGTAAGGCACCATAACTATGACAAAACTGTGAGATAAATAAAGATGTCATTTATAATATGAGAGATGGTTTGGCCACTTGGGAAGAATGAGTGAAAAACACATAACGAAGATAATATACCTACCAAGCCGATAGGAATGAAAAAAGAAGTCGGGGTCGTCGAAAAAAAAGGATGGCACGACCATTTAAACCATGTAATGATGTGCATATTATATGAGACGATGCATGAGTGTTGATGGAACGACGAAGAAAGGGACCTACTAAGAAAAAATCTCACGAGTGACATGGAGTATGTAGAAATGTAAGTAGAGCTTGCCAAGCGAAAGAATGAAGGCGACGTCACCTGTACACAAACAAATTTTATAAAATACCTTCCTACAGGATAATCAACCGATCAAATCAGTTGACGTTGGACGTTGTGTAGTGTATTGTGTGTCAATTTTGCACACAATATAAAGCTGTTACCCGTATTCTCTCAATTGTCGAGCTCTATTTACAAAGGTATTTTCTATTTATTTATTATAAAGTAAATATTATCGTTTTCGCTTTACTCTAGTATCAAGTGACGCTTTGATGAACATTGTTAATATAATTTGTTATTTCACGAGGCAAGTATTTTATAATTGCAATATTATCTTCAAAGCATCCACAATTGTGCAATGTCAATGATATTTTAATTATTCTATTACTTTATATTTAGTTCATACTTCAGTCAAAGTTTGTCAAGCATATGCAATGAACGATGCACCAGTACCGGCCAAATAACGGGCCGCGGACACCATAAGCTATTTATGAGACATAAGACCAATCATGACATATTCGGTGGAGACAAGAGCCGACACAACCATAACCAAAAACCTCCTACAAACATCGGAAATGAAGGTTTTAAGGGCTATCACAGGGAAGACGCTTAGGGATAGAATTCGCAATGACGACATTAGGCGGACCTGTGAGACCGAGGACATCATACGATGGAGTAGAGTTAGGAGAAGATTCTGGAGGGACCATGTCAACAGGATGGACGCATCTCGAAATCCCACCAGGGCATCGCCTCCCCGGAAGACCGCCGAAGAGGTGGAGGGATAGCTGGACCTCAGCTGTCTAATGCCTAATAGCTTTCTCGAAAAAACAGATCTACGATCTAATATAAGAAGAAGAAGTATACTTTCGCACGATTTCTAGAAAATGATATTGTCGAATAAAAATCATTTGAAATTTTGACAAGTATTATATAGGACCACTTGACTTTCAAAATCGCATGATTTTATCTGTCAAAAATTGCCGCCATATTGCATTTACCTACGGCAAGCGTCATCTGTATCATGAAGTATTTTTGTTATTTTGTCTGATTTTCGAAGTCACAATGGTAATTCGACAAATTTGTTATTTTATCTACATATTTAACAGTATATCATATACCATTAAAAATCCATTAAAAAGTTTTGTTTATATTTAGTCAACATAACCCCATAATGCTTTACTCAAAATTCTACATGGAAATGTGATTTTCCTACTATAATGTGATATTTATACGCAATATTTTCAACCAATAATGAATTTTAATTTAAAAAAAATCATGTTTAATTAACTTCAAACAAAATTGAATAAACCGTAATTATTTTTTTTTGTAATCGTTATATAATTTATCAATACTATCTAAATAACGCAGTATTTTTTTAATGACAAAATCTACAGAATTTTACTGGGAATCAACAATAAAAAAAAACAATCGTAAAAGTATTTTAGATACAAACAAAAATTTAAATCATAGGTAGTAACATATATATTTTATTTTTTTATTTTCGAATCGCTTCTAGGCAACTTGAATCGTATACGAACTATGTCAAATTATAATAAAACACGCACCCAATAACAAGTCTTCATATCCTAAAGACTATCGCATGATTTTTATCGCCTTATAGATTCATACTGTAAACACAACTAAAAACTGTGTCTACAACGGAAATCGAACCCGGGAATATCGAGACGAAGATATTTAAATGATGCCCTTTTATTTTTTAAATTTTGCAGACCTGCAATAAAGGTATTTAGAATTCTTGGATCACTCGTAGACAAGTGGATAGCCGTACAATACTTAGTATATACATATTCATTTACTAAGACGCGACGAAGCTTATAATGCAAAATAAAAATGGTTGAAGAGTTTGATAGTAAAACTATAGCAATTAATTAAAAATACACTCACATACTTAGTTCAAAATAGAACAAAACTAAAATGAAATTTAAATCTTATTTTATGAATAAAGAATGAGCATAGTGGATGTGTCATACGATTATAAACGATTTAAGGGATTTGCATAGACCGTGTCGGGAACAATTGTGAATTTGTCATTGCACTAAACTAATCCTCGGCATACACATGACACCAGTGCTCTTATTCCCATTCACGTGAAATCTTTTGCAGTTTCATGGGGTATGTACTTTAACAAACTCAGTATTGTTTATTGAAGTTTCAAGGTACATTTCTTTTTTAACAGATTTTTAATTATCTCAATAGAGACGAAGTTGGAATATTTACTGTAGGAGAACCGGGAAATCAAGGCACCTACAGGGCTTACGACCTGTCATCGGCTGGTTTACGTGATCACTTTATGCGCTTGCGCAATTATGCCTTTTTAATGAGATCCCAATCAATTCAATTTTGAAAGTTCTATATATTGTAATACTGAAATTCTTTTCGCTTGAAAATAAGGAATTTTTACTACAGTAATCTATGTGTGAAATTATGAACAACATTCTTATTATTTTTTATTTATTTTGTTTTAACGCCATCTATTGAGAGAATTGGTTTTTTTGTAAATAATGAGAGCAACAATTCTTATACCTGAGGTGACAAATGCATTTTTCGTATAGAAGTCACCCCTGAATTGCGCCAGACTTATCAGGTCATTGAATTGATAGGGATCTCATTAAATAGGCATAATTGGTGAACGTTGCGCAAGCGCATAAAGTGTTCACGTAAACCAGCCGATGACAGGTCGTAAGCCCTGTAGGTGCCTTGATTTCCCGGTTCTCCTACAGTAAATATTCCAACTTCGTCTCTATTGAGATAATTAAAAATCTGTCAAAAAATATCTTTGACTCCCGACAGGGAAAAAAATCCAATGTTTGCGCATATGCAATAATAAAAATATTCGAGTACATTTCTTTGTTTGTGTGAACTATTTTATAGAGTTTGTACTAATATTATAATGTGTCTAATATTTTATTCGGTTGGTACTGTGTCTAATATTTTGTCTGTTTTTGTTTCTATGTTATCATATGTTTCTATGTTATTATATGCTAACAACTTATCCATCTTAAAAGGACAATGTTCAGTTGAACTGATTTGGGAGATTATAGCTCAACACAAAAAATACTTTCACTGAACACCATCAACATTTTTGTCGAGTGTCGGTGTAGTTGTGTATAGTTTCTGTTAAATTTCTCGAGTCTGAAAAAGACACAAATTTGCGTCCTGCGCACCCACGTGACTCGCTCAAGTTGTTTTCCGATAGTCGGAAAGTTAGCTCTCAACATATTTTCAGATTGGATTAAATAAAGGTCCGCAAGATCACATATCTGGGTCACATAATGAGTGGGGAGAAGTATCACTTGCTCCAACTAATAATGAAGGGCAAGATAGAAGGTCGCCGAGGGACTGGAAGGAGATAGATGTCCTGGCTGCGCAACATTATGGAATGGACCGGCTTCAGGACCGTGGAACAGATATTCCGAGCAGCACAGGACAGAGAGGGATTTGCCAGAGTGATAGCCGACGTCGGGGGTTCCTGACATGGCACCGGAAGAAGAATATTTTTGATTTCTACGACCATAAATATATGTAAACAAACGCCACAATATTCCGGTTATTTTATTTCTTTTCCAAGCTACTTATTATTTTAATTATACACTGATTAAAATACTGATGCGTTAGCCAGAATCTGTTTGAAATTCTGATTTTGGATATTTCCAACTGTCGATAGGTTCAAGAGAATTTTCTTAATGAATCGACAGTATTAAGCCAAGACGCGTGTATGATGGAACATTTGTATGGTGTAGTGGACTTCTTGCACGTCAAAAACACTAACTTAGAGGCTTCAGTATTGGCTTAGTGCAGTTAAAGTTAATTTTTACTTTTTCAAGAAATCTTATCACTACCATGTATTAAGTTTTATTGATGTCTATTTTTGAAGAATAATTTGATAAAAAATAACAAATACACAAAACATGATATTCTCCTTATCCTAATAACAATTATGTACCTTCCTGTAACAAAAAAACATTGACCTTTCAATTTCACAAATATCCTAAGGACTTAATCATTTTAATGCTCACAGCGACGCAGCATTTTCATTTTATATCCAACATTATTTATAATTTAGCAAATTATGGTTTTGTTGGGGAAAAATAATAAGATGGGTTTTTTCTGCTTTTCTTGTAAACAGATTTATCTAAAAAAAAATTTTTTTAATTAAATGGATTAAAGAGTAAACATTATTATTCAACATCTCATCAAATGTTATTAATATTTTCAAGATGAAATATGATACAGTTAAAAAAATATTTTGTCCTTCATTCATTTATACCATTGCGGCAAAAACTACAATGTGGGGTAACCAGCGACAGGTGTGTGGGTGTGTATTATTTATTCATTCATTCATTCATTCATTCATTCATTCACTCATTCATTCATTCATTCATTTATATAAACGCCTTAAATGAGCTTTTACATACACAATCACAAATTATTAAACATATGTTCATGAACCACGGAGCAAAATACATACGTACACACACTATAAAAAAAATATTAAGAAAAAAATGCATAAATTTACAAAATATATAGGTTATGACGTACAATAAAAATAAAATTAAAGAAAAAACAAGCAAAGGATTAAACAAAAACAAAAAATAAAAAATTAATAGATAAAAAAGTAGAACCCATAATTTATACGATCTATAAAAGTCTCTCTTTATATTCATATATTGAACAGCAAAAGACATCAACAGAGCCAAACTCATTACCAAGTCTATGTACATAGTCTCAGAATAGGCGAGTGAATATACTAAAATTATTACTAGATTTTATGATAAAAAAATAGTGAAGCCTGTGTTATATTAGTAAAAGAAGCAAGACACGTGCGTGTATCTTCACAATAATTAAATATTATTATTAGCTGTGTTCATACAATTATATAAAATATTTTTTTTTGTATATAATAAAGATTCTAGACACCGACTTGATCGACCATTAACTTGGAAATATCGGACAACACTTTATTTTGCATAAAATATAGACATGTTTAGATCGTTCAGTCAATCTACGAGATTTGATAAATGTAATTTTCTAAACCCTTTTGTCAAAGGATAAAATAATTTAAGAAATTGATTTGACAAAGTTGTATAAAAAAAGGTTCAAGTGGACTCTTTACGTCCTTCTTTTTCAACTTTGAAGAAATATGAATAAGAAAAGAAAAAGATAAATGAAGTTGTCTTTGTAATAAAATATCCTTTATGAAGGTCCTCACAATATCAACGTAAGGCAAGAGCTACGCCTTAAAAACATTACTGTATTGATTTTTTAACTACAATCGTTAAAAAACCCGAATTATTAAAAAAATAATGACATCAAAAATAACCATTGTATTTAACAATCTGGTGGACTCATTGAAAATTTAGATATATTTCATGAAAAAAAATATTTAAACGAATTTATTGTACACAAACCAAAAATGAAATAAATTTTCTGGCGCAGTTCAGGGGTGACATCTGTACGAGAACACTGTCACCTCATGTATAAGGACTGTTTGCTTTCAATCTTTACAAATAAACAAACTTCACAATGGATGGCGTTACAAAAAGCTTTCTTAGTTACTTCATAGATGGCAATACTAAAAATGTCCTATTTTCAAAAGATCTGTTACTCATTATTTAAATATATAGAGCTTTCAAAATCGCATTGATAAGGAAACTTAATAAGAAGATATTATTGGTGAACGTTGCGCAAGTGCATAAAGTGATCACGTAAACCAGCTGATGACAAGTCATAAGCCCTGTAGGTGCCTTGAGTTCCTGGTTCTTCTATAATATTCCAACTTCGTCTCTATTGAGATGATAAATTAAAAAAAAATATAAATTTTTCCTCGGAATAAAGACAATTACTAAAAGAAAAAAGCTTTAAGGTTCATTCATATAAAAAAATAATCATATTTAGGTATATGCTGTATGTACACCAAGTGTGCAAAGGCAGGTTGTTTTGCCATAAGGATATTTCTTCCAACAAACCCAAGCCACCAAGTTTTTAAAGTTAATTTGGTACATTTATAAAAATAAATATATATAAAAATAATATTAACATTGACCATAGCCATGAGGAACGGAAGGATGTTGAAGGAATTATCAGCCCCCCCCCTAGAAAACGTGTCATTTAGCTCAAGAAAAGAAACAAGAAAAGATAACTCAATATACGGAAGTGACAGTTATCACCCGACTGGTAACTGTTACTTTCATACATTGAATTATATTTTTTGAGCTAAATGACACGTTGTCTAGGGAGGTTGGAACTACATATTTAACAAATAAAGTATTTTTGGTTTTATTTTAAATATTTTTATAGATCTAGATGACGTGACTTCATCACTTAGGCCTTTCCATGGTCTTGGTAATTGTACTTGAAAAGAAGATCCTATAACGTCGGTATTATGAATAGGGAAAGCTATTGTTTTTTTTAGCTAATTTTGTATATTATGCAACAACTATAACTTTAAGTAGGAACGGATATGATGTTCTCTTAATCCGGAAAGGGAATGGTTGTAGTCAAAGACTAGGAGAACTTTCACACTACTTTGACGTAATGTCTAACAATATTTTCGTTTAGAGTCTGAATTCAAATTTACGTAGTGTGAAGAGTCATTGAGTAAAATATCTCTTGTACAAATTTGTCATAACAAACTACCGACAATCAAAAACTTTTATAAGGTTCTCTTATCTGATAAGTTTTGACGTTTTCGTGGTAACCTCGTACTAAACACTGTAGGGTATCTACAATCTACACCAGTGTTCCGCAAACTTTTAATGTTCAAGGTACACCTATAAAATGAAGAAATTTTAGAGGTACACCAAAGAAAAAAGCTATGTCTATTTAATATTTATTTATTACTAAATTCAATATACCTAATATGAAAAGATGTTTAGTTGGAAATGTGAGACTGTTTAACTGAACACAGGCGATCAAAATTTGGAGCAATCCTTGATAAGGCTGCACTCATCTCTTTATTGATCGTCCTCAGGCATTCACTTTTTTTAAATTTAATAGTAGTCAGAGTTGAAAATATCAATTCGGATACGTAGGTTGTGGCAAATGGTAATATAATTGCAACAGCACGCTTTGAAAGCAGTGGATACTCATTTACTATAAGCAGCCAAAAATGTGCTATCACTTTTTCGGACAATTTTAGTTTAAATGTCCGATCAGTTTTTAACTCCATGAATTCTTTCTGCTCGTTTATCGGTAAGTGTCCAAGGGAAATGTTATCCGAGAATGGATTTCGTACCCAGTGCATAGGTTGCAGGTCACATTTAGGAAAATAACAGTTCATTTTTTTCTGCTAATAGCTCCAAGTGTTTCACTATCATAGCCTGCACATTTTTTTCTGAATCGGCTGCCATGACATTTGGAAACATTTCATTACTACCATTGACAGTATGGCTAATCCATAACACCAACTTAGCGCGAAAGCTTTCAATTTTATCCGAAGACGTTAAAATATTAGAATTCCTGCCTTGCATTTTTTGTTGGGTTCTTCTTTTTTAAACACAGAAGCAAAATCTGTAAATCGCTAGTAAATTCTGTATAAAACAGAAGTGACTGATGATCTGCTCCCATTTCCTGACATACTGCATTAAACAGACAAGAGTTCAGCGGTCGCGACTTGATGTTATTGACAATTTTAACAATTTCTTGTAGGACAGACAACAATTCATCAGGCAGAGAGTATTTTTATGTGTATTATCTTCACAAAACCTTGGCTTTTTTCCGCGGCACACTAACTGATGACCACGGTACACCAGTGAGCCGCGGCACACTAACTGATGACCACGGTACACCAGTGAGCCGCGGCACACTAACTGATGACCACGGTACACCAGTGAGCCGCGGCACACTAACTGATGACCACGGTACACCAGTGAGCCGCGGCACACTAACTGATGACCACGGTACACCAGTGAGCCGCGGCACACTAACTGATGACCACGGTACACCAGTGAGCCGCGGCACACGCTTTGCGGAACAATGATCTACACGTTGATTTATAAATACTCGTTATATACATATGTTATATTTTGTTGTTTTTTTTTTTTTTATTTTATTTTTTTTTTTTTATTTTATTTTCATTTTTTATATTTCCAAATTACGCCAAATTGTGAGTGTAAATTTTTTTTTTTTTTTTTTTTTTTTTTTTTTTTTTTTTTTTTTTTTTTTTTTTTTTTTTTTTTTTTTTTTTTTTTTTTTTTTTTTTTTTTTTTTTTTTTTTTTTTTTTTTTTTTTTTTGGTGTTAAGTTGTGTGTACTTTTTTTTTGATGATATGTTATGTGTATATATAATTTTTTGATGTCTGTTATTATATAAGAAATATTGATTTTGTTTTTGATGAGTAATTTATTTGAATTTGTTCTTGATGTAATTAATGTATTTTTATTGTATTCCAGTTTTTGCGGTTAGTGGTTTTTGTTTCGTGACGGTGGACGGTGAACGGTGAATGCCTGCTAGTGGGGCCCTGTGAACGGCAAATGCAGTTCGCGGTTCTCAGTATGCGCTTGCGTATACTAGAGTATGCTCCATTGGTGAGGGTTCATCCGTAAACTGTTCACCAGTTCGCGTAATATTAATTTAAATATATGCGTGTTATTTTTAGTAATATTATATGTTATTGAAATAAATGAACCGCACAAATGACTGTGCTCCTCCCTCGAACACGAGATTTGATCTCAACTGAGGGATGAATAGATATTAAATAATTTAATTTTAAGATACTGTTTATAATTCTTTTTATCATTAATGTATAATTTTTAAAATAAAAAAAAAAAAAAAAAAAAAAATGTAAACTGTCTAGTGTTATGGGTATTGAAATATTGCAGTAAAACTTTGACAATTATAACTATTCAGTGCTTTGAGAGATATCCTACATTTTCAGGTACATTCAAACTCAATGAAACAAAGGGTTGTGAATATGAAATTTTATGAATAGTTAACATTATAAAATATATAGCCACAACACCTTCACCTATAACACCTTCAGTAATGATTCTACGACGACTCAATCGAGTCAACTTTAAAAAAAAAAACTAAAGCTGTTTTACCTTTCTAATAATTCTTAACTGCAGCAGCGGAATTGCTTTAAGAATCCGAAAATCTTGGCTGGCCTATGAATATTATTTTAAGAAATTCAAGACCTAATATTTTTTTTTGTTTTATTGAAACCATACTACAAGATTAGAAAATTGAACCGTTTGTAGATACGATGCTTGACAGAGCCACAAATGTAAATATTATTTTGGCGCGTGATTTTTAAATATTTTCGTAACCACTCAAAGGAACGACGATGCTAAAAAAACATAAAATTTTAGACATTTCCCAATTTTATTTCAGGGTATGCCTAGTCCGTAGGTTCTAGGCACGCCCTTGCTTAACTGACACCCCATATCCATCCTCCCTCCCATCCCTCAACCTCTATTTCCTTCCTTCCTTCCTTTGTTGCTGTGAATTTACTCTTAATAATGTTACGAGTTTCTTTCCGTTTTTTATAAATTTAATGTACCTACCACTATTCTATCTATGGCCTTGTAATTGAAGAAATTGCCTTGTGGCAATAAACCCGCCATTGTACACAGTATTGTACATGAAGCTTAATAAATAAATAAATAAAAAGGCGTAATTGGGAAACGTTCCGCTGGTGCTTAAAGTGATCACGTAAACCAACCGATATCCGGTCATAAGACCTGTAAATAAATAAATATATATTCCAATATTGTCTACACAACAAAGAAAATTGTCAGAAAATAAAAATTGTATTTTAAATATCATGGTATATCGTTTATGGAATATTCTCAAAAATACACACATCTTTCAAAAATGATATTGCGTGAAATATAAGAAATGACGTGTATTTATTACATTCTTTCATGGTGTCAAAAACTGTACAAGAGTTATTATATTTATTTATTCAAATACAAGAATGCTTTGTAAAGAAACAAGTTAATTTTGAATACATACATTATGACTCGTCCTTTTGTGTAACAAATGTATATAAAAGTCATATCATATCAGTTCTTAAACATATGTAGATACGTGGTGTCTAACGTCAAATGAAACAGGTTGAAGTGGATAAATCTATTCAATGTCTCCCTGGCTTTTTTTCTTGTAAAAAAAGTATTTCTCTCTTTGCTTCTTCTGCTTTAGTTAGGACTGTGTCCTGTTATTCTCGGAGCCTGCTCTTGTGAAGTGGTCGTCCAGCTATCCTTCCATCGTTCGGGTGGTCTTCCAGGGGATCTGCCATTTGTTATCTCCCCATCCGCTGCCATCCTCACCACTCGATCCGAACCTCTCTCTTTTCTAATTATTTCATCTTAGGGGTACCTATTCTTATTCATCCACAATATCATCCGTCCACCTTTTCTGAAGTCGACTCATTCGTCTCTTCATGTCCCATGGGCTTCACCGCAGATCTCTAGCTGTTGTCCACCTGTCGACAACGTGCAGTTTGCGCACATTAATTTTGGGGACATGGATGAAACTGTGTAATTTCTGCACGCCTACTTGCTCGAGCTTTTTATAACACTAGTTGCATGTAAATGTAACACATGATATCCAACTGTCGATGGCGATAGTATGCATAATTGAATACGTACCAAGCTATATACACTTAAACACAAATTACTAATAAATATTTTAAGATATTCTGTTTTCTATATAAAATATGTAGGTATATGTCAGAATAGGATAGTATGAGAGGTCAGTCTGTTTTTCCTATCCAGAATATGAAAACAGCATGATGTATGTATGTTTGTAGATTAAGAGGGTGACTGCTGCCAACGTACCTATTTTTTCAATTTGATGTACCAACATTATTACTAAATGAATCATTTTGAAAAAAATAATCTAGTTAGTTTGGATATTAATAAAGAGAAATATACCTTAACTTTTTGATTATGTTCTGTATATATTCTTGTAAGAAAATAATAAGCATACCCCGATTTTAGACATTTATCTTAAATTTCTAAAAAAATATAAGGTATAGAGCAATATTTTTTTTTATAGATTAAAGAAGAACAAAATACCTGGAAAAATATGATATGACGTTGCATTAATGCATCATGTTAAGTAAATAAACCAAAAAAACTTTTATTTCGCAATGGCGCTGAATGGAAAATAAATGTTTTTCAGGTTTATTTACTAAACCTGAAGCATTAATGCAACGTCACATCATATTTTTCTAGATATTTTTGTCTTCTTTAATTTAAAAAAAAATATATTACTCTACGCCTTAAAGTTCATTAAAAATATAAGATAAACGTTGAAAATCGGGGTAGGCCATTATTTTTCTACAAGAATTTATACAGAACATTATCAAAAAGTAAAGGTTAATTTTTGTTTATTAATACCCAAACTATCTAAATTATTTTTTTCAAAATGATTTGATAAGAAATAATGATGGTATATCAAATTGAAAAATAGGTACGTTGGCAGCAGTCCCCCCCCTTAAGTAGGTATCAAACTATTGAGTTAGATAATGTGTAGTGTATACTGCCTTACAAATTATATAAAACAATGTCTTCACTAAATTAAATTTATACTTTAATGTTTATTTTTTTTATAGAAAATTAAATTATCTAGTTAGGGTGTTAAATAATATAGACAAGTGTATTATTATAAGTGTATTATTATATGTATAAACAAGTGTATTATTTTACACTCCACTTCTATCTTCCTCGAGGAGTAGGCAGTGACAACCGAACACCGTATTCTTCTATCATGCGCCTCATCAATATTGATACACTGTCTCATACATGCTCATCATGCTAGTAATGCAATTTCACTAAAAGATTCTCAACAGGTTTCATGTAGAAAATACAAACTATGAGTTTCGTGACAATGTTTTTGTGTGTATGGTGTATTGTGATTTTTTTTTTCCTCTGGGAATTTTATATTATATTTGTTTAAGATCTAACAGAAATATATTTCATAAAAATGCATTTAGAGATTGTCAACATTTCAAGAAGAAAAAATGAACACATATTATGGTGTGGAGAGTTTTGTGTTGGCGACAAACCACTAGTTTTTTAATTCTCTCTAGACCTGTGATGTATTTGATAATGCGGATTCCAAATGGGCGAGCAGTACTAGCATATGCATTATAAATTTTAGTAATAGTTCTTTTGTTACGAAAGGGTTTGGATATGAGAGTGAATAATCTCCAAATTTCATACGCTTTAGATACCATTTTGTTGCTATGCTGGTAAGTTTACAATCGATATTAAACACCAAGATCTCTAATGCAATCGGACTGAATGAAACACAAAACTCGCCTGACTATAACAAGCTAATATTTCGCTATTTAGAAATCATCAATATACGTACCACCCTATTACCTATTAGGTTAGTATAGTTTCAAGTAACCTCAAACAGATTTCCAATATAATTTAATATTAATTGCGCACCGTAACGTTAAATTGGCCCAATTAATGAATTTTATGTATGTAAATACATTAAATACATATTCGGACAAATGGTTCTTACCGATTTCATTGAACAATAAAGAATAAACCATACAAATTGAATGAAACAAGGATGCGCTGATATGGACATGATATTTGTCGAGATGAGGATCATGTTGTGAGGATTGACAGGTAGGTATCAGGGTTGTAGCGAACATCAGCATCAACGGAACATCTGCATCAGCATCCGCGTTGATCGAAGCCAATTAAAAAAATGTGTTTCCAAAGGGAATCGATCCGGGATCTTTCGCTCAGGAGTCAGACAACATTCCAGTTTGTAGCATTGCAAATGTAGGAGTCTAATCAACTGAGCTACGAAAATCAACGATATAAAAGTAAAATTATTTCAATAAGGGAAAGTAATTTTAAAATTATATTAATTTAAGTATGTAGCAGATTAATTATTTTTCAGTTCTTATGTTGGTAACAATAACAATATTCAGCGACAAAACTAATCAAGTTGATATTAATAAATCAAATATTTATTTCAGCCTTGAATATATTTTCTTTGAAAAACACGCCGCGGTACATTTGCACGGCTACAAACTGGAATGTAACGTGACTTTTAAATATTTCATATAAAGGCGTCCTACCACTATGCAAAATCAAATAAATAAATATATATAGAAAATCCAGCAAGCATGAGTCATGGGAGTAAAATATAACGTATTATTAATATTCTGATCAGATAACTTTTCCGAATATTTTTCATTAATCGTATTTTTACATCATCAGGTCAAGTCTGGTTCAATCGGCGAAATCAAAACCCTCGTGATTACCCATATCATGGATATAATTATTATATGGAGTTCTACAATATCTTTAGATGTCATAGAACTCCATACGATAATTATATCCATGATATGGGTAATCACTGTGGTTTTTATTTCACCGGTCGAACCAGACTTGCCCCCCCAGATGTTGATATCTACATAGCTTTTGTAATTTTATGCTGTGGAAAAATACAGCGATAAACCTATAGTGTATTTAATTAATTATTTAAATGCGCACTGCGTTAAACAAAAAAAATTTACGTTTAGTTCGTGATATTTTGTTTAAAATATGACTTAAAGTTTAATTATTGTTTACTATGTAATTGTGAAATAATTCCATTAAATGAAACCCGTTGTAGTCAAAATAAAAAAAATATAGTTGAATAAAAAATCTTTCCGACTTAAAAAGGGTAATCAATTTGACGTGATTTTTTTGATGGTGTAGATATTGCCAAACTTCTTGGGCCTTTTAATCGTGGAGGAGTTTACGCATATTCCAACCAAGTAAACACATATTTACGCTTGGTCTATGGTTTGGATCGGATCGCCACACTAACAACTAGGGTCACTGATGTAGCCCTATTTGTGGGCCTCATTGACCCCCACGTTGACTGATTTGAATGATTTTACGATCCGATCTCTACGATCCGATCTCTACGATCCGATCTCGACGATCCGATCTCTACGATCCGATCTCTACGATCCGATCTCTACGATCCGATCTCTACGATCCGATCTCTACGATCCGATCTCTACGATCCGATCTCTACGATCCGATCTCTACGATCCGATCTCTACGATCCGATCTCTACGATCCGATCTCTACGATCCGATCTCTACGATCCGATCTCTACGATCCGATCTCTACGATCCGATCTCTACGACCCGATCTCTACGATCCGATCTCTACGATCCGATCTCTACGATCCGATCTCTACGATCCGATCTCTACGATCCGATCTCTACGATCCGATCTCTACGATCCGATCTCTACGATCCGATCTCTACGATCCGATCTCTACGATCCGATCTCTACGATCCGATCTCTACGATCCGATCTCTACGATCCGATCTCTACGATCCGATCTCTACGATCCGATCTCTACGATCCGATCTCTACGATCCGATCTCTACGATCCGATCTCTACGATCCGATCTCTACGATCCGATCTCTACGAT
Organism: Molanna angustata; assembly: GCA_963576475.1. Lineage (NCBI taxonomy): Eukaryota > Metazoa > Arthropoda > Insecta > Trichoptera > Molannidae > Molanna > Molanna angustata. The sequence goes on along the minus strand of OY754972.1, from coordinate 37,225,271 downwards.
CCGATCTCTACGATCCGATCTCTATGATCCGATCTCTACGATCCGATCTCTACGATCCGATCTCTACGGTCCGATCTCTACGATCCGATCTCTACGATACGTCGAGTGAGTTTCATAAAATGTGTGTGTGTTGGTGCCGATTTCAAAAAGATATTTGATGTAAGAAATAGTTTTCAACCTTTCTGTCTATTAGTCACATGTAAAAGATGTAAAATGAAAGTGCTTTATGATCAAATTTGGGTAATTATTTATAATTTGGTGTGATTTTTTAGTAATGTTGATTTTATTATTTGTACCATCTATTTTTATGAATTTTTATACAAAAGTCGTTTGTATTGCATTAATAAGGGTTCTCAATAAGAAGGCATAATTGGTGAACGTTGCGCAAGTAAAATGATCACGTAAACCAGCCGATGCCTTGAGTTCCTGTTTCTTCTATAACATTCCAACTTCGTCTCTTTTGAGATGTTAAAAAAATTGTCAAACAATCGTTTATATTATTGTTGAGTGTCTATAGCTTCTTTTGAAGTCGGCTTATTAAAATAATATTTTAAATAATTACGTTGTTCTCAGCTGGGGTGCACGGACATCTTCAGTGCAAAATATGAAAGGTTTCGTGAAGAAATACTGAAGGTGATGCGCTCTTAATTCCCCCCCCCCCATCCCTCCTTATCTCTTATCAGTCCCATAGGTACCTAATTTTAATTTTCTTAAGTATTATTTTTTTCTCTTAGTTGATTTCTTTGTATGAACTATCTGTCGTTATTGTTGTCAATTTTTTATTGATGGAATGCTTTTATTGGTTCTGACTATGTCATGTAAATTACATAATTAAAACTGTAAATGAGCTGTTTGCTTCCCAAATATATAAAATAAAATAAAATTATACGAGTTGTTATGTTTACTTAAGTGAATCAGCGCCTTAATGTTAACTTCGACCTTTGAATATATTATTATTATTACTGCGGTCAGAAAACGATATTAAAGTATGTAATTTGTATTTGATCAAAAGTTGAGACCATTAAACAAAGAAAGCAATTAAAACTAAATACTTTCTGTAGGTACCTACTTCATTTCATAATCTGATAATTTCTTAAAAATTCTCAAAACGTGACAAACCCTTTCACATAAATAATGAAATTTATTTAATTTTCATTTACTTCAAAGAAAATTATGCAAGATATTGACCGAAGAAAACCTTTTGACTCACCCATTTCATTAACTTCACTCGTCTGTCTGTACTGGAATTATATGATAATGTAATCTATCGTGGCAGGATTCGAACTTATTACCACTGGATTGCTGTCCCTGTCTCTATCACCTCACATAAGGTTATGCACACTCGCACATCTGTCACTGGTTACCCCACGTTGTGGATTATGACGTAATGGAATGAACGAGTGAATATATATTTTATTAGCCAACTTGCAAATACGGAGGAGGTTATTTATTTATATAATTTATGTACATGTGTACAAAGGCAGTTTTATTGCCATAAGGCAATTTCTTCCAACCAACCCGAGCAACGTGAAGTCTCTAAGTTAAATTGGTACAATACTTATTTATTGAGAAATAAATTGATAAAAAATAACATAAAAGAGTAAGAAATATAAAAAAAAATACAAAGAGAAAAAAAAATGAAAAGAGAGTTTAAAAAAATAATAATAAAAAATAACACTGATCGTAGCAATTAGGAAAAGGAGGTTACGGAAGGATATAGAAGGAATTCAGGAACTATTTGACAAAAAAAGTTTTTTTAGTTTACATTTAAATATTTGAATAGATTGAGATGACGTTACTTCATCACTTAGGCCATTCCATAGTCCATTCCATAGTAAAAGAGGAGCTGAAAACTTCTGTATTGTGAATGGGGATAGCTAGTGTAGTACGTTCAGCAGATTGAAGGGATAGGCCGTGACTTGACAAGAAAACGACGTTATTTTTTAAATATTGTGGTGAATAGGGATCATAAATAGTCTTATAAAGTAATGACAGAATGTGAATTTTACGACGATCTCGTATCTTTGGCCAACGAAGAATATTTCTACAAGTCGAAACATGATCATTTTTTTTAAGATTATAAATGAACCGTATACAGACATTCTGTAATCGTTCCAGTTTATTTAATAATTCTTCATTGGCATCCAGATAACACACATCACCGTAATCAAGCAATGGAAGAAGTAAGGATTGAGCTAGTGTAATTTTACAATGTATTGGAAGAAAGTTCTTCAATCTATTAAGAGAATGGATATTATAAAACAGAGTTTTACTGACATGAGAAATCTGTCCATGCCACGAAAGATCTTCATCAAAAAGAATACCAAGATTTTTCACCATTATCAATTCGTTTCACCGTTATCAATTCGACTTGAATTTTTTTTATGTATATTCGGCGATTTCTTTTTACCACGTTGATCGATTTCAATGATTTCTTTTTTCATTAGAAAGGGGGAATACTGAGCAGTAGCGTAATAGCTTATAGATGCCGAAAAACTTGACTTGCCTATAACTATAATATGTAAAGAAATACTCAAAAAGTATTTAATCAAAGGTTAGAATAACTGTCTTTTGAAAAATCCTAATTATTTTTGATTGTTTTATTGCAACCATACTACAAGATCCAGACAATCCTTTGAAACGAAGATACAATCCTCTCAGGTCCACAATATGTAAATGTTATTTTGGCATGTGACCATTGCAATGAACAACGAAGAAATTATGCCAAAAGACCTTATTCGACATATCACAATTTCCTTCCAGGGTTTGCGTAGTCTGGAGATTCTAGGCACGCCCCTGATATTGAGATGGGTCCCATTTCAATATGGTCACAATATGATAAATTCATCAAACATTGTCCAAACATTGTGTTTTTTAATAGGAAGATGATTACACTAATGAATTTCATGGATTCTGATGATGGAAAAGATATATCGAGAAAAATTTTAAAATCTTCAATTTGCAATGTCGTCTGAAATTAATGATAATTATTTACCACGTCGACCGAATTCGATGATTACTTTGATTACTTGGATTACTAACCCAGCGCGCTAACCGCTCTGCCATCGACCCATTTGAATGTATATGTACTTGTTTAACAAGGACTTATTCATTTTTATAAGTAAAAAAAAAATAATAATAATTCACGAAAGCTTAGTAAGACATTCTTTTCCTTGGATCCCAAGATGTACTTCCTGACCAATAGGATGTGGTGGTTGCCTGGAATAATTTACTTTAGCCGGAACGTTCTTAAACAGTTATAGAATCAGACGTAATGTACATTGTTCTGTTATAGACTCTCATTAATTACACTACAACACTGTCATTAATGAAAAATTTGACTGCTTGAATTGGGAGTTAGCTTAATTTGTGGTTATAATGTACTTTAAAGGCTAGCGTCAATACAGGCGCAGCGTGCGGAGCGCATCAGACGGATTTTAGAATTCTTTGTATAGGAATTGCATCCGTTGCGTCCGCTGCCGGAAGGACGGACGCATCGGATCTTCGAAATGCCGATGCCGTTGCTAGGAGAAATAATAATACACTCGGATCTGTCATTTTCGTATATGCATTTTCTTTAGTGATATCATATCCCCTTTTTTAAGGAAAATTCTCATTTAAATTGTTTTTATTTCTTCTTCTTCTGCTCATTTAAATTGTTTTTTTTGTTTTTTTACCCAATTTAGTACATAGGACAAGCAGACATTAATACAACAAATAAGCCAAAAATGTTTGATGAATATTACTGGTTAAAAAACATGAATTGAAAAAGAAACATCAGTAACATAATAATTATTGCTGTGGGAAAAGGAATTTGGAAGGAAATGGGGCGTTATGGGAGGCGTGCGTAAGATCACTCAGAGCGATGAGGGAACGTGGCCAAAATGGAAAGTTTAAATCTTCTATGCGATGAGTTGAAGAGATCAATGTCATGTAAGAAAGAATCATAATTTCTGCATGGTCTGTATATGCATAATTTGTGCCACAGAATGTATAGTTTTTTCTAGTTTGTCTCGTCGGTATGTTGAACTATTATTTAAATAAACCACTATAATTTAAATTCGAATCTTTGGATGTTGCAATCACGCGAAATCAGCTGAATGATTTTGGATGAAATTTGTCAACAAATCCAAATGACAGTTGTGTCGGCAATCCGATTGGTGCGCCTCTGTGGTCGCACTGCCACAAACAAATCCGTCTGATGCGCTCCGTCCGTATGCGCCTGCATGGACGCTAGCCATAAAATATAAAACTTTTTCTCTTTCCCAAGCACACGATTGGAAACATAAATGACTGTGATTAAAGGTACATAATGTTGTTGCATAATAAATGTTTAATGTGTTACCTAGTTGTAATTATGTATGTGTTGCCTTGCCTACCTTCCAAAGTACCGTTGTTACGTTTTAATTAATTTTATTTAATTATTTTATATATTGAATCATAACACCATACATTTTACAAGTATAAGATAACTGCTTCATTAGATTAAACATGTTTTGAAGCAGCTACCTGTACATATGTGAAGTTATTATATTTATTACACCAACAAAATAAAAAAAAAAACAATGTATTGTCAGCCTTCGTGGTTCAGTTGGTTAGGTATCTACTTTTTCATTAGAAAGGGATTAATTCAGAGGTGGTTCCATCTTAAATAAGCCAAGAGTTTTGATGGTTTGAATCCTGAGAAATCATGAAACTCAACAATTTTCCAAGGATTTGTGTATTATTGTATAGGCGAATTGAATAACAGATAATATTACTACATATCAAGAACATAGGTACCTATTGTGTTTGCGATGCTCTTTGAGTAACACATAAAAATATTTCAACTTGATTTGGGGACCATGTGATTCATATAAACTATGCCAATCTAATCTCTTTCTATGGCTCTGAAATAAAAATCATAGCGTCAGATATTGGATTAGTCAGGTATTATGGTGGACATTGGGACCTGGTTGATCGTTTTGTGTGAGCCCATATGTTTGTTGAGGTTATGATTTTGAGTGCAGAAACTTGAGATTGTGTACATATTTAGTGTGAAACGGGAACAATCACCTAGTTCATAATTGCATATAATTGTCAATAAAAATTGTAAACTGCTCGTCCTAGAACAGGATTTCCTAGTTGGGCAGCAGTAATCTACTTATTGTTGTCATTATAAATATGGTGTGATAAAAGGTAAATAAATAAATAATGAATAGGTACCTATACGTCTTCAAGTACCTACTTTCTTCATTAAACACGCAATGGATTATCTTCTCATATTAGGTACTTTTTTCACACGTAGATATAAAAAATCACCATTTTTATTACATGTTCTCAAATTATGCAAACTATTTTTCTCGCATCAGCGTATGTTTATTTATATCTTCGATCATTGGGGAATGAAATTTTGTCAGTAGGTACAATTCACTAATTAGATCTGACCATGGAAGGTTATCGTCTGCCTGGCGCCTATAGCAGTGCGTGACCCATCGTCTAAGCAAATATACCTACTCCTTACGTTTACTTACTTCTCTCTGGAGATCTTATTTTGGCCCCCGGAGACCACTTCAGCTTCCATTAGAATCTAGGCCACGTACAAAGTAGGTACGATTCACAGCATCTATGTATGCAAACTAAATCCATACCACATCTTAGTTGATATAAAGCATATACTATGTCCAACGCTATTTCTTTCACTCTTATTCTGTTTTTATCAAATGATTATAAAACGAGTGGGTTGTGGCCTACGCTAAACTCCTCACTAACAAGTCATTCTATAAAGTATTCAATTTTTGTATGGAAAATATTCAACATTTTCATGAAATGAGTTTGTTAAATTATTTTTTATGTTAATATTTTATTTTGAAAACTTGATAATTCTTCAATGCCATTTTATGAAAGTGATGTGATTTTTTATCAATTCGAAAATAAAAATTTAAAATTTTATGTTTCCTTAGCTTGGGGCCACTTTGAAATATTTAACAGTTAAAAAAATAAGAAGCACTATTAAGATATTTAAAATCTATTTTGTTTATCTAATTGAGTATCAGATATACAAAATCGCAAAATTTGAAAAGGATTGAATGAGTACTTTAGTCTATAATCGATAAAGTAAAATAAACACGCCGCCGTACATAACACACATATATATTGTGATGAAACTTTCAGAATACAATCTCAGCATGATACTAGTTTATTATCTGCAATAAAAAATAGCCTTAAAAATTGCGAAGTCATAACTCCCCACTATATCCCCTTGGGTTAGTGAGGAGTAAAAATATATGTATTCAATATATAGTCAATGTAATATTGTTCATGAAAATGTACAAAACAAAGTTTGAAATTGAGGATAAGATGAGGTTCAGAGAGAACAGGGTTCTGGAATGAAAACGTGTCAAGAATGGCAGTATAAAGAATCGTTAAAGTGGCCAGGAATTATGTTCCAAAGGAAAGCAGAACTACTAGACGATGTCCCTAAAATGTAAGGATTGCTAGCAGTACGCATCTCACGAAAAAAGTAGACGTAGGACTGTCATAGACCCATATATCTAAAAAGAGAAAAAGAAAAAAGAAACTCAGACAGATATTTCTAGTTAATATTTACCAAAATCTAATATTGAGGATCATTTCAATTTATTGAAGATATTTTCCCATAAAATTATTACTGCTTCTCTAGATACAATATTGGTTATTTGGAAAATCTGTCTTTTCTAAGGGTTCAAATACGTGTTAAAGATTTAGGGTTTTATTGATGCGGAATGCAGATATAGTTTTAGTTGTGAATTGAAGTTCGACTTACCAAAAAAATACTTGCAAAAAACAGCTTTTGAAAAACCGCTAAAGATTAAACATTTAGATTAAATTTAAGATGGGAAAATTCACCGTTTACAAAGACCAGTATTTATTTTACTTTTCCTTACCCCACATAATTATCATTTAAATGAGGGTTTCTAAAAAGTTCTTTGCCAAAGTAGAACCTGAAAGAAGGTTGTATGTATATATATAGAACTCTAAATGAATCTTGCGAATAAAAAGATTTGCCGTAGGCCAGTTTCGGTCGATCTTAAACATAACAAGCATCAAATCTTGATATTTTTTGTGTTTGTATTTTTAAGATACAAAGTTTTCAACAATGCTCTCGATCCCTCTTGTAAGGTTTTTGAACACAGAAATCCACAAAGGTTCTTGTATTTGTTTACCTTTGGTATTCAAAATTTTTTGTTAATAATAAATAAAAATAATCTAGATACAATGATAACTATTAAATGGGGCCACATGCGTATATCACACCTACTGTAAGTTTGCAAAATAGGCTTAAATCTCCGCTTTTTGAGATATTGACTATCACAGAGTAGCAATTCTACAATAAAAACTTGAACAAACCATGAATAAAGATTTTATTCTTGGTTTTCTAAATGAGATTATGGTTTTTGTCTTCAATATTTTTTACGTTTTTTTTTTCAGTGTACACATATCTCTCAGTAATTTCATTTACTCTGACATCGCTATATTCAAGCTTCAGTCACATGCATGATATACGTAAACATTTGAAACCTGATAATATTCACATATTCACAATGGGTAAGTACTTATCAATTTTGCTAGGAGATTTAGTGTAGGTGTATCAGTCAACTACATTTCTTCATAATCCCTTTGAGACACGTTTGTCTAAAAGGGTTGTTGAAAATAAGATAATATTTTGTCAAGTTCCTATTAAATCTCGAATTCGTAGAAATACAAATTCACAAGAGTAGGTACACCTACTGAATGGCGACCTACTTGTACAATCACACTTTATGGTGCGGACAATTCTCGCCTAACCCACCACCTGATTAAATGAACATTTAATCAGGTGGTGGGTTATTTTTGTGGATTGGTGGACAAATCACAACAATATTTACTGTCTAAATTTATAATAAGTCTCCAGACTATTTGAAATGAGTTCTCTTTTACAACTATTTTCTTCCATATTTTCTAAGGTTTGAATATATTTAGAACAACTCTTATTGACTGGATAATTTTATTTCACATTTGAAAATATTATCATTGTGTAGGTTTTTGTGATGTTTTAATAAGTACGATTCGAATTTGCATATCATTACAACTCTTTTGCATTATTCGTCCATACATTCTATGAATGCACATTGTTATTCCAGCAAAATTACTCTGAAATTGAGCTTTCAAAAATACAATATAGAGCTTCATAAACTTTTGTATCCTTCGACCGACCACCCAGTAGGTACTGCCTTGCTAGGTAATAATTTCCCACGTTGCATTTTACGAGACTCGTAAAGTGTGCGCTACTTTGTGGTCACACTGTAAGAAATAACATTCGCAAAATCTGGCGTTCCAATTTATTCGCCGACGATAGAAAATCTCCCTAAATTTAAACATAAATGTAATTCAAATGTTCCCCAGAGGGTGTGCCAACATTCAAACATTTGGATATATACCCATCTGAGCAGGTTGGTAATGCTGCATCAATCAAAACTCCTGGGAATGTTAACACAGAAAAGCGAATATGTTCAGAAACAAGCGACAAGTTTTTTTTTCCTCTAAGGTGGTTTAGTGTGTTAGACTTCTGAGTGGAAGATCTTTAGTTAGATTCCCTACGGAGTCACGAGTTTTTTTCAGATAATTTTTTGAGTCTCCAAAATTTTACATCTTGCTATTGGTTATGTACCCAAGATTGCATTAAAATAATACATTATAATTCATTTTTGATGGTTCGAACACGAAATTAAAAATAATGAGACATTTTTTATATTGCTTCTCGAGCAACTAACCGGTACCATGTCAAATATTAATTTAGACTGCACCCAATAACATCGTGCCACATTCTGGACACTTACGGTATTAATCGTCTCACAGATCCAGGCTGAAAACACAATTAAAAACTGTGTCTCCACCGGGAATCCAACACGGGACCTTTGGATCAGTAGTCAGATATCTAACCTACTGAGCCACAAAGGCCAACGAAACAAAGACTGATAGTAGACGAATAAACGTAAAAGGTCGCATACATAATTTGTAGCATGATTTTCAATATATGAAACCAGAATAATTAGGAGAAATATTATTTACTAGGTACTACACTAGTAGGTACTAAACTATTACAATTATTGTGATAAATACATTTAGGTATGTACATAGTAAAAAAAAGAGTAAGGTCACCACACAGTTAATAAATTGATCTCTGACTTTCGACCGTGCCGATTTGGTGTTCCCCGGGGATCCCACATAGAGCCACTATTATTTATAATGTATATAAAAGCTTACATTTGCATTATCAATAAAGGTAGGTACTTTATAGCATTTTTGGTTTACACAGAGGTACATTTAATTTTATAGGCATACTAGTGGGCCCGGGCAGACTTTGTTCTGCCACAGACCGCTTTCTACGTAGACCTTATTTATTTTGTTGTATTTTACGAATATTTTTGCACTATGAAGCCGATAATGCCGGAATTCTATATGGATTCATGAACTACTATTGTTTATTGTTATATTATAAAACATAGGCTTGAGATAAGCGCTTGTTCTCGTCAATTGCATTATCAAAAAATAGATATTATCAGCATATATCAAAATACAATTATATCACGAGAAATTATCAAAATACATCACAAATACATCAGCAGAAAAGGAAAAAAAAAACATGACATATAAAATTAAATGAAATAAACAATTAATCGACGCCAATCGGAATGTAAAGAGTTTCGATTGGCATCTTGTCAAAGACACAATAAAAAGTAAACAACACTATCAGAAGGCAGTGAATGGGCAAAGCTATACATACATTTCATAATAAAATATTATAAACACAAAATATATTAAAGTCGTCCTGATGACGCTTGAGTAAATATACTTTTCACAATTGAGTAAAGAATTAATCGACGCCAATCGGAATGTAAAGAGTTTCGATTGGCATCTTGTCAAAGACATAATAAAAAGTAAACAACATAATCAGAAGGCAGTGAATGGACAAAGCTATACATACATTTCATAATAAAATAATACAAACACAAAAAATATTAAAGTCGTCCTGATGACGCTTGAGCAAATTCACTCCCATGACTTACTATCTTCCAAATATTCTGAGATATTATAATAGGCTTTCTTAAGAAGCTTTTGTTTAACATAATTCTTGAATTTTGAAAATGATAACTCAACCACGTCACTTGGTAATTTATTATAAAAACGTACGGTCTGACCTATGAATGATTTATTAACTTTATGTAGCCTAGTAGTGGGAACAACAAGTTTATTCCTACTTCTGGTATTATAATTATGATTATCATAATTTTTTTTATACACTTTTAAGTTTTTATGTGCATACATAATGTTTTCGTAAATATATTGGCAAGGCAAAGTCATTATATTGATTTCTTTAAATTTACTTTTAAGAGAATCTCTAGGACTCATATTGTAAACCGCGCGGACAGCCCTCTTCTGTAACACAAATATAGTATCTATATCTGCAGCACTCCCCCACAGCAATATGCCATATGACATAACACTATGGAAGTAGCTGAAGTATACCAGTCTTGCAGTATCTACGTCCGTGATAAGACGTATCTTTTTGACCGCGTACGCCGCAGAACTAAGTCTCCTCGATAATTTACTTATATGGAGACCCCATTGAAGTTTTTTATCTAATGTAATTCCTAAAAATACAGTGTTATCGACAAGTTCCAGATTTTCATTTTTAACCACTACATTAGCTTCAACTTCCTTAACATTTGGTAAAACAAATCTTATACATTTGGTCTTTTTTTGGTTAAGTAAAAAGTTGTTAATATTAAACCAGTCAACTATTTTAGATAATGTGTTGTTCACATCGCCAAAATCAGTCATTTTTCTTTTTAATTTAAATAAAAGTGATGTGTCATCTGCAAACAATACAATCTCTTGGTCATCTTTCATTAATTGAGGAAGATCATTTATATATATAAGAAATAAGAATGGACCCAAAATTGAACCTTGAGGTACACCCATAGTAACTAAAGACCCCGGAGAAAGCTTTCCGTTCACGTTAACTTGTTGTTTTCGATCACACAAGTAAGATGCGAGAAGATCTAGTGCAACACCTCCGATGCCGTAGTGACTTAATTTCTTAATAAGTGTTTCATGGTGTACACAGTCAAACGCCTTAGACAAATCACAAAAGACTCCCAATGCATCATGTGATTCCTCCCAGGCCCCGAAGATATGCGACACCAAGTAAACACTGGCGTCAGTCGTTGAGCGACCTCTCGTGAAACCAAATTGTTTATTATGTAGTAGATTATTTTTATGAAAATGACTTTGTAACTGTGCAAGAATAATCCTTTCAAAGATTTTACTAAAGGTCGGTAGCACTGATATTGGTCTAAAGTTTGTTGGGTCAGAACTACTACCCGATTTGAAAAGTGAAGTTATTTTACTCAATTTCATTAGGTTTGGGAACACACCACACTCAACACATTTATTAAATATCAAAGCTAGTTCAGGCGCAATAATGTCAATTATAGGTTTGATAATGTTTACAGAGATGTCCCAGAGATCCGAAGTCTTTTTTACTTTTATAAGTTTAAAGGATTTTACAATATCAGTACTACTGACATGTTTAAAATAAAATTGTTCATTACATGCTGGTACATTATTCTTCAACAATGTTTCTGCCATAACATGCGATGAATTTAAAGACTTTGTTGTAGAAACCGGAATGTCAGTAAAGAACGTTTCAAAAGCTTTGGCTACGACATCGTTTTGAGTATTGCTAACATTTCCTATTTTTAAGTTAAATTCGTTTTTGTTATTATTTTTAACAGTTCCAGTCTCACAATTTATTATATTCCAAGTAGCTTTTATTTTATCATTACTTTTTGCAATTTTATTTCTCAGGTAACGAGATTTAGCTTCCAAGCAGACTTTTTTGAATACTTTTTAACTTTATTATTAAACTTAACAGAAGATTTTGGAATACTTTTTAACTTTATTATTAAACTTTTCACTAAAATTATATTGTTTCTCACTATAAAGTTCGTATAGTTTTAATCTACTTTTATGTATTCCCGCTGTTGCCCATTCACTAAATGTTGCTTTGTCGGATACTGTAATCGTTTTGGATGTAAATATTGAATTAAACACATTATTAAATTTAGCAAAAAACGTATTATATAAATAGTTAAGGTTATTATCACCATAAGAAATAGGTAATTCAGAAATTAGGGCTGTATTTATTTTGTACACTCGACCAACAGTCACTGGTACAAAGGTAATTCTTCTTTTTTTACTTGTTTTATAATGTGTTTCAATCTTGACCATTTCTCCAAGGTGATCAGTTGTAATGTTACTAATTACACTCTTATTTATAATACTAACATCTGTAAATATATTGTCTATACATGTAGCTGTAGTTTCCGTTATTCTAGTAGGCTCCATAAACAAAGGTTTTAGGTTAAATGAGTTAAACAAATTAGTTATCCTATTGCTTAATGAGTTTTCCATCAATAAATCAATATTAAAATCTCCACATGCTATGATTTGTTTATTGGATTTCGATAATTTATATAAAATTTCTTCCATGACGTCTTCAAAATTGGAATATTTAGCACATGGTGGGCTGTAGATGCATATAATTATTAACTGCTCTAATTCTACACAGGCTAGTTCAATTTCTCTTTCAACAGAATGATTAACAATATCGATTCGATCCTTAAATGTAATTTGTTTATTCAACAGTATCATTGAGCCACCTCTTATGAAATTTACTCGGCAGTAAGAACTGCCAATTTGGTGATTACTGAAATTAAATATGAGTTCATGGTGCTTTAGCCAATGTTCAGTTATGCAAATTATGTCAATATTATTTGAACTCATGAATAATTCCAACTCCAACACCTTATTTTCTAAACCTTCGAAATTCTGATTTAACAAAGTGATAATTTTATTAGAATTAGTACGTTTCTTTTTTTCACTATTTAAAAAATGCATGCTAGAGACCTCCTCTAATGTCTTATGAACTAGTTTAAATTATTCGAAACAGTCTGATTGGCCGAGTTCTTGGCTATCAGGTCATTGGACAAACTATAAACAATAGGTTCAGCACCATTTAGCACCTGCCTTTCCATGGCTGTTTCATGTGTCTCACATTGAATAATAATGTTCGTTAAATTTTCTACAGTACTTGTTGTGCATCTTAAACTAAATAATATTTTATCTAATAATGATGTAGTTCTGTCATTTAATTCTATCATTTTTCCATGTTTAAGGTTTATTGTTGCGTCAAATAGTTTGCTGTTGGTTCTGTAGATTTTTTCATTCATCCTCTCGTTTCCCACATATTGGATAGCAGATATATATAGTTTTATTTTTTTTTCTTTCGTCTCTTCGATAGCGTCTCCTTCTTTCCCAAGCATAATAGTCTCATTTAAATCATTCAAGAGGTGGTCAGATTTTGCATATGGTTTACTGACACAGGAGACATCATATTCAATCACTCTTAGACATCACTCTTAGTTCTTTGCATTTTTGGCTCACTTAGCATTCTAGTGGTGTGTGAAATTATCTCTCGATAAGTGCCGTTTATTGGGTCCAAAACTATCCTATCTTTTAAGCCGGAACCAATCATAAATAAATAAAAAAAATATTGAAAACGGTTAGACGGTTTCAAAAATGAGGCAATGATTTTTGTATTTTGTTTTACACAAACATGTTTTTATTTTATATGAACGCTGAACATGTTGTAGTAATACAGAATTGTATTTTAAGGGCCGTATTAGACTTGGTCACCAGGCAACGTCACCGGTGACCTAACTAGTTGCTGGACACTAGTTCTTATGGTGCTTATTACATTAGGGTCACCGGTGACGTCACCAGCGTTTGGTGACTGACAGCACAGGTGACTCTGCTCCGTGACCAGACCAGTCACCACTGGGGACCAAGAATTATCGTTGGGTATTGAATCAAATGCCACCTATTACACACAGTCACCGCTGTTGCGTCACTAATGTATTTTTTGTGTTCTGCGAGTTCAGTTTGTTTGACGCTAGTGTAGTGAGCGGTCGTAATGTCGGTAATATATGAAGAAATGCTGCTTCTTGTTGAAGAAATGAAATATGAAGAAATGCTATTGTACCTTGGCAAATGAAAAAAATTTAATGAAAAATCTCAAAACAAGGTGTGATAAGGCAGATACTGGGACAATTATTTGTATTTTAGTTGATAAAAAACCAAATATCTTTTTTTTTTGTTACTTTATCTAATTTATAATAAAGCTACCCAAAGTTTCGCACTTCAAATACCTTGGAGTCATGCTGACGACAGATGCCCAGGTGGACGAGGATGTCAACCACCGTCAATATGGCGTGGCTGAAGTGGAGATCTCTCTTTGGCATACTTTTCTAATTTATGTAACGCATACATGTGTAACTTGCGTGTGTGATTGAGTGAGAGCTCATGTAATTTTGTGTGCATCCATAATTGGACGTCCAGCACTCGTAGTAATAACCAATATTGTTTTCTTTTTGTGAGAATTGTGAGCTGGATGTCTGTCGATGTACCCTTTTAATAAAATAAAATAAAATACTATGCGACAAAAAAATGCCTATCCAAACTAAGGGCAAAATATACAAAACAGTCGTAAGATGTTGTACGCAATGTTGTACGGATCTGAGTGCTGGACAATATTAAAAAAGCACGCACAACAACTGCACACGACTGAAATGAAGATGTTGCGCTGGGCAGGTGGTGTGACACGCCTTGATAGAGTTCGCAACGAGTACCTACGTCAGAGGATCTTTTAAGGTAGCCCCAACAGAGGAAAAATTGAAAGAGGGCAGACAGCGATGGTATGGCTATGTCATGCGAAGGGAGGATACCTACTCCATCAAAACTGTGCTCGGTATCCCCTCAAAACCACGAGAAAGAGACAGACCGCCGGCGACATGGTGGACGAGTATCGAGAGGGAGCTGGCGGTACAAGGTGTCCCACAGGAGACTACCCAGAGTCGCAGATCATGGCGACTGATGATTAGGAGGCCCGACCCCGGATGAACTGGGATAGAGGGGCAGGAAATGATGATGATAATAAGTGTCATGAAAGAAGTTCAATATACCCAATTTATAGGTTATTAAATTAAGTTTCCAAAAAAAGAGTTTTGACAAAATATATTACCTGTTTATTTATTTTATTTTTATTTATTGGCTTTTATTTAGCGGCTGGCTGCCCGTACAGTAACCGCTGACGTCACCGGTGTCGTCACCTGGTGACCAAGTCTAATACGGCCCTAAGTGTTTTATTTCGACACACATATTTTTAGAATTTTGAGAAATAGATTTATTGTGTCAAACAATAATGATTCTTTGTCCGTATAGGATCTGTGTTTTGTTATAACTTGAATGTTTCCAAAAATATATATATCACCATCCCAAATTTTAAAGTCGTTATTCGACATTTTGTCGATACACGTGTGTCACGTTTAAAAAAAAATATATTTTTAGCTAAATTTGTTTTGAACAGATGTATGAGACGTGGAACGAAAAAAATAAGTTTTACCTATTTCTACTAGGTAGATGGAAAAAACCTTTTATACCTACTTGACAACTTTGAGCAGCTGCCACGATACGTTTTCTCTGATTTTTCTCGCAACAAATTGTGAATATAAATTCGCAGTTCTTGGTGAATAAAGAAAGAAATACAATACTTTGAAAGCGTTCTATGATACTTTACTTACAGCAAATTGACACATTTAATCCAAATATATTTTGAATCTTCTAGAAGAAGAGGTAACAGCAGCAGTATAAAGATCCGAAAAATCTCCAATCTGGGTCACATTAGAAAATTTCGTATTTGGCCAAAATTAGGTCAGTACTGACTATCATAATCGAGGGACGGCGTGGTTCTAGCAGAAGGCAGACGTCTTGGCTGTCTAACATCCGAGAATGGACTGCAGTGAAGAGTGTGGAGGAGTTGTTCTGGACAGCACACGACAGGGAGGACTTTGCTCAAATGATTACCAACGTCGGGAAACCCTGGTACGGCACATTCAAAAGAAAAATAATTATGTGGAATGCAAAATTTCCTTTTCGTGTTAATATAATAGACGAATAAAGTTATTGACAAATCTAGTGTACCTCGTATTTGAATCCAGCCCATACCCATTTTTTGACGTTCGTTTTGAAATCTTTGGAAAAATATTCGTAATATCGTGTGCTTTTTTATTTATTTATTTATTATTATTAACGGCTTAAAAGCATTTAAAACATACTAGATTAAACAATATAATAACATGATAGATAATTTTTGTAACAATTCTTAGGATATCACAATTTCGAAACACTTTAAATTAATAAACTAGACCCATTAAAACGAAATTATGTAGGAACCTACTCCTCAATCATTTTTTGTACCTAATGCATCGTAAAACTGTCGTGGTTCAAACTCAAGTTAAGATTTTTCAACTATATGAGGATATTAAGGATCAGCTTGACTAGAAAACTTTCCATTAATATGACCATATCATTAGAGTCTGATTTCTTTCAAGCTACCTCGCACGAGAAGCACCAACATAATATAAGAATTGTACTAATAACGCTGGCTGATAATGGTCGATTGTTTTTATAAAATGGCAACAACATATTATGACAATATTTGTCATATCGGTTGCGCTCTGCATTTAAATAAGTGTTTTATACATTGAGTTCGTCAACGTGACGTATTGTTATTCTTAAACGATGTAGGAAAATAAATTGGTACAAAATATATCGTAAAAGAGACGAAGAGGAAGAAAAAGAAAAAGTTTTGTTGTGGAAATGTATTGGCGTCATAAGAATTGTTGGCATATGGCATCGAAAAATTGCCATTCGTTACATTGTATTGAATTATGTCTGTAATTAGACATTGATTGATTTCAGTTCTTACTTACTTTTCGTGTGGCTCTGGTATGTACTTGTAATATTCTCTTCGCCCATAGTAAATATGGGCAGCGTTTTGAGTGTTATAGCCTTGGATCAAGTTCTGTCAACCATCCAGTTTCTACCATCCAAGATCTGTCAACCTTTCAGTTCTTGTTTGTGCGTATATATTTATTTGTATTTTTCGTAATCAAACAGGATACAGTATACGAGATACAGTAAACATGATATAGTAAATATGATACACTAAACATGATACAGTAAAAATAATAAAATATTTTTCAAATAATTAATGCGTCGTTTATTGATAACAAGATTTTTTTTTTAACTTTTCTACGGACAATTCTTGGTAGAACTCCATTTCAAATAATAAATAAATTTGGAATGGTAAAATAAAACCAAAGTTTTCAAATTAGTAGAACTGAAAACTTTGGTTTTATTTTACCATTCCAAATTTATTTATTATTTAACAAGATTATTAGGTATTTCGATGTTTCTGTTAATTGCCCACCAGCGATTTTTCTTACAACCAATCAGAATTATTGTAAAATATACAATTAAGTGTGTACTACGGAAATAAGGTTATTATGACAAAAAATAAGAAGAAAAAAGTTAACAAAAAAAAATTATATGCTGTATGTGCTGTAAAATAATGTCTATAGTTAAGATTGAACCCAGAATTAGAATAAATAAGTATGGAAAAAATATAATTTCGGTATTAATTTTTTTTTTTATTTTGTTACAGTTAAATTGTATTATGAAATTACTTAAAGCTTGTATTGAAATCGCTGATGCGAATCTAAAATTTCGAATTTGAAAATTTAAAAAATGATGAACAATGATCTTATAACATAATGCACTTAGAAAGACAGCACAGTAATATAATTGCTAAGAATTTTCTAAAAATCTTCAGTATTAGGTAAATAAAGAGCCTTTCATTAAAAATATGTAAATTTGTTGTTAAGGCTAGCATCCACACAGGCGCAGCGGACGGATCGCACGGAGCGCGTCAGACGGATTTTTTTTGTGGCAGTGCGTCCAAAAAGGCGCATCAATTGGAATACCGACCCAACTGTCATTTGGATTTGTTGACAATTTTCCAAAGAAAAAACAAATACAATAGGTATTCATTCAAAATCTCTCTGCCGTTTTTGCGTGATTTAGGAACAAACATCTAAACTGTTAGTATAATTTGTATGATCAAAATACAAATGAAATCTCTCAATTGAATCATCTACTTAATAAAAACAAAATGAATATAATATAATAAAAGTGAGACTATATAAATTGAAAACTTGGTACAAAACAACAAACAAAATACTTTGAAACTTCATTGGATTCTACTTTCTTTGAACTTTAAACGTTAAATATTATTCCTTCAAATTATTTTATAGCCAAATAACTCCTTTTCTTAAATTTCATAAGAAGATATAGAAATTTAATAAATTATTCTTTAAAGTGAATTTTTTTCGTTTTTATGTTTCCATTGTAACTATTTTTGAAGTCGGTTTCTTAAAATTACTTTTATCTACTTCTATGAAATAGTGTAGAGATAATGCTGTCGATTTTTTTAGATCATTAAAGTGCATTAACTTTAGCTGATTATTTTTTCATCGACATCATATTATTTCATTCTACATATTATTTCACATGTCAAAACATTCAAAATGGTTTCATTTAATGGAATGTAATATATAGATGAACTCGGAATACGGAGTAGAACATTTAGTGTGTCTGTGTGTGTATTTGTGTGTGGTTGTGCTCAAACTATTTTTAACATTTTTTGTAAAAATTCAATTTAGTGATGTCTTTGTTTCAAACAATTCGTATGGCAGTATACACAATATCTACGGGGACGTTCAATACTTCATACATACATACTATCAAACGGTTTACATATTCGGCAAAAAAAGAACTGACCACTATCCTCTCTTGACATACATGTTTTGTATAGAAAACAAAATATCTTTTAATACTTGTGGCGGTGATATGCTCACCCCACGGAAGACGTCGTTCCTTGGGTAATTTGGATTAAGTGCATAAATTTTGGTATGTATTCTTCAACTATAGATAAGTACAATCGTCATCGACATGTTGATGTTCGAACTGGTTATATTTATATCTTGCACCACATTCTACAATAACAGCAAGCAAACAGACTACTGCTGCCAAAATTGGGAACCTTGTTCTAAGGCTAGCAGTATACCCAGTTCTATGTTCTAAGGCTAGCAGCTAGCAGTATACAATTATTATGACAATGACAATGGTCACTTTTCAGTAATGGTCACAATCCATTCGTTTTAATGTTACACGTTTTAGATTTTATTTAAACAAAATTAATGTAAAATTAATCAACCTTGGAAATTAGAAGATGCTGTGCAATGGGGAAGAGCAAGAAGACGCTTCTGGAAAGATCACGTAGGGAGAGCGAGTTCAGACGGAGTGGTGTGGATAGCGGCAGACGAGTATCCTGCTGGAAGCAGATCCCCCGGAAGACCCCCAAACCATGGAAGGATAGCTGCACATCCTCCTCCAAAAGCAGGTTCCGAGAACAACATGACATAGTCCTAACTGAAACAGAAGAAGAAAATTAGTGTTTATGGAAAAAAATGTAAATCGTTTTTATTTTCACGAAGAATTCCACGAAGTTCCTTTCTCGACGATGTCTCGACGATTTCTGCGCAAAATATGATTTAAAAAAATCAACTTTTTACTCAGAGTGTAGCGATAATAATAATAATTTATAAATTTGCTTTCGAAATTGTAAAATCTCAACATTTATTTGAGTACCTACCTTCCCACATTTATTAAGGCGCAGCTACACAGCATATTTTTGCCAGAACATGGTTTGTCGTTAGAACAAAACGAACGGTGTTTTGTACTTAATTTACGCATTTTGACTAATGAAATATTATTTTTAGTGTTTAAAACTACACTGAATAAATTTCGCTTTGGCAAACGCTACTTATTTCTATATTTCATAATTGTATTATGTATGTACGTTTCTTCTACTCCTGAAAAATCATCATCTCCTTCTTCTTATATTATATCGTAGATCTGTTTTTCGAGAAAGCTATTTCTGTGAAGCTGAGGTCCAGCTATCCCTCCATATTTTTTTTACATCTAAATAAAATATATACAATACAATACAATATATTCGGTGGTCTTCCGGGGAGGCGATGCCCTAATGCGTTTTCGTTTGCCGCTATGGATGGGATTCGAGATGCGTCCATCCTGTTGACGTGGTCCCTCCAAAATCTTCTCCTATCTCTACTCCATTCTATGATGTCCTCGGTCTCACAGGTCCACCTAATGTCATTGCGAATTCTATCCCGAAGCGTCTTTCCTGTGATAGCCCTTAAAACCGATGTTCGTAGGAGGTTTTTGGTTCTGGTCGTGTCGGCTCTTGTCTCCACCGCATATGTCATGATTGGTCTAACACATGTCTTATAAATTCTGACCTTACCATCCGTTCTTATGTTTTTGCTATGCCAGATGATATTTTTAAGACATCCTGAACTAGCGGCTGCTTTATTGGTCTGTTCTCTAACTTCTGAGTACCTATATGTCACTTTGAAAAATGGAAAAAAATAAATAAATATCATTGTAATGACGAGTTCTTTTTCGTGTCGTTCACTTGGCGTTCTGTGAAGGGGCCGTTTACAATCCCCATATGCAGAGTGGGTGGTGGTGTGGGAAGCGATTTAAACCACGAGTTTTCAGTTGAATAATGTATGGGATTGAAATAGACTCATCATAATATTTTTGAGAGTGATTTGTAATGAACTTCATTTATAGAGTTTAGAGACAATATTTATATTAGTATTTTAATATATTGATACATTTACATCTCAAATATTCACTTCACATCATTATGTAGAGAGTTAAGTAGGAAATACTTATAGATACAGCTAACTTAAATAAAATAATATATTTTACAAATTGCTTTATTATAGCCATGTGTGCGTTAAGTATTTGATCAAAAAGACCGAAATTTAGATTAATCAGTTAAAAAGGCATATAACGCATATAACTCAATCGACTTAATCGACTTATAGGCATAGGCATATAACTTAATCGACTAAGAAACTGAAAAAATGACAGGTACATATATTAAAACCGCCAAATCCATTTTTGAAGTTCTATACTCACCAGACGATTTTTTACATAGATGGGTGTTAGCAAAGCGGTTATCCAGTAATCCAGTGGTCGCGAGTTCGAATCCCGCCACGACCGATTTCGTTCACCTATAGCACAAACAATTACACTTAGTTTAGGGATGTATGAGGGTGTATATGTACTTTTAACAAGAACATATTTATTCCATCTAAACCATCTTATTCAAATTTTGTAAATTTTAAAGTTGTTATTTTTTTCATATTTTCTCTTTAAACACAATAAATGTTCTTTTGTACAACGTAGGTAGGTAGTTATAGTTGTGGAATTAATTTTGAAAATTCTGAAAAAAATTTACATTTTTTTTTTCAAGAAAATTCATACGTAATTTAAAAATTGTATTACGACCATCCAGTAAATATATAACTTTGAAAACACACAAAATATGAAATAATTTCCGAAAGAGACTACTTAACATATTATTTGAGTTATTCGATTTCAAAAAATATTCGTAAATGCAATGTTTGGCTTCTCAAATAAGCTCGTTCGAATGATTTGTTCGAACGTATTAATGATGTCGCTTGCACATTGGTGAGTATGCGCTTTAACAATCTCTTCTAGGTACGCAAACTTCCCCTGCTGTCAATTTGTTGAACTGTGAATATTTTCTGCCAATTAAGCTTTCGTTTCTCCTTTGCCGTCATTATATTATATACCTTGTATTACGATAATGGTACATCTACGCCTTCAACGGGAAATTTCTCAGAGTAGCCAACCACCTCGTTTTGTCTCGTCTCCTTATAGTCTTCATTGAAAGGTATATATAAACACATATATATTACTATTATTACATTACTATTTATATGTTACATTACTATTTCATACCATCACCTTATTGTTTATTATTTTTTACATTCATATTTTAATTTTATATATTCATTTCACAACACACACTACAATGGCAGCAAGCTACATGCAATTTACATGAGCCATCTGAACTTAACATGGCGTCAGAATTGTCTTAAAGTTATTACGGTCTTATATACAATACAAGATACGAGAACAGAGAGGTATAACCTTCCAAAGGAGATCTGCGACTACATCTCGTCTCTTAGGCCTGACTTGACAATTTATTTAAGTGGAGCTGACTGTTCCATGGGACACAAATATTTCAAAAGACCACCAATACAAACTAAACAAGTACACGGAACTGGTAAATAGAACAGTTCAAAATGGCTTTAGCACAAGTATATATGCTGTAGAGATGGGGGCGATAGGCCTTCCCGCAAAATCTTTATATTCCTACACTAAAGACCTGGGTCTCCCAAGAGGTAAAATATAATAATAACTTTTGGATAGGGTAGCAAAAGCAGCATTATCCGCATCCAATTGGATTTGGTTGCGCAGGGGAGTGGAATATCAGTCGGAGATTGGTGGGTGAGTGGTGAGCATGACTTGAGTCATAAAGGGGCCCCTTAATCCCGCATACATGGTCGCAAGCCCATGTGGCTCGCCTGTTCTGGCTGGTACTCTGGTCGCCTGTGCTCGTGGGCCTGGACTCATGAATCCAGTGAAACCACGATTGCCTTTCTCTTTTTTTTATTTCGTTAATAACTTACTTAACGCGCAACTAAATATTTAAGATCGGTATTAGATTTTTTTACTTATAAACGTATACTAAGATGTGACTAACTATTTCACCGAATTGTTTACGAACAACCTCATTTTTTTTCATACGGCCGCATTGGCTTCACTGATGTCAATAAATATAAAAATGAATGTACCTAATTTTTGGATAGCTGACATCGAAAAATGAAAACAAACACCACGTTTTGTCGTGTTGCGTCAAATTAAACACGATTGCGATGAAGAATAACAAGGAAAATCGTAATAAATATTAAATTTTTCTGTCAATTTCAAATATGCGTCGGAATATACTATATGAAAGATCCGCCATTTTGAAATATTTAGTATGACGCGTTAGTCAAGCGTTTAGCAACCTCTCGACCTGTCCTAACTTGACGTCTATGAAATTTAGGCGTAATAAAGATAGTCATGGTTTATAATGTCGCGTAACCTATTTTGTATCGCTCTTTTTGTCGCGTAATCCATAGGTGGTAGGTGGAGGGGGAACAGTTATTATTATTGACTTTAAAATTTTAACTTATTTACTCAATATATGCATATGCCTACATATATAAATACATGTACACACATACATACACATAGCTACATGGAGGGACTGATTTATTTTTAGATGCCCCAGAATGAATGTCATCTAGGGGACTTAGATATACTCACATTGAGCGGCATCCAAGTTTATACCTTATGTTTTCCTGGTTGCACAGAACTTAGTCCAGGATGGTACAGAGCGCACAATATTACTATAGATAGACACTGTTGCCGGCTAGAGCAGCAGGTATTCCAATGTTGGTATTTGGAGTTCAGAGCAAGTTTTCTTAATTTCCCAGGGGGTTGATATGTGGGTGATATATAGACAACAACATTATGACATTAGGTTTAAGATAATGAAAGAATTCAGTTCAGCTGAAGTCCCAAAGACTGGGAGCCAGTATATTAAATCAGAAATTGGTACACTTATAGACACATTTGAAATTATCGAAGAGCCAGATCAAGAATACAAGTTTTCATTTACTTATAATTATTATAACATACAGAATTATGACATTTAGGTATTTGATATTATTTGATGGATTTCAAAGTCAGATTTTAGCAGTTAAGATTTTCGAAAAGTTCGAAATGATTTTACAATATTAAGTTTTACACAGAATCCTTATTAAAAACATATATATGACGAATGCAAGATAAGGCATACTATACGAAGTGTCTGACAAAAGTCGAAGCACTATTCTGTAATACAACAGTGTAACTATAATTTCTTTTTGAACAATAAAAAAATAGGCAAAAACTCTATTTTACTTTCTCTTCTACCATTTAAGATTCGATGAAAGTGTAGTTAAGATTCAAACTTTATGGTAGTAACAATATAAATTCAGTTAATATTAAACCAAGATTCAATTAAGATTAATGAAAATGCAGTTAAGATTCATTGAAAATGTAGTTAAGATTCAAATTCCTTGGTAGTAACAATATAAATTCAGTTAATATTCAACCAAGACTCAGTTAAGATTCGATGAAAACGTAGTTAAGATTCAAT
This sequence comes from Molanna angustata, assembly GCA_963576475.1. Lineage (NCBI taxonomy): Eukaryota > Metazoa > Arthropoda > Insecta > Trichoptera > Molannidae > Molanna > Molanna angustata. The sequence continues at coordinate 37,201,093 of OY754972.1, read as the reverse complement.
GAAAATGTAGTTAAGATTCAATGAAAATGCAGTTAAGATTCATTGAAAATGAAGTTAAGATTCAAAATTTTTTTTTTAATAAGTAAATTCGTGCACAAGGTCTCCCAGTAAAGAGTTAAATGTATTTTATTCAAATTAAGCTAAATTTGTATATAACAGACGAGTCACTTTACTTAAATGCAATTAAATATTATATAGCAGGTGCATAATATATTTGTTTTATCAATTACAAGGAAGTTGCGATATAGAATGTAAATTTTATAAAATATATTTAAAATCGGAGGACCATCAGTTGCAACGGGTCTGCTTACTCAACATATAATTTACGACGTTACTTCAAATATTCATTGTATGAATGCAACAAAATGACAATTAATTTACACCTTCATATGACAGTTATCTTAGGGAAGGTATATCAATTACACAGTCTCATGTAATACATTTCAAAACACAGGAAATATCTTACGAACTTGGCCAAGTCGGAACAATATCATATATTAGTTAAGAAACATATTTGCTATATTACAAGGTATATTAACACCCATGTGCAGTTTGACAGATAAAATTATTGTTTTCAAGGAAGTTATAATAAATTTGTGAATGTTTTTCGATGAAAAATGCATCAGTCAAAAAGATAAAAACAACTTACATAGATCGTGAGTTATGGTAGGTATTGTGTAGGCAACTTATACGCACGATGACGGAAGGAGCCAGTGCACATCGACCTCGAAGAGTGCCAGATAGCTGGACATCTAGGGTTCATATCCGGGTGGGCAGATTCACGAAAGGATTTCAGGACATCGGTCATCATAGAAATGTAGACGTCAAAAGGAGGGCCCTGTAGTAGTCTTCCGTAGGTATGACAATTGAGGACAATAAGAGTTTTGGTTTTGTTTAATCGTCACAATCTGGTCACACGAGAGTAAGAAAAAGTTCTCCGAGACATTTGATACACTTCAGCAATTAATTATTTTTATAAGTTGAGTTGTTTACAGTTATGTTTGTTCGTTAATATTATCAATACGTCAAGTTAAAATTTTATTAATTTTATTCCGAGCCGAAGTAGAATTGTAGATGACATCCCGCCATCTTAAAAAAAACTAACAATTTTGATGAACAAAGAAAACGTATAATTCCTTCGGAGCGTACACGCACAATATTTATATTTAGTAGGACAGTTACAGCTATCATCACTGTTCACACATAACACCATTAATTACTAGTTCATAAGAGGTTCTTTTTAATGACCACCTTCATGGCGGTAGACACGATCTTTCTTGAAAAGATTATACGTAAGAATCCATCGTAACTTGGCGTTCAATGTTTACACAGAACAACACGACTGTAATTCCATATCATTATTATGAGCGTGGTATACAAAAGTGATTTTAACAATGCACTAAAGAGAACTTCACAACTCCATTTTTTTGAATCTCGAAAAATTACGGCCCCATATCTAGTCTCACAGACATAGAGTCTGCTCGTCAAACGTCAAAATATGAGTGAGGGCCGGCTGTGATTTTAATTGTTATCTCCGGCCGGCAGGGTTTCGCGATAATAACGGCCGCGTTAGGAACAAAGGAATCCAACCAATGAGAGACGTTCCATGACGAATCGAACCGGGAACTCGAATGGCTACGTTGAAAAAAATGAATCTAAACCAATCAGAGAAGGCACGCTCAGAACAGAAATTTTGGCGGGCGTTATAACGTTTGCATATATTCAGGAATAAATCAGAAACGTAGGGAATAAATCAAAACGTAACGTATCCTTACGTTACAATAAGTAAACTTTTTCGTTAATTACGCTCTATTACCAGGTACTAAAGATAGTTTAAGTTTATAAGTAAGACGGTTATTTTTTAGAACTTGTTATTACTCTTGTGATTAGTATGTAATTGGTCTTATTTTTGTACACTTTTTTTTCTATAATTTTTAATTTGACTGTATACTGATCCCAAGGAATAAGTAAAAATAAAGTTTTTTAATAAAGTTATTTTTTGTAGCGTTATTAAAACTAGTAAATAATTACTTTACATCACATAATTCATAAACTGTATTATACATCGGTACCTACTAATAGATGTATGGCAATTACATAATATAAATTTTCTTGATACTGTGTTTCTTGATGTCATAAGAATCCAAATTATTATTTTATTAATTGCATGTAACACATGAGATCCAACTGTCCAACTGTATAATTGAAGAATATGTACCAAAATATAAACACTTAAAAACAAATTTATAAACACTTTAAGATATTTTGTTTTCTACATAAAACATGTAGGTATGTATATGAGGATATGATAGTACGGAGGTCATTCTGTTTCTTTTACCCAGAATATGAAAACAGCATGATGGTATGTATGTTTGTTTGGAGATAAAGTATCAAAATATTGAGTCTCCGTAGATATTGTGTAGTGTATTCTGCCTTACAAATTGTATGAAACGATGTCGTCAATAAATTCAATTTTTATAAAACTTGTTAAAAAAAACTTTGAGATGTTCTACTACAGTGTTAATATTTTTTTATTATTGGGTTTTTTTCGATATTTTTAAAAACTTTGGAAATATAGCTCCCGTCCCAAGCACAAGTTTTTAACTTTATTGGGACAGTGCCTATTAAAAAAAAACTGTATTAAGTAATTTAAATTTTTGTACTATGTGTCTGTTCATATTGTGTATACTCAATAAAAAAAAATAGGCAGTTAAACACATAAATTTATCATAAAATAGTTTTTCATAATAAAAATGTTTGAGAACATCTGGATTTTTTTCGAAAAGAGTTTGAGATTTTGTATTTGTCTATATTTATACCAATTTTCAGGGTTCTAGCTTATATGGTTTTTGAGATATATGGAAAATTAAAGTAAAAATTCAAAAGTTCACAACTTTGACTGAAACAAAAATTCTAAATTCTGAGTATTAAAGTTTTGTAGGCCTATAACTATCTTTATATTATTCTAAAATTTTGGGCTCTGTAAATTGAGCGAATCAAAAGTTATAAGGGGGGGGGGGCACACAGACACACACACTAAATGCTCTACTCCGAATTCTGAGTAAATCCATATTATATGACTATATATTTTTTGACTTGCTGCGAAGCCTCTAAGTTGGTGTTTTTTGATTTCAAAGTTGGAAAAACCGTGAAAAATATACACCCTGCATACAAATCTCGCATATCCTGGCTTCAATCCTTTGTCGATATGCTAAGAGAATAAAATTCCCTTCCCTTAAAATCGACAGTTGGATAATTATATCTACAGAATCCAAGTAGTTTTCTATTAGTCCTACTTCTTTTCTAAAATTATTTTAAAACAATAAGAAATAGTAGATAAAAAGTATATCTCGGTGAAAAATATCAGCGGTATTGGTGATATACACAATTACGTTTTAACAGTTTTTATTATTTCAAATCAAAGAACTGGATATATTAATTAAAAATTTATTGCAATCAGTAAAGCAATTAGAATCTCGCCTCAATTCGCCCTAAAAAAGGTCACAAAGACAAATCGATTGAGAAATTCCGACACAACTTTTGGGTGAAGTTTCTCGATTGTATAAATTAAATTCGATTTCCTTTTGAAATTGTGTCGTTGTGATAATTAGACCACATTCGAACTTATTCAGCGCCATTTTGTCTCAGTCATTAATAATAATTAATTTAAATTGTTCACTCAATGTTTATTAGAAAGGTAAGTTGGTTGAAAATTCAATGTAATTTTTCTGTAATTTTGCTTACGTGCTAGTGAAGTATCAAAGTTTCAAGATGAATCTCTAATTTAGTACAAGATGATAATGTGTTATGGAAGATTAATGTATGATCATTCCAAAGATAATCGTAGGAATGATCATACATTAATCTTTAGTTCTTGTTTCATTACTATCCCTTATTTTGTTCGATTAGTGTAGGAATTACTATTATATGTTTTGTTATCTGTATTTATGAATCTTAATATTTGTATGCTTGTATGGTTATATGTACGGTATGCGCTCCTAAACCGTTCATCCGATTGCAATGAATCTTTAGTGAATTGTCGAGCGTATGCCGGGACGGTTTCTGGATTTAAACATTTTTCATCTTCTTCTACTTCATCTTGTATTAGTTCATTAACCTGTGAAGTAGAACTGTCCTGGGGAAAGAGGTCTAACTGTCTTTCCATCTTATTGCAGGTCTTTTGTTTTTGTCTTCAAAATTTTAACAATTCTATTGTTGACCATGCGTTCGATGTAGTCTGGGGTTCGAGAGAATTGCGGAGGAGGTGGTGAACACCTTTACAATTTTTGAAGTCTCAAGGTTGGTATTCGTGATTTCGTAGCTACAACGGGCACAGACAGACAGATGCACAAGCGTTCACACATTCAGACACTCTTATTTTAAAACATTATCATTTTAACATTTGAAACATATGTCCGTGTGATTTTGTAAATGAATTCAGCTGGTTGAAAATAAAAGAATGAATAAATGATACAACTCGCCTGACGAGAACAGGATAATATTCCGCTATTTAGAAAGTATAAATACACCTACATACGTCCATATTATCTATTAGATATACTTATTGGTTAGTTTAGTTTAAAGTTACCTCAAACAGATTTCCAATATCAATATACGTAATAATATATTAATTTGTACACCGAAGCGTTAAATTGGCCCAATTAATGAATCTCATGTATGTACATACGTTGAATACATATTCGGTCAAATGGTTTTAGCCAAATTTAATACACAATAAATAATAAACTATACAAATGGATCACGTTGTGAAAAAAAGTCTTTACACCAATAATTATACAGCGGAGCATTCAAAGGTAACTTCTGGGACACCGCATCGATACCTTGACTTGAGTGTCCTGGCGATTACGTACCAAGAGAGCCGAGCCCGAGTAAGACGAGAATGTGCAAAGAAGAAGAATAACAGTAACACCGAAGATATAGAATTCTAAATATCTCTTCCGCATCTTGGTGTCATTCATCATTTCCATTAAAATTTTATGGGTAAGAATAGCTGAGAGGTCACCGTATATTTTTCTTTCCTGTTGAATTATTTCTGTTAATTCTTTTGCAATCAATAACACGAAACCTCAGACCAAATTGAAAAAGTACTGCCTCAGAACAGACTCATCTAGTGATGCAGTAAATTTCTAAATAGGAACAGTTCTACATAGTATGTTAAAAATTTGTATTTTTTTAATATACATAGTTCCTTTTCTGTTATTATTTATTTATTTTATAATTTATGTACATGTGTACAGTACAAAGGCGGGTTTATTGCCATAAGGCAATTTCTTCCAACCAACCCGAGCAACGTGAAGTCTCTTAGTTAAATTGGTACAATACTTATTTAGTGAGAAATAAATTGATTAAAAAAAATAAAATAAAGAAACAATTTATTGTGTTATATATTTATGGAAAATAAATCATTTCATTTCATCGTACTATAAATCAAAGCAAAAAAATCTTTTTTTAGGGACCATGTACGTATCGTATATGGAATAGATGACTCCAAAATCCTAACGCTGCAAGGGACGGTAGACACCGAAGGGGCGGGAAGTTCAGAAGGGACGGTAGGCACCGAAGGGGTGGGAGACACCGAAGAGACGGGAGGCACCGAAGGGACGGGAGACACCGAAGAGACGGGAGGCACCGAAGGGACGGGAGACACCGAAGAGACGGGAGGCACCGAAGGGGTGGGAGACACCGTAGGGACGGGAGGCACCGAAGAGACGGGAGGCACCGAAGGGACGGGAGACACCGAAGAGACGGGAGGCACCGAAGGGACGGGAGGCATCGAAGGGACGGTATTATAGTTAGAAATTTTAAATTACGTGAATTTCAACTATTACAAATTATGCGCAAGCAATGCGAAGATTGTCGGGTTTCGCTAGTGATGAAAATGATTGTTCTTATATTGTATTTCTCTTCTCCAAAGATTAAATAGAAAGTTGAATCGACATTTCTTTATCCTCATATTCTTGTCACGTAAACTGTTCATTAAATTTTCATCACTTCTTCCCTTCAACGTCTCTACAATATTCTGTGTCTTTCCTTTTCATCTCAACACCACACAACATAATAATTCGGTTTATAAATATTTAAAATCTTCAATCTCAACTTAAAATGGAGTTAAAAGAACTCCTGTTTTCACAATAAAGAGATAAATAAACTAGTTGCATGTAGCACATGAGATCCAACTGTCGATAGTGATAGTATGTATAGTTGAATAATACGTACCAAACTATAAACATGCTCTTAAATCCAAATTATTGAGTATTTTGAGATATTTTGTTTTATATAGAACACATGTTGGTGTGTACAGGATAGGATAGTATGGAGATCAGTCCTTTTTCCCTTTCCAGTCACTAAATTCAACATTAATAAAAATTGTTAAAATTTGTTATGAAATGTACCTACTACTATAATGTTCATATTATCTATAGAAAATTAAATTATCATGTTGGGGTGCTTCGGCTTTCATCGATAATTTTTGTAATTTTATAAAATAGGAAGTTAAACACATAGGTATGTACCTATCAAAAAAAATATTTTTCTTATAAAAAGAATAAATTTGAGGTTTTGTATTTGTCTATTTTTTTATACCAATTTTCAGGGTTTCAGCTTTTATGGTTTTTGAAATCTACTTATGGAAATATAAAGTGAAAATTCAAAAGTTGACAAAAATTAATAATTCCGAGTATAAAAGTTTTATAGGCCTATAACTTTCAATGTTTTATGAAATTTTAGGCTCTGTGCATTCAGCGGATCAGAAGTTATAAGGACACACACACACATACACAGACACACATAATATTCAATTTCAAATTCTGAATTTATCCATATATATAGAACATATATGCTACGAAGCCTCTAATTTGGTGTTTTTGCATGGCATGCAAAAAGTCCACTACACCATACAAAATGTTCCTTCATACACGCGTCTTGGCTTAATATTGTCAATTCATGCAGAGAATTAAATTCTCTTGAATGAATCGACAGTTTGATTAAAGAATCAAGTTTAACTGAATGGGTTGGGACCAACTCCAAACTTTTCGAAATACAAGAAAATAACATAATATTTCATTATATTTTTTTCTTTTAGAATATTGAATATGAATGCCGATCGCCGTAGCACAGTTGGGAAGCCGTTTAGCTACCGTCGGGCGTCCTGGGTTCGATTCCCAGCAAAGGAGAAATTTATTTAAATTCATTTCTCTCGCAAATATTGCTTGTCTGGGCTGGAAACACTGGTTATTTGGAAGAAATTGCCACATTGCAATAAACTAGCCACTTGCGCAGGGTGCAAGGAAGTGTTTATTATTCCTCACAGTGCTCGCGTATTCAACCCGACTTCTAACAAATGAAATAAAAACACTATCTTGAGTGTATCCATTGAATGAAACGGCTTGCATACCCTTATTAAGAAATCCAAGAGGTTGAGGGCTTTACCAACAGTATATTTGATGTGATCTTAGATTATATATGATACAGATACCTAGTCAGCGCAATGAATGTATTGCAACAAAACTACGGTGTACGGTGTACATATATGATTACAATTTGAAGTCAATCGGACTTACAGGTTGGGCTGCAGAGAGGACACAAAAAAACAATGTAAATGATGAAATCATAGAGAAGAAATCGAGAGTTGTCTATGGAAAAATAATCAGCTCTAGGTCTATGCACTTTACATATAATTTATGATGTAAATATGAAGTCGATCGGATTTATAGTTTGGGCTGTAGAGAGGACACAAAAAGCATAATCCGTACGGCGGCGTACGCCATACATCCAAAGACATCACGTCGAAACTCATAGTTTGCATTCTCAACATGATACCCGTTGAGAACTAGATGTAAAAAAAATACGGATAAAATTGTAAAATCGTGACTCTCCACTCTCCACCATAATGTGGAGAGTAAAAATGGTATTTAGATGTTCGTTGCTAAAACAGTATTTATTTTTTGCAGCGAACGTTCGAAATAGAATTTTTTATGATTTGTTTTATTATTTTGCTTGATCTCTGTCATTTTGACTTCGTCACACTCTAATTTCATAGAATAATAGTATCGTTCAAAATATAAGGAACTCGAGTGGCAGTATGTCTATATAAATATAAAGCCTAATATACCAACTGTTAGTAAGTCAGTTGAGTTTCTCGGAATTGCGTGGCGTGCATTAAAAGCTATATATTATACTATAGAGTTCCCTAGTGAGACGATGTCATAATAGTGAAAAGGAGTTTATAATGTCAAATCTTTTATCGTGACATTTAATTCGACCTGATGTTTGTCTCTACGACCCTTTCTAAAACTCACTTTCGATTCGGTGAATTTTACTTAGTATTTCCCGCCTTCCCTTTATAACTTTAATTCCGCCCACTCTTTGCGATTCATAACCAACTATGTCACAATAGCAAATAATAGTGAGTTTAGAACATTCAACTGGTGTCTCGATTATCTAATCGATCGTTAAACAACTAATACGATGTTTCTTAAGTATCCAATTAGCTGATGAACGAAAAATACAAATTTTCATAATTATCTAATCAAAGATCATCTATTCGGCTAGTAAGCAACAAATATATTTAAATTTAATCTCTAAACTTGTTTTACTGTTTCTTTTATCTTTTTATTTAGTGAGCGACAAATTATATTTTTTCTCAATTATCTTGTCGAAGTGTGAGTGAATCTCTTATAACGAATAACTTAATAAATGATTGTACTTTTATTCATATAAATTCATTCACTTATACCATCACAATGTGGAGACATTAGCGACTGGTGTCCGGGTGTGAAGTCTTGTCTCACCTAAAAATACAACCGTATAAGGCAACATCCAAAATGTATGACGAACCACATCGCTGAACTATGTGAAATGTTATTGTTACATGTTGTATGTTGATTACCCGCAAACGATAATAACATAAATGTGTTAATAAATTTATTTTACCCTCCAATAAAATTCATATTTTGATTCTATAAGAAACTTAGAATCCATTATAAGACGGTCTTTCATTTTTGCGAAGAAACAGTAGGTAAGTGCACATTGACTTATGTCTTTTTTCATCACACATTAGGTATATATATATATATATATATATATATATATATATATATATATATATATATATATATATATATATATATATATATATATATATATATATATATATATATATATATATATATATATATATATATATATATATATATATATATATATATATATATATATATATATATATATATATATATATATATATATATATATATATATATATATATGTTATATTAGATGTTTTCACGGGTGAAATATGTTATAATATTTTTATCTCGGTTTTCCCGTGTCAGTAGGTCTTGACTAAGACCATTTGTCTTCCGACGTTTCGCCTGAATATCACCAGGCATTTTCAAGGACTTAACGAAAAGCACGCGCGCGACACACGTCTACTCACACTGACTTGACGGTGAGCTTACTATGAACAATGAACAAGATGAAGTAACAATATTTGACATAAGCGGCCATCTTGTACGCTACGAGTCACTTGACGGTGAGCTTTCAGTGTGAGTAGACGTGTGGTCGCGCGCGTGCTTTTCGTTAAGTCCTTGAAAATGCCTGGTGATATTCAGGCGAAACGTCGGAAGACAAATGGTCTTAGTCAAGACCTACTGACACGGGAAAACCGAGATAAAAATATTATAACATATTTCACCCGTGAAAACATCAAATATAACATATATATATATATATATATATATATATATATATATATATATATATATATATATATATATATATATATATATATATATATATATATATATATATATATATATATATATATATATATATATATATATATATATATATATATATATAATATATCTATATATGTATATATATATCTATAATATATAAATATATATATATACATATATATATATATATATATATATATATATATATATATATATATATATATATACTATATATATATATATATATATATATATATATATATATATATATATATATATATATATATATATATATATATATATATATATATATATATATATATATATATATATATATATATATATATATATATATATATATATATATATATATATATATATATATATATATATATATATATATATATATATATATATATATATATATATATATATATATATATATATATATATATATATATATATATATATATATATATATATATATATATATATATATATATATATATATATATATATATATATATTATTTGTAGATCTTATACTATTTATTTGGAAGAAACTGCTATGCTAATTGCAATGAGCCCGCCCGCCAGTGTACAGTATGTATATAAATATGTTTATTTGGAAGAAACTGCTATGCTAATTGCAATGAGCCAGCCCGCCAGTGTATATACATATGTTTATTTGGAAGAAACTGCTATGCTAATTGCAATGAGCCCGCCCGCCAGTGTACAGTATGTATATACATATGTTTATTTGGAAGAAACTGCTATGCTAATTGCAATGAGCCCGCCCGCCAGTGTACAGTATGTATATACATATGTTTATTTGGAAGAAACTGCTATGCTAATTGCAATGAGCCCGCCCGCCAGTGTACAGTATGTATATACATATGTTTATTTGGAAGAAACTGCTATGCTAATTGCAATGAGCCCGCCCGCCAGTGTACAGTATGTATATACATATGTTTATTTGGAAGAAACTGCTATGCTAATTGCAATGAGCCCGCCCGCCAGTGTACAGTATGTATATACATATGTTTATTTGGAAGAAACTGCTATGCTAATTGCAATGAGCCCGCCCGCCAGTGTACAGTATGTATATACATATGTTTATTTGGAAGAAACTGCTATGCTAATTGCAATGAGCCCGCCCGCCAGTGTACAGTATGTATATACATATGTTTATTTGGAAGAAACTGCTATGCTAATTGCAATGAGCCCGCCCGCCAGTGTACAGTATGTATATACATATGTTTATTTGGAAGAAACTGCTATGCTAATTGCAATGAGCCCGCCCGCCAGTGTACAGTATGTATATACATATGTTTATTTGGAAGAAACTGCTATGCTAATTGCAATGAGCCCGCCCGCCAGTGTACAGTATGTATATACATATGTTTATTTGGAAGAAACTGCTATGCTAATTGCAATGAGCCCGCCCGCCAGTGTACAGTATGTATATACATATGTTTATTTGGAAGAAACTGCTATGCTAATTGCAATGAGCCCGCCCGCCAGTGTACAGTATGTATATACATATGTTTATTTGGAAGAAACTGCTATGCTAATTGCAATGAGCCCACCCGCCAGTGTACAGTAGGTATGTATATACATATGTTTATCATCTTATTTCAAGCTTTTCCTCCAATGCTGCATGTAGGTTTCTGCTAGTTTTTCTTATTTATTACTTAAATATTTTTTTATACCCGGCGTTGCTCGAGAAGGTATATTTGAAGCAATATGCTTATTCATCAAAAAAATAGTTTTCGTAATTTTGAAGTTTATTTTTTATTTGATTAATTCATAATGAGTTAAAAATATCCAGTAGGTACTATAAATAAAAATTAACAAAACTACATTATTTATTTTTTTAAATTGTTCCCCTCCTTCCCTTCAGTCTCAAATTAATAATACATATACATCTTCCTACGTTCCCTAAAATAAGCAAATAAATGCTTGTGCTTAGGTGAACGAAATCGGTCGAGGCAGGATTCGAACTCGCGACCACTGGATTACTAGCCCAGCGCGCTAACCGCTCTGCCACCGACCCATCTATTTGATTCAATGTAAGAATCGTATTTGAGTATAGTATTTTTTCATAGAGTGTAGTATTTTTTATATACTTTCGTTGGAAGCAAGTGTGTATAAAAAAATCAGAAATATCGGTCTATGGGAAATGGTTTAAAATGTAATTGAATGTATGAAGTGTTGGAAAGAGTAAAGTTTTAGCACACCCCACTTGTTTTTCTAAATCGTCATCGAAAGCAAGTGTACATAAATACAAAATTCCAGCAGGATTGGACTGGTAAAAAATTAAATAGTATTAATATGAAATGAAATTCATTTAAATTAAACACAAAAATTATTCAATTTCATCGGAATTTAAAATAAAACAAGTTGGAAATAACATTTATTATCATAGGGAATACACAAATTCCAAATGTTTTAGAGCTCTAACTGGTCGGAAAGTTAGTTCAATATCGATTGCGAAATTCCAATACCTACAGACAGAGAAGTGAAGATAATTTATTAAATAAGTGTAAAAATCAATTATATAGGAAGGTTCTTGAATAGTGATATGAATAGAGACTCTTAGGTGTGTGGTGGCAGAGTGGTTAGCGAGCTGGGTTGGTAATCCAGTGGTCGCGAGTTCGAATCCTATCACGACCGATTTGCTTCACCAATAGCACATTCATGCTTTATTTAGAGAATGTATGATGATATTAATTTACTTACTTGTTACAAGGACATATTATTTATTCTCTAAAAAAATCTTTTTCATATAAATATACCAAGACAGTTAATATTTATGATGTAATATAAAGGAACTGTTTATTTTTCATCAATTTTGTATGAGAATCATTCCGCTGAACTAATAATATGTATATCATCTCTTTGTTATTCAATCTTAACATCAAATGAAAAATATCTAGATATTATATTAATATGTACTTGAAGATAAAGTATCTAATTTCAAGCAATGTAAATAAATCCCATAAAAATAATTCAGTGCTTTTGGGTTTTGTTTGTTGGAAAATGTCGAAAAAAAATGTAATACCGCAGAGATATCAATTCCTTTAAGTATAATGATAAATTGTTAAATCGTAAATCGGATGAAAGTAAGTCATTTAGTTTAACGAATTTATACCCAAAAAGAAAATCGTCTGCAATTTGTACGACCTACTGATTAGATTACAGATGATTTTGCAAATTAAATAATTTAATGATTTCTCAAAAATTCCAAACTAATGCGATACCTCTTTTATAATTTAAAAAAACAATAATCGCAATTGGACAACTTGGTAAAGAACATGCACAGCAAATAATTTAATTTTTTGTTTAAAACTTGTTGCATGTAACACATGAGATCCAACTGTCGATGGCGATAGTATGCATAATTGAAGTATACGTACCAAACTATAAACACTAAAACACATAAAAATAAATATTTTAAGATATTTTGTTTTCTTAATAAAACATGTAGGTATGTATGTATGTCAGGATAGGTAGATAGTAAAATAATAATATAATATTGCTTGTCGGGCAACTAACAGGTACTATGTCAAATGTTTATTTAACACGCACCCAATAACAAGTTGCCACATGCTGGAGACTTACGATATTAATCGTTTCATAGATCCAGACTAAAAACACAATTAGAAACTGTGTCTCCACCGGGAATCGAACCTGGGACCTTTGTTTCAGCAGTCAGATACCCAACCAACTGAGCCACGAAGGGCGACAAAGGCCGTAGCCACGAGGCCACGAGCCACGAAGTATGGAGGTTAGTCTGTTTTTCCTACCAGAGTATGTAATCAGCATGATTGTATGTATGTATGTTTTGAATATTAAGTATCAAATTATTGAGTCTTCGTAGATATTTTATAGTGTACACTGCCTTACAAATTGTATGAAAAGATGTCGTCACTATATTCAATTTTTATAAAAATTGTTAAAAAAAGTTGGAGATGTAGGTACTACTATAATGTTCATATTTTTTATAGAAAATACAATTTTCTATTTTGGGTGTTCCGGCTTTTTTCGATATTTTTTAATACTTTGGAAATATAAGCAGTTAAACACATAAATGTTTTTCTTCATAAAAATGTTTGAGAAACTCTGGAATTTTTTTGAAAAAACAAATTTGAGATTTTGTATTTAAAATCTATATGGTTTTTATGAAAAAAAGGAAAAATTCAAAAGTTGATAATCCCGGACCGAAACAAAAATTCAAAATTCTGAGTATAAAAGTTTTGTAGGTCTATAACTATCTATATATTTTGAAATTTTGAGCTCTGTAAATTGAGCGGATCAAAAGTTACACCCTCACCCTCAGACACACACGCAGACACACAAACACAATAAAATGCTCTACTCTGAATTCTGAGTAAATCCATATATATAGAACATATATGCTGCATGGTTAATAGTGTTAATACTATTTTTTGCAACAAAAAGATTCACCAGTATACGTGGGAAAGAGGCTGTGAAAGATCAATTATAGATTTTGTTTGTGTGGACTCCACTTCGGGGAAGGCAACGATGGACACTAGGGTAGTTATGTAGGAGCGCAGAGCTGGAGACAGATCACTATATTTGCTTGTTACTAAACTGCATCTGTTCATCGGCTGGTGCTCTAAAACAATCAAAAGTGCACCACCAATGCGCGTCAAAGTAGAAAAATTACAAGATGAGGAATTAAGACACGAATGTGAAAGAAATGTTGAGTACGAACTAAATTCTCAAACACATAGTGAAAGAAGTGTAGATAAAGTATGGAAAGACTTGAAAAGTGTTGTGTGCAAGGCTGCCAAGAATGCGTGCGTTGAAAGTGAAAGAGGAAGGCAGAAAGGTGATGCTTGGTGGAATGAATCGGTAAAAAATGAAGTTGACGCGAAAAAGGTTGAGTTGCCTGCAGAATGAACTGAGAATGAAGGTTAGTAAATATAAGATATTTGATAGGTATTTGAAAAGACTGAAATTATTACTGCATGAATGATAAAAGTAAATATAGAACAAGTTGAAAAATATTTAGATTTGGGGAGTATGTTTGAAAATAATGGAAGACCTGATAAAGATATTGAAAGAAGAGTTATGGCAGGTAATAGAATAAACGGAGCACTCAGACCAGTAATGTCCGATCCAAGCATCTCAAAGAAAACCAATATCGCAGTACACAATGTAATTATTGTGCCTACTCTGATGTATGCTAGAGAAACATGGACCTGGCAAAAGACACATGAAATTAGATTAAATGCTGTAGAAATGAGATCACAAAGAAGAGTATGTAATAGAACGATATATGATAGAATGAAAAATGAGGACATAAGGAGAGAATGCAAGATAAATAAGGATATTATATGTAAAATGAAAGGGAATGCCTTGACGTGGTTTGGACATATTGAAAGAATGAACGATGAAGAACTGACCAAAAAAATATACTTACATGGGTGCAAGAGATGGAGTGAATAGCAGAGGTCGCCCCAGAAAGGGATGGCATGACCATGTGAATGATATTTTGAAAGAAGGAAACATAAAAAGTTTGAACAATCGACGAGCATGTATGAGACGATGTATGGATGCGAAGGAAGCCAGAAATGTGTGCAAAAATAGAGAAGTATGGCGCTCAGTTCTCTCTGCTTACTCCGTTAGGGACATGGCGTTATGGTATTATGTATGTTTGTATGCTGCGAAACCTTTGAGTTGGTGTGTTTAACTTTAAATTTGAAAAAACCATGAATAATATAGACCCTGCATACAAATCTCGCGTATAGTATCTTGGCTTGATACTTTGTAGAATGAAATTTTCTTAATATACATATCTGTTAAGAATAATTTCTTACAACACTCGTATATCGGGTTCACAATTCGACAATTTATTAAAGTAAAAGAAGTAAAGAATTGACATGAAACTGATATGAAATTGATATGAAGACTGTGTTTTTTTCAAAGGTACATTTCTGGTGGAATTTAAATCGTTATATTATAAAATGAACAGAAATTTCATCTCAGAGATTTCAAAACGTAATTTGTATAAGGCAAGTGGTTAATTTTGGTATTATTATTATGCTAATAAGATTGCGAAGGTTTTCGTGTAAATATGAAATTTTAAAATACATATTCTCAATATTATTTGTAGATTTGATACAAATGAATTTGTGGAAGTATCTAGGTATGTGCAATTCTTACATAAGCAATCTTTTTCATCATGTCTTGCGGTGTTTTTATTTGTGTTTTCAATTTCCAACATACTTTTTTTTTTAATTTGTCTCTATGTACATACTCATGCTTACGCTTTTTGCGTATGGGAATTGGGACTAAAATTCGCCTAAGACGGACGAGGTTTTCAACGGGCTTTTCAACGCGGTGGGAAAAAAATATAATACCTCAGCTAATTTTCAACGCTTTTCTGTATTATTTTTCATTAAACAGAAATCTGTAAAATTATTCGTTGCCGACGATTCAACATGGCTGCCGATTGTGTTGTGTGTTGACTTTGACGTGTGACGTTCGAGATTTTTTTTTTGTCATCTTTTGATCAGAGAGCCAAAAGAACAAAAGGCGAGAGTCCAAAGAAAAAGTCAAAATCCTTAGATATGCAAAGATAAACGATGAAAACGAGAGAAAGATCGTTCGTGGAACAAGCGAATGAAGCATCGAAAAAAATGACAGCTAAAAATGAAATGTTGCAACTTTTCACATTATTGGCATTAATATTTTTTTTCGTAATTGCAATAATAGGAATTAATTACTCTAAACATATCGACAAAGTATCAAGCCAAGAAATGCGATATTTGTATGCAGGGTCTATATTTTTTGAAGTCAAATAACACCTTAACAAATGAGAGGCTTCACATATATGTTCTATATACATATATGTATATGGATTTACTCAGAATTTGGAGTAGAACATTTAGTGTGTCTGTGTGTCTGTATGTGTGTGTGTGTGTGTCCGTCCCCCCTTTATAACGGTTGATCCGTTCGATGCACAGAGCCTAAAATTTCAAAATATATAGAAAGTTATAGGCCTTCAAAACTTTTGTACTCAGAATTTAAAATTTTCGTTTCAGTCAGGGATTGTCAACTTTTGAACTTTTACTTTATTTTTTCAAATATCTCAAAAACCATAAAATATAGAACGCTGAAAATTGGAAAAAATATTTTTTTTTTTTTAAATTTCAAAGTTTCTCAAATATTTTATGATAAATTTGTGTATTTAAATGCCTTAATTTCGTTTTAATTTTTAAAGATATACATAGACATACATACCTACCTATTTTATATAGAAAACAAAATATCTCAAAATATTTATTAATTTGTATTTAAGTGTTTATAGTTTGGTAAGTATTCTTCAACTATGCATACTATCGCCATCGACAGTTGGATCTCATGGGTTATTATTTGCAACTATAGTAATAATTAAATACGATTCGTTTTTCTTACATTCAATTGAATTCAACGCAAAAAAAATATTCCAGTCATTTATTTGTTAATTGATTCAGACTTAGAATAATGAGATATAATTTTCACAAAACCTACTTATGTAGTATACTTTGGAAGTAATGTAATAAAATTATGCAGAGTGGAAAGTTTAAGCAGAGCTAAATGTATTATCTGAGATCAACCTCTCAATTATGTTTCATTAAAGCTTTTAATAATTCCATCAAAGTTTATAAATCTCTTACCGTATCTTAAGGATGTTTTAACGCATATCCCATTTAGGTGAAATGTTTCATTTTGAATTCAATTCGTAATATTGCTTCAGTTAAAAGTGTTTGACAGATATTTTTTTCTTCTTCTTATTGTGCCGCTTCTAACGGAGATCGGCGACCATCACAACAAACTCATGACGATCCTACGCCAATTTAATGAGTGACGCCGCATGTCACGATATTCTTTTGCGCCCCATATCCCGTCTTCCGTCTACCTTTCTATATCTATGAATTGAACAAGTAGGGTTGCCAGATGAAAAAATCAAAAGTCCGGAGAAAAGGCATGATTTCCACATGGAAAAGTACTGAGA
Source organism: Molanna angustata (assembly GCA_963576475.1). NCBI lineage: Eukaryota > Metazoa > Arthropoda > Insecta > Trichoptera > Molannidae > Molanna > Molanna angustata. The sequence goes on along the minus strand of OY754972.1, from coordinate 37,183,304 downwards.
TTTTATGCGTTGTGGGCAAACATTTTCATGACAATAGGTATTCAACGATTACCAGAGATACTGCGTATTTGTCAATATATATTTGCAATTATAGCCCAGAATGCAAACGTAGAGAGAGTTCTTTTTATCATGGGGGCTCAATGGTCGAAAGAAAGAAACCGACTAAAGGTGTCTTCAGTTCGAGCTATACTTTTAGTTCAATATAATTTGAAGAGTTTAACATGTGAGGCATTTTATAAATCAATAATTAAAGAAAAAACCTTACTTGAAAAGGTATCTTCACATAGGTAAAGTCTGATTTTTTTTAAAGTGCCAATTCTATACATAAACAAAAAAATGCATAGTATTTACGCATGTAAATGTATTAGTAGAGTCGTGGTTGTTGATTGGTTTACACCATTTGGTGTCCTTAACAACAAACATCAACAAACCCGACAGTACGTATCTATCTCTCTAAGTGAGCGCACGTTTGATTTTTTATGGTGACCATGTGTTCTAAATTAGGAATTGTTTTCATTGATGATTTTTTATTTCTAACTTATGTATTTTATTTTTAGTTTAATTTCGATATATAATTATTATCATAAACATGTTATCACCGTCTTAGTATAGAATAAGTGTCCATTATTTATTTGTATTAGTTACATAGTTATTATGTATGTATGTGTGTTTGCCTCAATGAACTATTATGTAAATATTTAGTATAGTATAATTTATAATTTTGTAAAATAATATGTAACTGTTTATTATTATAAGGATTAATTTCTTCATAATGTATTATTTTTATATTCTTAATAAAAAGTATCAAATAAATATTTTGTTCAAATATTACTTTCCCAGGAGATGCCCACTAACATTTGCAGAAAATACCTAATAATGTAGACCCATTAAAGCCGCTGGGTACCGGGGGTAAGTATAGGTATGAGTATATTTGAAGGTTTTGAAGATATATGCATGTGCAAGTTACAACCGTTTTATATCATAAAATGATAAAAAAAATCCCATAATATTTTTTTTCTTTGACACCATGGTCACCCTATGAGCTTTGGCACTTTTAAAAAAATCAGACTTTATTAAGTGCGATAAAACTGATTAAATACCTACTTGGATTATTACCAAATGAAGATTATTTTTAGTTTGTTTAACTTTTAATTAATGAGATCTTTAAAATGCAAGCTGTGTTTTATTGAAAATCCTGAGATATCATGAGATTTGCAAAATCCGGCTGCATTCCTGAGAAATGTCGAAAAATCTTGAAATCTCAGGACAAATCCTTATTTATGTACAAGGTCTTATTTATCACAACGCAATAAGTGGCCAATGTAGACAGCTTTGCATCTCTTCCCAGTGGTCAGCAACTGTCTCCATCATATTTGAAATTTTTTCATTTGGAGACTCAAACAACTGAATTGATTGGTAAAATAACAATTATTGTTTTCATATTGGTACCTATATCAATTTAAAATACAATTCGCTAATAGATATGTAGTATTCATTGAGATATACCAGGCAACAACGAATCATTTCGAAAACTCGTTAACACTGAATCAATTTAATCATTTGAACGATTCGTCGTTATGAATAAAATATTATTTAAATTTATATTGTTCGATATTTCGTATCAAAAGGTTAAATTCAATTACATTTTGTCAATCAAAATTCATTCATTCATTCATACCATCACGGCATATCCCACAATTTGGGGTAACCAGCGAAAGGTGTGCGGGTGTGCATTGCCTTATAAAATGGAGCACAACAAATCTATGTATATCCACACACCAGTCTCGTCTCACTTAAAAAGGCACTATATTCAAAATGGGTGGTGAACCTTATTGCTGAACTATGTGAGATGTTATTGTTGCCTGTTGTAATTCAAAATGTAATTCATTTAAATCGTCGTGTCCTCATAAAAAAACAACTTATTTTGTGAATTTTGACGGCATTCATATTGCAGAACTCCAGTCAGTGGATAAGGACCTACTCAGCCGAAACGATTGTCCTGCAAATAAAATCATGTATTCGAAACACAATTTTATATACACATTTGATTTCAATAATATTTTTCTGGCGTGTGGAGTATCTATCTAATAACTGATCATATGTAACACAGAAGATTCAACTATCGATACCTTTGTAAATAAATAAATAAACAAACCGTTTATAATAATAATAATAAAATAATAATAATGAACACTTCCTTGCACCCTGCGCAAGTGGCGAGTTTATTGCCGTATGGCAATTTCTTCCAACTAACCAGTGTCTCCAGCCCAGAGAAGCAATATTTTCATGAGAAATAAATTTAAATAAATTTTTCCTCTGTTGGGAATCGAACCCAAGACGCCCGCACAGAAACCAAACGGCTTACCAACTGTGCCACGGCGGTCGGCGGTTTATTTGTTACAATTATTGTAATGTATTTTTTTATTTTATATTTTGTAACATCTTGGGCAAATTCCAAGGTAGGAACAATGTCAAATAATTATTTAACACGCACCCAAAAACAAGTTGCCACATTCTGGAGGCTTGCGATATTAATCGTCTCACAGATCATAAGTCAAGGGAAGTCAGTAAAAAAGTTACGTAAATCAGCCGAAGACAGATCGTAAGTAGTAAGGTACCTGATTTCCCAGTTCTCTTACAAATAAATATTCCAAATCCGTCTCTATTGAGATATTTAGTTTGACAAAAAGGTAATTATGGGTTTAGTCAAAATGCATTCAGGCTGGAAGAAGACCACCAGGAAGACCTCCAAAGAGATGGCGAGACAGCTGGCAGTCCACATCGAAGGAGACAGAATAGCGGTACAAACAGATCTTCGGATCTATAAAAAGGAAGAAAAAGAAGAAGCATTCAGGCTTTGTCAACCTTTCAAGAAGAAAAAAGTTTGCAATATCCTTGAGGGCTTACACTTGGCGACGACCCGTTCGTTTGCACCACATCCCTATTACTCTGTTAGGATCATTTTTCTGTATTTTATAAATCGCTTTTTATTAAAGTATCGACATATTCATGAATTAATTTCATATAATGAATAATGAAATGAAGTGAAAATATCCGGTAAGTCCCATGAGGATTAACAAATTGGCCCGGTGTTACAGTAGACCCTTTAATCATACAGTTACAAAATCTAAAGTTAATAACTGTTTGTTCTCCTCACTATCCCAAGGGGATATAGTTGGGAGTTATGAATTTCGCAATTTTTAAGGTTATTTTCTTAATGCATATTATCAAATAGTATCATTAAATAATTAAACATTAAATATTCAAACTACCGTTGTAACAATACTTACCAACCTACTATACTAACTTCTTTGACCACGCGACGCACAATTTCAGACCTTATGTTCCTTCACAGTATACTAAATGGAAACATAGAATGCCATGAAATTCTTACCAATATCAAATTTAATACTTCTACTCGCCGGACAAGACATACGTCACTTTTCTTCTCCAATATCTGTAAAACAAATGCTTCCAAAAACGCTCCGATTAACAGAATTATAAACTTATTTGACTCTTATGAAAAAAATTCCGACTTAGACATATTTTTTGATTCACATATGACATTCAAAAATAAACTTATATCTAACATCGTGACATTATAACAATTATTTACAGATTAATTTTATTTTTCCCAACCACCCTCAGCAATATATTTTCATTTTCTTCTCAACTCATGAATCTGTCAATATAATGTTCGTCTACACACACATGCACACCCTCTCTCTCACACACACATACACACCCTCACACTCACACTCTTTCTAGATATCTCTTTCACACACACACATGTATTACTCTTCTCTCATGCGCGCACCTACACTAATTCACACTTTTTTGTTGTATTATTTTAATATTAGGTATAGTACGTAATAGTTACATGTTATTTTTGTATTTTTATTTATTTAATTTTAATAATTGTATGCATGTACTGTGTGCTGTCCTTTGTAAAATAAAATAAATAAAAAATAAAATCATGCTGACATTTTATTTTGAATGTTTCATCACAATTTATCTGTGTGTGTGCTGTGTAATATGTGCTGTGTACTGTGTTCGGCGTGTTTTATCATACTTAATCGAATATAGACTAAAGTACTCGTTCGATTATTTTCAAATATTGCATATTTGTATACCTATCTAATACTCGCTTAGACCCCATTAGATTTTGATGGATATCTGATCAGTTCTTCACCACTTTTTTGACTGTCAAATATTTCCATGTAACCCCAAGCTCGAGAAACTAATAATTTTAAATTCTAATCACTTTAAACATTTCCGTCTTTCAAAATACCGTTCACATGGACGTGCCATACCTTCCTTGGGCGACCCCGACCTCTCATTCTATTCCTGTCCGTTATGTACCTATATTTTCTTCGTTAGGCGTTGAAAATGTTAGAAACGTGAACAACAGACGAACATGTCGAAGCTAAGGTGAAACTCGCCTCCAAAAAATTGAGCGTACTATATAGAGCGCGTAGATATTTTACTAAGTCCCAGATGTGTATACTCTTCTTCTTCTTCGTCAGCCATCTCTCCACTGCTGGATGTAGGCCTCCTCCAATGAACTCCATCTCTCTCGGTCCTGTGCTTTCCCCAGCCAACCTCTTCCCGCAACCGGAATGATATCGTCCACCCATCTTTTTTGTGGTCGCCCTACCGGTCTTTTATTTTCCCACGGTCTCCATTTTAGTATTCTGGGTGTCCACCTCTCGGTACCCTGTCTTGCAACATGCCCTGCCCACTGCCATTTCAACTTTGCAACACGGTCTGCTATGTCAACGACTTTTGTTTGGCGTCTTATTTCTTCATTTCTTATTTTATCCCGGAGGCTCACTCCTAACATATGCCGTTCCATAGCTCGTTGCGTACATTTTAGTTTGTATATTGTGTTGGCAGTTAGTGTCATTGTTTCCAATCCATATGTTAGCACTGGGAGGATACATGTTTCAAAGACCTTTCTTTTCAAATTCGTCGGAATGTCTTTGTTTTTCAGGATGTGACCGAGTTTACCGAAGGCCGCCCAACCTAGTCCAATTCGTCTGGGTATCTCTGCTAATTGATTTTCTTTTCCCAGTTTTATTTTGTGCCCCAGGTATATGTAGTCTTCAACAGCTTCAACTGTGTTGTTATTAATTTTCAAATTTATGTTGGATGGGCTCAGGATTTTAGTTTTCGAAATGTTCATCTCTAGGCCTACCTCCAAGGAAGCATTATGGAGTTCTTTTATCATACCTTTCAATTCTTCTAGGTCGTCGGTGATAAGCACAATGTCATCTGCGAATCGAAGGTGGTTCAGATATACACCGTCAATTTTTAATCCTTTATATTCCCAATTTAGTTTTTTGAATATGTTTTCCAAGGCTAGGGTAAATAATTTCGGTGATATTGTATCACCTTGTCTAACACCCTTTTTTATTTTGATTTTTCCTGTTTTGATATCTTCATTAATTTTTATGTTCATCGTGGCGTGGTTATAGATGAAATTGATGAGTCTTGTGTACCTGGAATCAATTCTGGCGTTATTTAGTACTCTACAAAGCGCAAATACGTCCAATTATTGAATATGGTAGTCACCTCTGGAGTGGCGCCCCCCAATACCTACTGAATACCCTCGAGCTGTCCAAAGGCGTGCTATACGTTTGATTGATGATACATCACTGACTGATGGATTGCAATCACTAGAACACAGACGCAGAGTCGGTATTTTAAGTTTATTCTATAGATACTACCACGGGAATTGCTCAGAAGAACTTGCATCTTTGGTCCCTCCTCCACCCACTCGCAACAGAGTCACTCGCTTTACTCAATCACAACACCCATTCACAGTAAACCTTCAACATATACGAACAAGTCGCTTCTCGAACTCCTTTATTAATACAGCAGCCCGACTGTGGAACGATCTTCCGAATTCTGTGTTTCCACCTTCGTACAACCCGGGTCTTTTTAAAATCCGAATTAATAAACTCTTTTCTAGATTGCAAACCCCTCCCAACGCTACGTAGTGCGCTTTTTCGGAAGAGTAAAATGGACCCAAATCCTAATACATAGCTGGTGTTCCCTACGTGGACATGTTAAAAAAAAAACATGTATAAGACGATGTATGAATGTTGACGAGGCGATGAATGTATGTCAAGATATAAGTAAGTGGCGTTAGGTTCTCTCTGCCTACCCCGTGGGGGACATGGCGTGATGGTATGTTTGTATGTTGTCACTTTTATAAAATAGCATTAAAGAATTATTATTTTTTCATAATAAAATATTTAAATCAAAAATAATTTGACAAAAAAATTTCATTAAAATGCTGAAAATTTTCCATATGAAATTGGAAAACTATTAAACTTTTCCATAGTAGTGGAGAGTAAAAATAAACATTCAACTAACAACGTACATTTTAAACTAAATTTTTCAAAAAAATACGTTGCAGCGACACGCACTGTGGACGTAAACGATGATAGTATAATGCGTCAATCGCACAACCAAGAATATGCCTTTATTCATATTAAACTTTATGATATCTGGAGGATTAATTCAACGGAATTTTCAAACTGTGATAATAATTGAACTCATAAAAACATCTAATTACTTCCTCAAATTTTCAAAACGTTCTTTTTGATAATTTCGTTTTGAAAATCAGATTATAAGGATTCTGTTAAAAAGCGTTGAATCGAAATACCGAATGAAAAGGTTTTCTGAAAAATACTTCGGTAGGTATTCATCTCTTTCATATCCTTACATTTTATTATAAAATGTTATATATAATCTGCTTATGTACATGTATATTATGTAGTAGTTATGTAATATTATTATACTATACATATAATGTGCCTTTATGTAAATGATACTACCAAAGTATCTGGGAAATATATTCATTTACCGTGGCTGTTGAAAAGCTCTTCAAAGGGATTTCATAATGCGATATGTTCGAGGGCAAAAGAAAATAATGATTACAAGAAAATTAATATTAACCTCAGTCAAACAAATTGAAGTCGTTTTCAAAAAAATAATTCAACGACACTGAAATTCTATGCTACAAATACACGATAGTATAATATGATATAGGAATATAGAGTACCTATCAAAACAAAATAAGAAAAAAATAATTATTTAATCTATTATATTGAATACGTCTCCCACTCGCCATGTATGCCGTGGCTGTTCCGGTTTAGAATGTGCGCGTATTGCCAGTAAAATAATTTTACCCAATTTTATTTTACGCATTCAAAATATTTCTCAAAAAAAAATAATAATTTGAAACGAAAAGTACAAAATTATCGTTTAAAATATATTTCAAATATCAATTGACAATATTATTGTTCAAAAAGGAATATTTAACACCAATTATATTTATCGTTATTAATAAATCTGCGGAATACGTAATTAAATACTGGCAGCATTCTGTACGAACAGGATATCGCTTCTCTATGGAACGCGCTAAAACAATCTAATCTATGGCTTTGACGTGAGTATAAAAGTCATATTTAAACCTAGATCGTTCAAAATATTTATTTTTTAACATCATATCTAATTATTTGGTGTTATTTTATTTGTTGCAGGTATTAACCGACGAACCATGGATGCTTACAATCAAAACACACAAGAGATGGATGAGCGATATATGACAGAACAGCGAGATCTGGATGAGCGAAATATGACAGAACAGCGAGATCGTAGAGTTTTTACCAGGCGAAGAGTGACACAAGAGCAACGAGATCGTAGAAATGCTAGGCGAAGAGTAGAAAATATGACGCAAGAACAACGAGAACGTAGGAATACGAGGGAGCGTGTGGAAAATATGACACAAGAACAACGAGAACGTAGGAATACGAGGGAGCGTGTGGAAAATATGACACAAGAACAACGAGAACGTAGGAATACGAGGGAGCGTGTGGAAAATATGACACAAGAACAGCGAGATCGTAGGAATGCTAGACGAAGAGTGGAAAATGTTACGCAAGAGCAGCGAGATAGAAGTATGAATGCAGGCAGAAGAAACTCTGTCACTTATTTTAAGTGTGTAATTATTAATACACCTCATAATTTTTTTCCAGATCAGCATGATATGGGTCGCATGGACAAGCTGTGTACAGTGGAGAATTGCAGAGCGGTTCATTTTAATGCTGAAAAGGGCAAACTATTACATAGTTGTTGCCACAGTGGCAAAGTGTCACCTCAAGTACTGTCAACATATCCGGAAGAATTGAAAGCATTATTGTTAGGAAGCTGCAATGAATCCAAAAATTTTAGAGAATTTATTCGTCAATACAATAGTGCTAATGCTTTTGCATCCTTTGGCGCTCAGATTGCAGACGTACCTGGTGACCATACTGTTTGAAAATTTCAGGTGAAGTATATCATAGAACTTCAAGAAGTATGCAGATTGACGGAGAAACTCCATCTTATGCACAGCTGTATGTTTATGATGCCGATGAAGCTGTAAGGGTACGTATGAGACACCCATCAAATGCAAGGTGTCAACAAAATATTATGTTTACGATTGATAATGTCATTCGTCGTGTAAGTCCGTATGCTCTCCAGTATAAAAGGTTAAAAGAAGCTGTAGAAGAAGAAGAAGCTCGAGTTGCAATTAATGGCGGCCCAATGAGAGATGTTAGACTCCTATTCACACGGTCAGAAGCAGATGATCAAAGAAGGTATAATGCTCCATCTCACAATAGTGACGTTGCCATTGTATATGTCGCAGATCATGAAGGTCAGATACCATTTGATGTAGATGTAGCTGTTCACCCAAGAAATATTGAAGGCCTCCAGCGCATAAATATGTTATCAAAACATCTGGACCCCATGGTTTTTCCATTGTTATTTCCCTCAGGCGAGTATGGATTGACGACTGGTATTCAGCATCATCCAAATTTTCAAACAAATCGTCGTCAATCTGTAACAACTATGCAATTTTATTCGAGTAAAATAGCAGTACGTAGGGAGGTCTTCAATCCAATACATTTTGCTGGCAAGCTTTTCCAACAATATATAATTCATGCATACATAGTTTGTGAATCACTTCGTTTAAAGTACATAAGAGAAAATCAACAACATTTGAGAGTTGAATGCTACCAGGGTCTACAGGATTATGTACAGAATTTGGCTATTGAAAGTGGACGAGCAGGTAATATAATAATTCTTCCTTCTACATTTATTGGTGGGCCACGTCATATGAATAAACTTTACCAAGACTCTATGGCTATGGTTAGAAAATTTGGTCGTCCAGATTTGTTCATCACTTTTACCTGTAACCCAAAGTGGCCAGAAATCCAGAATGAATTATTACCAAATCAAACTACATCGGATAGGCCTGATTTAGTGGCCCGGGTTTTTCAGTTAAAAGTGGAAGAGTTTATAAGAGATATGACTGAAAAACATATATTTGGTAAAGTGTTGTGTTGGGTTTATGTTATAGAAGAGCAGAAACGAGGTCTTCCCCATCTTCATGGAGTATTTACGTTGTGTGAGCAGGACAAATTTCGCACAACTTCAGATATTGACACAGTTGTGAGTGCTGAATTAACCGATCGAAGTTTTCATGGTTTGTATGACATAATTTTGAAACATAATATTCATGGACCTTGCGGTATACTAAATCCAAATTCAGTGTGTATGGTTGATGGTAAGTGTTCTAAAAAATTTCCAAAGAATTTCAGAGATGACACCAATAATAATGTAGGAGGGTATCCAGAATATCGGAGACGCGATAATTTTTATGGTAATCATATTGTTCGAGGAATACGTATTGATAATCGTTTTGTCGTTCCATATAATCCTTATCTTAGTCAAAAATATAATGCTCACATTAATGTAGAAATTTGTTCTTCGATTCTTAGTATTAAGTATATTCATAAATATATATCAAAAGGGTTTGATTGTGCCCGGATACAAATACATCAAAATGTTGAACGCAATGAGACTCTGGTATATGATGAAATATGTGAGTATATTAACTGTCGATATGTAAGCGCACCAGAAGCTGCATGGAGAATCATGGAAAATCCAATATATGGTCATTCTCATGCTATTTTGCTTTTGTCAGTACATTTGCCTAATGGTCAGCCTATATATTTTTCAGAAGGACGAGAAGAAGAAGCTCTTAGAGCAGCAACCTCAAGAAACACAACTTTAACTGCGTGGTTCCAACTTAACCTAGAAGACACCGATGCACGCACAATCAAGTATAAAGATATACCAAATTTTTATGTGTTTTCAGTTAATAAGAAATGGACTAAGAGACAACGTGGTGGCGATAAGATTATTGGGCGCCTTGCATCAGTTTCTCCCAGAAACGTAGAATTATATCATCTAAGGCTTATTCTTTTACAGGTGACTGGCGCTACATCATATGAATCATTGCGGACTGTAGGTGGTAATTTACTGCCCACATTTCGTGATGCAGCTCGAGAACTAGGACTAATCCACGACAACAGGGAATGGCATAATTGCATGGCAGAAGCGTCATCATATATGATGCCTAGAGCTCTTCGAGATTTATTTGTATTATTAATGATTCATTGTCTCCCAACAGATCCATTGGAGCTGTGGAATGATTTCAAGAGTTTAATGTCTGAAGATTTTGTCCAGCGAGGAGCTATAGAAGAAGTTGCTGTTAATTGTTCACTTCTGTACATACAAAACGCACTAATGAAAGAAAATTCTTCTTGCAGTTTACAAGGGTTGCCGGAACCAGATAGCAGCAGTGATTTTCATGAAATTGAAGATTTAAATTTTATGTTAGAGTTTTCTTTAGGTGCTGAAATGGCGAATAAGCTTAATGATGAACAACGCAATGCATTCGAAGTTATTTCTTCCAAAGTATTTTCAGATGAACGTGATGGAAATAGATGTTTTTTCATCGATGGTCCTGGTAGAACAGTTAAAACTTTCCTATACAAGACTCTTATACATACTTTAAGAGGAAGAGGAAAGAAAGTTTTATCCGTTGCTTGGACAGGAATTGCAGCTATTTTACTTCCAGGTGGAGTGACGTGTCACACAGCTTTTAATTTACCTCTTGATTTACAGGATAATACTACTTGCAGAATTACCTCAAAGAACCGTAAAATTATAAAAGATGCTGACGTTATCATTTGGGATGAAGCACCGATGGCTCCCGTAGTAGCCTTAGATATTATTGAACGTACTATTCGCGATATAATGGGTAATGATTATATTTTTGGTAATAAAGTTATTGTTTTAGGTGGAGATTTTAGACAGATTCTTCCAGTTTGTCGTAGAGCCTCTCGAGGTCAATTAGTTGCAATGTCCATTAAAAATAGTAAACATTGGAGAAAATTTATTACCTTCCATTTAAAAACCAATATAAGAGCTTTAGAAGGGGAAAGCATATTTTCACAGTGGCTTTTAGTGGACAGCTTCCTTCCTTCACAGTGGACAGCTTCCTTCTGTTGCAGGAAAGCAAGAGTCATCGGTGCTTATCCCAAATGATAGTGTTTGTCAAAATGTTATTCAAAGCATATACAATGAAAGTCATTCAGTTTCAGATGTACCAATAATGTGTAAACGAGCAATATTATGCCCTAAAAATGATCATGCTCGAATGGTTAATGAAGATGTACTGGGAAGGCTACAAGGTACAATGCATACATACCATTCTTTAGACTATATTATTAATGACAATGGTCAATTAGATGTAAATGAGCAAGTTAATTATCCAGTAGAATTTTTAAACAGTATAAATCCAAATGGTTTTCCGTTACACTCTTTAAATCTTAAAATTGGAGCAATCATAATCCTTCTCAGAAATTTATCTATCGGAGATGGCCTTTGTAATGGAACAAGAATGGTTGTAAAACATATGAGTACTAATATTATATAAGCAGAAATTGTAACAGGTGAAAAACAGGGAACGATACATTTCATTCCTCGCATTTGTTTAAATACAACATCTGATAAAACAATACCTTTTAATATGTGTAGAAAACAGTTTCCTATTAAATTAGCATATTGTATGACCTTGAATAAGTCACAAGGACAAACTTTTGATCGCGTTGGACTTCTACTGCCAGAACCAGTATTTACTCATGGACAATTATATGTCGGGTGTTCCAGGGTACGCTCACAATCTGCATTAAAAGTACAAATTATAGAAGGTTCAAAACAAGGAATTATTTCAAATGGATGTTATACAGAAAATATTGTATTTAAAGAGATTTTAAATTGATTTATACACATTTTGTACTCTCATATGTATGCTTTGAACAACATTTTGACAAATAAGTATGTACATTTTTACTGATGCCATATTTATTTATTTAGAAAAACTTTTTTGTATAAAACAGTTTTTCATTATCTGCGAGGAATAGGAAAAAAAATTAACTGTTGCATGGACAGGAAACATTGTTTACAAGGAAATATTATGATCTGTTTTTTTCTCACTAAAATTATATTTTTGAAGTTTATCAGTTTTCTTTGTCTGTTCTTTCTGATAATACTAATAGAACAGACGGATTTTTGAAATAAAATAATATTCATATAGAAGTCATAACTGGAGAAAAGCAAGGGACTCCACACTTTATTCCTAGAATTTGTCTAAATACCTCTTCTGATGTGTCAATTCCATTTAATATGTGTCGTAAACAGTTTACAGTTAAATTAGCTTTTGCTATTACAATAAATAAATCACAGGGACAGACATTTCAACGCGTTGGTTTTTTCCTTCCCGAACCTGTCTTCACACATGGTCAATTATATGTAGGTTGTTCTAGAGTTTCTTCTCAGAGTGCATTACATGTTCAGATTGTTGAAAGTGCAGAACAGAAGAAAATTAATGAATCGAATGATATTTACACAAGAAGCATTGTTTACAAGGAAATATTATGATATGTTTTTTTCTCACTAAAATTATATTTTTGAAGTTTATCAGTTTTCTTTGTCTGTTCTTTCTGATAATACTAATAGAACAGACGGATTTTTGAAATATCACCTAATAAACATTGTTTTATTTTATTGGTGTACAGAACCATCAGTACATAATATATTTACATAGGTACATACATTAAAAATGTATTCAGATATAAAAATATCTTTTAAGTCTTTTAAGAGTTGTAAAAATATCTTTTAGTATTTTAACTGTTGGTTCTATAAAATCAATAAAATAAAATAAAAAAATAAATAAAATAAAATAAGAGTTCTTTTAACTAGGTAAAACTAAATAAGTAGGTAATGTGTTCAACAATTGCTAGAAAAAATATACCATATTATACTCAAAAACATACCAATATGGAAGACAGTTGTTTAAAAATAGAAAATATTTGATAAAATTTCTATATTTCATTTATTAACCTAATTTTTTGAAAGAGATATAAGGTGAACATATTTGTGGCGTTATGTTCTCTTTGTTAGAGACATGGTATGTATAATATATGTAATACAAGTATCCTACAATTTGAGTTCACAAGTATTTTCTGGTAAATATCTGACGTTTCATTATTCAACTCCAACCCCGGTTTTAACATACCCTCATTTTACGTTTTCCCTTTTTTTGCGTATAATTTCTACTCATTGCAATATAAAACTAGGGGCTCCGCCCCTGACCGAAAACAAATGGCGCGTTTGCGTGGCGTAAAACAAATGGCGCGTAGCGCCTAAAGAAATGCGCGCAGCGCGCAAATAAAGGCGCGTAGCGCCAAAAAAAATGGCGCGTAGCGCCAAACCAGGGTTGGGCCGCGAAGCGGCCAGGGGCGGAGCCCCTAGTTTTAATAATTGTTTAACGTATCCGAGAGCAGGCAACGACTGAACTGGTTAAAGATCCGTCACCGAAGAGATTCGCATGTTCTTTCCCTACTCTACCAAATCCTTAATAACCCTCTTACACCCACGTACCTCAAAGAGAAATTCGCCCACTTATCATCACATGGCCTTAACTTACGGTCCCAACATAATAGCACACTTACATACAATACCAATACACCACACCTCTACTTATACTTACTTACGGTCCCAACATAATAGCACACTTACATACAATACCAATACACCACACCTCTACTTATACTTACTTACGGTCCCAACATAATAGCACACTTACATACAATACCAATACACCACACCTCTACTTATACTTACTTACGGTCCCAACATAATAGCACACTTACATACAATACCAATACACCACACCTCTACTTATACTTACTTACGGTCCCAACATAATAGCACACTTACATACAATACCAATACACCACACCTCTACTTATACTTACTTACGGTCCCAACATAATAGCACACTTACATACAATACCAATACACCACACCTCTACTTATACTTACTTACGGTCCCAACATAATAGCACACTTACATACAATACCAATACACCACACCTCTACTTATACTTACTTACGGTCCCAACATAATAGCACACTTACATACAATACCAATACACCACACCTCTACTTATACTTACTTACGGTCCCAACATAATAGCACACTTACATACAATACCAATACACCACACCTCTACTTATACTTACTTACGGTCCCAACATAATAGCACACTTACATACAATACCAATACACCACACCTCTACTTATACTTACTTACGGTCCCAACATAATAGCACACTTACATACAATACCAATACACCACACCTCTACTTATACTTACTTACTTACATGCAGCTCGGATGTGGAATCTATCCAGCAGCCGGAGAGTATCAGAGATGCCACTAATTTGTTAGCATTCAAAAAGCGTCTGAAGTCACACTTTCTATCCACATAACCACAAATTCATGTCTTTTTCCCTTTATCCCTCTTCCTTTCTCCTCTCCTGTCCTCCATCCATTAAACATAGTGTATATACCTGATGTATTCTTTTATTCTTATTTTTGTTCTTATTTATACATATATTATTTTTTGTTTTTTTATATTTATTTTGTATTTTTAATTTATGATTTTTTTTCTATATTTCTATTTGTATTCTTAACCTGTAACTGATTGTATTCACCATGGTGGTTGACTGGTAGAGATTGCCTGCGGGCAATAAGTCCGCCACGTTGTTTAACCCAATAAAAGTCTTTTATTATTATTATGATTATTATTATATACAATTAAAAAAGTATTCGATTTGCACACATACACATTGATACAAGTAGGTAAACAAGCCAAAAATGAAATAATATTTCTGGCGCAGTTCAGGGGTGACATCTGTGCGAGACACCGTCATCTCATTAATTAGGACTGTCGCTTTCATTGTTTACAAATAAACTGATTTCTTAATTTTCTCAATAGATGATGTTAAAAAAAGGCTTTTTCGTTACTCCATAGATGGCAATAGTAGGTATAGTTCTTTATTTTCAGGTGAATTGTTACACATTATTCAAATATATAGAACTTTCAAAAATTACATTGATAAGGGAACTCAATAAGAAGGCATAATTGGTGAACGTTGCGCAAGCGCATAAAGTGATCAAGTAAACCAGCCGATGACTGGTCGTAAGGCCTGTAGGTGCCTCGAGTTCCCGTTTCTTCTACAATATCCCAACTTCGTCTATATTGAGATGTTAAAAAAATGTTTGTCAATAAAAACATAACTATTGTTTTTAATGTTGTTGCTCATGGAGCCCTCTTGATTAGGAATCTCGACATCACTATATAAAAAGAACTACTAGGATTGTTCGTCGTCGATTTGTGATGGTGGAATGTAATTGATCTTTAAAAATGTAGAGCATCAGAGGTATGTCCAATATCTCTGGAAATAATTAACTTAATGCGAAACTTTTATAGCAGTTTTCAGTGTTTATACGACATGAAAATGTATTTAATAAGGCAACTTTATTGACTGTCTAACCCCTTATGTATATGTTTGTCTTTGTTTACACGTTCTCTTTGACAAAATTATGATACCTAGGGACTTGAAATATTGTACACTTTCTCAACGTGTCCGGGTAAACATTCGGCCTTTCCACTCTAATACGTTGCAACAGCAATTGGTGCGTCATTTATCACAACCAAGTCTTCTTATTATGATAAAAGAACTCCACGATGCTTCCCTAATGGTCGGCCTGGAAATCAATATAAACAAAATGAAAATGAGTCCATCTTGATAGTAAAATAATTGAGGCTGATGAAGAATACGTATACCTTGGACATAAGATAAAATTATGAAAGGATAACCAGACAGCAGAAATACCCAGAAGGATTGGACTAGGTTGGGCAGCCTTTGGGAAACTTAAACATGTCCTAAAAAACACAGATATTCTCACATGTCTGAAAAGAAAAGTGTTTAAAACATGTATCCTGCCTGTGCTTACGTATGGTCTGGAAACTATCACGCTAACTGCGAGGACCATACATAAGCTAAAATGCACTCAGAGATCCATGGAAAGACAAATGATAGGCGTAAGTCTAAGAGACAAAATTAGAAATGAAGAAATCAGACGCCAGACAAAAGTTGTTGATGTCGTGGATCGAGTTTCAAAACTTAAATGGCAATGGGCAGGTCATGTTGCCAGACAGGGTACGGACAGATAAGCACCCAGAATTCTAAATTGGAGACCATGGGATATGAAAAGGGGAATAGGTCGGCCCCAGAAAAGGTGGGTCGATGATATCGTCCTTGTCGCTGGAAGCAGATGGGTTCAAAAAGCCCGAAAAAAAGACGAGTGGAAGCTTTTAGAAGAGGTCTATATCCAGTAGTGGAGAGATGGCTGAGAAAGAAGAAGAGAAGAGAAGGCTTCTTCGTAACATCCTTGTTCGATGTTTCGGCAGACAAGAAGATGCTTATCATCTTGGACCTCCCCGCAATCGCAAGATACATCTTCTCGTCCTATTCCCCACCTGTACAGGTTATTTTTGCACCTTGTGACACCTACACGGAGTCTATTGTAATGTCTTCCATGTACGGTAGGGTAGATGGTGTCCCGGCCCCAAAGCCTCCGACAGCTCATTTGGTCTTCCACTGCACTGAAAAATCGTGCTTCGGACAGATACTGAATCTGACGAAGTACATAAAGGATGGTTTTGAGTCTAAACTTGTAACTGGTGCGGCCTTCAGAGATCTAACAGCTGCTTATGACACAGTGATCCTCAAAACGCTAATAGGCATGATGACTAATTTTGAGAAACTATCTCACGATGTTTTTACGCATCCACTGTTTTCAAATATATATACATTTCAACATAAAATAAAGGTTTAGTAGCAAAAATTGCCATTTCAAAATCCAATTTGACATTTACGTCAAAAAACGCTTGCAGTGTAATGGCGTCCGTCGGAGCTGACGGTGACGTCACGGTTTCGTAGACCGCATATCACTACTATATGTACTATATGTATTCTAAGACGATTTGTGTATTTAAAATAAATTCAAAAGTGCATAAGTGTTGTGCGGTCCCTAAATGTACAAACACGTCGAAAAAAACACCTACTGAGGTATTTGTTTTCGTCCCACGCGAATATAAACGAGAAACAAGTAGTTAAATTTGGCAATGCGAGACACAGAAAGTGTATTTTATTAAGTATGCGTTTACAATGAAGTACAGTATTTGTTCCCCCACATTTAGCTCTCAATACTATAATTAATTTACTTAATATTTACCATTAATTAGGCAATAAGCATATAAAGAACTTCATGAATGTCCAAACGTCAAAATAGGCCATCTTAAGTTTCCCGCGAATTAGGCATTAGGCCTGTGTAACACCACTGCGTTACGACGCTCAATTGCATGGACCCAGTTCACTGCGCCGGGTGTGTTAACTTACTCCTTCGAAATGTATTGGCTCACGGCGCAGTGAGTCATGAGTGCTAGACCGGGAGAATGCGAACAGTGTTAGGGTATTGAGTTATTGAGTTGCTTGCTTTTTAACCGACATACCTACATACATACTTACTAAATAAACAACGTAATAGACAATAACATAAAACTATTAGCTTACCTTAGCACAGGCCATGCCTAGTGACGGGGCTAGTAACAAAGATACAAACAAAAAGAAATAGCTTAAACTATGTAAGCACCAGTGAAATAATAGAATGATATTTATTTAAATGAAATAACTTATATTTACTTTGTATGTTTACTACTACTAATAATAATAGTAACTTTTATTTAGACGTAAAAAATACAAAATTAATACATCTAGTATAAACAAAAATATAAATTTTTTTTTATACATTCTAATCCCAAAAAGTGCCGAATTAAAGCGTTTCCCGATTAAGTGCCGACGCAAGTCTGAATTTCCCGAAATCGGCACAAGTGCCGCAAATCGGCAAAACTGGACGTGAACCTAGAATATCGTGACGTCATGCGCTCTGATTCGTTCTGATTGGCGTTTCTCATAAAATGGCAGTCTATAATATTTTGTATTTTTATTTTAATAATATTAATATTATTCACTCTTTTAAAATGAAAATAAATACATTTTTTTAAACCTCAATAACCTATTTTATTTTTTAAAATCATAATGTCAATGATTTTTTCTTACTCTCATCACGCCTATTCACTGCGCCGGGTCATTAAGCTAGTTAAAAAATAATAATAAAAGTATAATATGCAGGTATTGTATTTTATATAAGCAAAGATTCTTATTGAATTCATTATATTTCATGTACCTACATGTTTAAAAATATCACAACTTTCCCGATTCTACTTTTAAAAGTAATAGTATGTCGGTTAAAAATCCCGATTCTACTTTTAAAAGTAATAGTTTGTCGGTTAAAAAGCAGGCAACTCAATAACTCAATACCCTAACACTGTTCGCATTCTCCCTGTCTAGCACTCACGACTCACTGCGCCGTGAGCCAATACATTTCGAAGGAGTGAGTTAACACACCCGTCGCAGTGAACAGAATCGACGCAATTGAGCGGTGCAACGCAGCTTTACAACTGTCATGTCTACCACAGTACCGCGTAGGTATGCTTTTAGTTTATGAACACATAATGTAGCGAGAAGAAGGAACATATTTTATCGATTTTCGAGATGTAAGTTGTATTTAAATTATAGATAAATAAAGTACTTATATGCACAGAATAATAATAATACGCTTATATGTAAGTTTTTACGTTTCTAAATTCTGACGAGCAAAAGTCTTTGTTCGATGCAAAGTAATTTCATATATTGTATTGAAACTGTGACGTCATAATTATTGATTCACTCTGATTGGTGTTTCTCATAAAATGGCGGACTTACATATTTTGTATTTTTATTTTAATAATATTAATATTATTCGCTCTTTTAAAATGAAAATAAATATATTTTTTCCAATCTATATAACCTATTTTATCTTATAAAATTATAATTTCAATGATTTTTTCATACTGTCATCACGCCTATTATAGTACACTATGCACCCGTTATTTAATTTTTATAATGACCAAAAAACATAAATGTTATTAAATAAAACAGGCAAATGTCAGTGTCACTAAATAAATAACAAACTTAACAAAAAGAATATTTAAAAGTTTTTTTAACAGCGTTTTGGTTTTCAAATACCAAAAATACCAAAGCAATTAGTTTAATCTAGATATTCGTATTTAAAAGTAATAAAGTACTTATTTTGATATTTGTTTTTAGTTCCTCTATTAAAATTTTTGACACCAACTATCTAATGGATGTGACATATTTAAATGTTTTGGAAATACACGATTTATGTAAATGTGTCATCCTACATACATTCGTGTATGTATGAAATGATAAAGTTTTGATATTGTTATACAGTAGGTACGGTCGGATAGATAGATATTTTGCAAAAGGTTGTCACACTCCATTTAGCAAATACCCATTTCCCCTTCATCTCATTTTATATTCAGACTATTAACTATTGTCTCTGTCTGCGTTGTCCAAATATCTGATGGACTATAAGAAGACTCTCAAACTGAATTCCTACTCATCTCCAAAGATGCTTATACATTAACAAATATACTTCAATAATAGGTATATTTACTATCTGGTTTATTATTCCTTTTGATGATATTCTCTTGTCTTTTCAGGAAACACTGCTAATAGTCTTTGTCACTAATCAGATTTATTATTTGATTGGGTTTATGATTTTCTTTAGTATTATGTATTTTATGGAATTGTGTAATTCGTTTTAATGGTTATGTTTTTACGATGTACCTTAATTTTAAAAAGGAGGACAAATATTTATACATATATACATATTACCATCACGCTATGTCCCTCACGGGGGAGGTAGAGAGAACCGAACGCCACTTATTTCTATCTTGACATACAAAATACCGTTAACATGGACGTGCCATTCCTTCCTTGGGCGGCCCCGACCTCTCATTCCATTCCTGTCCGCAATGTATATTTTCTTCGTCGGGCGTTCCTCATTCATTCTCCCCATGTGGCAAAACCATCTCAATGTGTTCACTTTCATTCTATTAATAACATTTTTCTTTATCCTACATTTTTTCCTTATGTCCTCATTTCTGACCCTGTCATACATCGTTCTATTACAGATTTTTCTTAGGGATCTCATTTCAACTACATTTATTCTACTTTCGTGCGACTTCTGCCATGTTCAGGTTTCACTTGCATACGTCAAGGTTGGCACTAAGATAGCGTTATGAATGGCAACTTAGCGTAAGCGTTATAACTGGTTTAAGTGTTCCATTCACTCTGTTTCCTGCCATAACTCTTCTTTCAATCTCCTTATCTATCCGTCCATTCCGTTGAAACATGATTCCCAGATATACATATTCGTCGACTTGCTCGAGCCGATCGTTCTCTACTTTTATTTGGCACGCTGTTCTGCTTTAACTCTTTTCAAACACCATAACCTTTGATTTGCTGGCATTCATCCTCAGTCCGTTCTCTATGCATCCTTCATACACCATACTTACAAGATACTGTAACTCTTCCATACTTTTTGCTAACAGAAGTTTATCGTCTGCATTCATCAAATCTCGCACTATAACAGTACTCAGAGGACAAATATCACTTGTGTTATACTGATGTAGGGAGTTCTTCATATCTCAGGTAGGTACCTACTTGTCTTTTTATATGGGGGATGAAATCTCCAAAAAATAACACCGTGTAGAATACATTGTCTATCTCTATTTACAATATGTACAAGTAACTAATATGTTACCTTTGGAGCCGTATATCAGAATGGCCGCTTACAAACTTACGCACCATTTACACTTTATATCCGTCTCTTCATAGCCAATTCACACAGATATCACACTCCCTCATTTAAAACAAAAATCCATTCACACCTAAAAAGTTTAGCTACATATAACAACTCATTATTCATTTACATATTAACAATACGTTATTTCATTTCATTTCTCATTGACAAGAAGGTTAATGTTTTACTCACCATGGAGGAACTTTACAGGGATGATAGGGAAGATAACTCATAAATATACAAATCGACAAAACCAAAAACAAATAACTTTTACGGTGTCAGAACTAACGCAAAAATAATACCGAAACTATTCAATATACTACCTACACATTCTGGATACTGTGATGAAAGACAAGATAAAGATAAAAATCTGTTTAAAACAGTTTTACACTTAGCATACCTAATTTTCATTGCTTTCGATATTTTCATTTTTGTTCTAATTTACCGTATTGTTTTTCATTGCATAAACTTTATTTTGAATTGTTTAAATTGATTTAATTCATATATATTTTTTTCATTTCGACTTACACAAATTTAATTGCTCTGTTTGTGCTTTATTTTCACTGTAAAATGGTTTAATTTTGATATTTTGTATACGTGTAGTTTTATATTGATGGTTAAATAACTATTTAATTGCAGTGTACGAGAGAAACTTGCACTGACAAACTGTTTATACAGTTTTTTTGTCAAAAAATTATAACCAAATGTAAATTTTATTAACTAATAAATATTTAAAAAAAATTACCTCTCTATCCAACTTAAAGTTTTCCAAAATTATTTTTGTATGTTCAATTTTCACTATATAATTATCATAACTACTTGTTTTCTTTGTAAACAAAACCTTATTGTTATCTTCGTCAAAATGTATACAGAATGAAGTGTTAAAGTAAGGTCATGAAATATTGTAGAATTTTTACTCAAAAAAAAATTTTTTTAGCTCTAAACTAAGCGTGCATGGTTTTAATCGCACCTGCGACTAATATCATGGTTATTCAGGATTAAGTTACAAAAATTAAAACTGAAAAATTTGAAAATTTGTAGCCACGGGACCTGAAAATTTGGTCCAGGGTGTCGATTTTCACGGTTATATAAAGAAAATATTATGTTGCAAAAACCAAGAGATTTGATTTTTTTTTCCAATATTTTTTATAGTCTGTCATAACATAGCCTACATTCCAGTACTCCGCTTAACGTTGACTTTTGGGACACCCTGTATGTGGTGTGAAGCTTCTAAGTTGGTGTTTTTTTGTATTGGATCCTGGCTTGAAACTTTGTTGATCAGTTAAATGTTCTTGAACAAATCGACAGTTGGATAAAATAAAATAAGGTACCTATAAATGTATTCTACTGTAGCTTTAAATACGTGTACAAGTTGAGTCCAAAGTATAATGTTTTATGTATGCCCCTATACGATTTCTCTAAAAATCTGATCCCGGTGACTTGGTCGATCGCTTGACATCGTCGTTGAGGATATTGCGAGAGATCTATTATTACAGTTTGTTGCGGATCGCTCTCTGGGACGTCCTTAACATATTTGAAATCTGGTGATTCTTGTATTTTGCGACGCTTTTAAATTGAATTTTGTCTCAAATGTCTCTCGAAAGGTATTAAGTATTCATAGATCATAAGTTTTAATGAAGTATGTCAACCATTACATATTATAACTCGTAATAAAAGGTTGTGAGATATTTCTGTGGTATTGAAGCAGGTTCAATAGACCGGAAGATTTCCACAAGTACCGATTCTATATACCTACTGTTGAATAAAACATACAACTTGGATTTTTTTCTCCCAAGCGACATGTTTTATTCCAATCACAATCACAGTACGCAGTTTCCATTTCTATTCCAGAAACTAAACGCATTATCTTTTATTCATGAATACACTATTGAGTTAGTTAGTGCAGCGTTTTTACCATAGATGTCACGTGTAATTTGAGTTTTAAAAACGTAATCTGCACGATGTTTTGAGACTTTGGCTGACTTATGCAAGAATGAAGAAAAAAAATACGAAAGCATACATGCATACCATAAGGCATATCCCACAGTGTGAGGTAACCAGTGACGTGTGGGTGGGTGTATTTTGCATAGTAAAAGGAATCACGACAGGTCAGTATATAGCCATTATTGTCAATTGTGTTTATAATTTTAATTTTTCGTCGATTTACACGCATTTTGAAAATAAAAATGAATACGATTATAAATGCCGTAATGTTTCAAACTCTCATCGACGGTAAAATTTGCTTGCCGTTTTCTTTCGATTGGCATTTCCTAAAATACAAGACAAAATTGCTAAATGATGTCCTCAATATTTATGTATAACATTTTTGCATTTTTAGGCATTGAATATACATATAATTAGTATTAGCACAAGTAATAGTTACTTATTAACGAGAAAATAACTAAAAACAACTAAACGAAAACTGAATTATTTGGAAATGATGAACGAAATCACAACGTAATTGACAGAAAGTGACAGTCATAGAAAAAACATGAGGCAATATGATGAATTCCAAATAAAAATGTTGCCACTGTATAAACAAAAAAAATCGTTTTGAATTCCTAGCTAGGGAACAGATAAAATAGACTGGTGAAAACCAAACGATACGTTAGGGGCTACCTAAGCTTAGGTGATGCCCAGCTATGTGACAGTTTAGGTAACGTTGGTGAAAGTCACCATAAGAGGTGTAGGGTACCCTGGAGACAAAAAAAAAAGGTTGGGAGACCAAGGAGCAAGTTTCAGTAGGCAAGAATCTCAGTTTATTCAAAACTATCAAAGTGCTAAAAGATAAAACATTTTAAACGTCTCACTTGTTTCTCTAGAATTCGTTTATATTGTATCAGAATTGTGTATTGTTTATGCCATTTGTTTGTAAGTTTTGTTGGAACGTTATACTATTGAAATATGATATTAAGTATCAATATTGTTCCTGTCAAGTAATTTACTAGAGCTTTTCTTTACTTCTTCGAGAAATAAAGTCATGATATCATTTTATTTATTTTACCGTAGTGGTGAGTAAGTGTAGAATCTTGCGAAGACTAGTCTTCATAAGATTCTACAACGTTCAACACTTTTATGTTATAGATTTTTTTTAAATGGGGATTGATAAGGGAGAAAACAATTAAAGCGTAACCTAGCCCTGGAGGTTCCTGATTACCCGATAAATAAATGTACTTATATTCCAACATAGTCTCTAGTGAAAGTTTATCAGAAAAAATAAGTGGACCAGCGATATATGAAATAAATAAATAAATAAATAAATAAATAAACAAATAAATAAATAAATAAATAAATAAATAAATAAATAAATAAATAAATAAATAAATAAATAATAAATTAATTAATTAATTAATAAATAAATAATAAAATAAATGAATAATTGATTAATAAATAAATATTAAATTACAAATAAATGAATATAATATATAATTAAATATAAATAATTAGAAAATAAATGTATAAATAAATAAAAAAATACATTAAAAAACAACAAAAAATTAAACATGAATAAATAAAGCATAAATAGGTATAGTATAGTTCTAGCCTAACATCTTGAACTTTAGGCCGAGAAGGGGGGCTATTTGCACGTTAACCAGCGAAGCAAAAAGACACAAATTTGCGCTCTGCGCAACCGGAAGCTCGTTAAAGATGTTTTGCGAAAATTGTACAGGTATATATATTTACATTTTTGCCATACAGATTGTCAGATAAGCCGGTAGTAGAACAGCTAACAGGCTAGAATATTAATCCAGTGAACGCAGGTTCAAAACCTACCTCGATTGATTTCGTTCACCTATTGCACAAGAATATGTTCAGTTTATGTAATATATGAGTACATACATATTGTGTGATTCGAACTAATTTCAATGAGATATTAGTTAAAAAATCGTGGATATTCTCAACTCTACTTTGCTGTTTAGTAAAAATGTCACGTATAAAATTTTATTTGAATGAAAAAACTTTATTTCACGATGTATTGTGAAGGTAGGTACCCAATAACTATAGAAAAATAACAATTTTGTAGAGAGATCCCATTTTCGATTCTTGAAAACAATACCAAACCATTATAAACGTATGAAATGTTTATTTTCCAGCCATTAAAATCTAATGTATCCCTATCCTTTCCATGAAAGAGAATATTTAGTACAAAACTCATAAAAGAAATACTTTGTGTATGTAGGTATATTATTATTGCGAATAGCGTGACTTTGTAATATAATCGTAAAAACCATTATATTACAAAGTTTCCACCTTTTTCGTTTTCAAAAAATAATGATCGATTGAAGAACATGCGAAGAATAGGTATTACAAGCGTGTCTATTTATTCTTTTTAGAATTTATACTTATGGTAATAACAAACACTTCCTTACACCCCTCGCAAGTGTCGAGCATTTTCCTATATAGTCACAACTAACCAGTTTTTCCATATATATTATCTCGTCTGCTATACGTATTATGCATTGCAGATATACCACAGAATTTCAAATACAACCCACGAAATTATTAGCCTACGAATAATTGTCAATAAGCATCAGGCATAGTGGGAGACCATACTCTACTTATCAACTCTGCTAGTTTACGATTTTTTTTATACATGCATACTTCTTCTTCGGCCTATTTTCGTCCACTCCTGAGCGAAGGTCTCCCCGTTTGACTTCAAGTTCGTTCGTTCTGTCCTATATAGTTTGTATCTGGGACGTGCCAGTATATCGTTGTACATCATCCGTCCAAATTAGCTGCGGTACCCCACACCTCTGTTTGTCTAACGAGGTCTCCATGTCAGCACTCTATGTCGACTTATCGTCCGAGATTCGAGCTACGAGTCCCGCCTATTTCCATTTCAGAGTCGTCACACGGTGGATTATACATATTACTTACTTATGATCTTTCTTTCACCGTTTCATTTCTTATTTTATCTCTTAGTGACAGACCCAGCATGGGCTTTGAGTGAGTCGCAGTTTCTCGGCTTAGTTTAGAAAGAGTTACTGTTTCTAGACCATATTATGACGTAGCGACCGGCAGCACACACGCTTCTTACACTTTACACAGGTTTATGGGTGTTTCCAGGTTTTTCTAGATATATCCCATTTTTCCAAAGGCAGCCCAATTTACTCCAATCCTTTTTTTTTTTATTCGAGCAATTTGGTTTTCTTTTTCCAATTGAATACTATACCCCAGGTAAATATACTCTTGGAAAATTTATATGTATGATGTTGTCTGCAAACTCAACAATTACTCTTGTTTTTGCCAGGTTCATACCACG
Organism: Molanna angustata; assembly: GCA_963576475.1. NCBI lineage: Eukaryota > Metazoa > Arthropoda > Insecta > Trichoptera > Molannidae > Molanna > Molanna angustata. The sequence continues at coordinate 37,156,951 of OY754972.1, read as the reverse complement.
TTATTGGAGACCTCATTTATGTATCTCTTGCAACGTTTCGGCCAGCTCTTGAGGATTATTGCTCACCAGAGCAATATCGTCTGCAAATACGAAAAAAATTGTATCAACTTTCAAATGAAGTCAGTGTTGGATATTTGACTTTTAAGTCTGAATTTCCGATGAACAGTTTTTACTCTTCACACTATGGAATAGTGGAGTCATGATTTCACAATTTTTAAGCGTATTTTTACATCAATTTCTCAACGGGTATCATGTAGAGAGTGCACACTGTGAGTTTCGTCGTGATGTGTTTGTATGTATGGCGTACGGCGTACGGATTATCCTTTTTGTGTCCTCTCTACAGCCCAAACTATGGACTTCGAGTCCGAACGACTTCACATTAACATCACAGACCTAGAGCTGATTAGTTTTCCATAGATATCCGTTAAATTCTTCTATATGATTTCAACTGTCCAAATTTTCAAAATGCTCTCACGGTCAAGAAAATCGAGGTATTTTCATACTGTTTGAAATTTTGATACAACAAAAATACACAAAAATGCATTCAAGGATTGTCAAAATTCTAAGAAAATAATCTATGGTGTGCCATATCAATGTGATATAAATTTCATATTTGCATGAAAAATGTATATAACAGAAGTAAAACAGCTGCTGTATGGGTCAGTTATATTGATTGATCAACTTCATATTGATATTTTATGTGTCTCTATAGACAAGTGTATATTTTACTCTCCACTTCTATCTTCCTCAAGGGGTTGGCAGTGAGAACCGAATAGGCACCGCATTCTTCTATCTTGACACATACATCGCCTCATCAACATTGATACATTGTCTCAAACATGCTCATCTTGCTAATAATGCAATTTAACTTAAAGTTTCTCATCAGGTATCATGTAGAAAATACATACTATGATTTTCGTGACAATGTTTTTGTGTGTATGGTGTATTGTGAAAACTTTTGTTCTCTGGGAATCTGATATTTATATAAGAATCTAATAGAAATGTACTTCATAAAAATGCATTTAGAGACTGTCAACCTTTCAAGAAGAAAAAATGAACGCTTACTTTGGTGTGAAGAGTTTAGTGTTGACCAGATCCCACTAATTTTAAATAGCTACGCCCACTTCCACCCGTTCCGCATATGGGGACTGAAACGGCCCGTTCACAGAACGCTAGTAAGAATGACAAAGAATGCATGGCACGAAGAGTAGCTCTAGAAGCTCCTCTAGACTCGTGGTCTCGGCACAATTGTGCAAAAAATAACAAACAACGTCGGCGAAGATAATATTCACAGACATGGATTGTCGCGAGAGTACTTCAAGCCTGTGACTGTAAAACTGGGCATCAGGGAGTTTACCAAGGACACTCTGGAATTTCATTTTTTTTATTCAGCAGATAGAAGGGCACTATAGCCATGGCAAAACAATTTGAAGGCTGTAAAGTTCTTCTTAGAGACCACTAAATCCGCATGCCCAATGGGACCTTGAAGAGGCCCACGGACTTCAGCGAGGAGTTCCGTTCTGTTGTAGGACACATTTGGGTGAGAGCATTCCCAGAGGATGTACTCTGAAGTTTGGTCAGGGTGATGGCATAACTGACATGAGGATGAGTTTACAAGGCGGAATCTATGAAGGTAGCTATTAAACCTGCCGTGTCCTGTAATAAACTGAGATGTCCAGAAATCTGGGACGGCCCAAGATTGACGAAGTCTAGTCCTCACATCAGGGAAAAACAAGAATGTTGTTCGTCCCACAATCGTTTTAAATAGTAAGAATAGAATTTAAAATGGTAAAAAACTCAGTCGGTAAATTTTCAAATTCTTTTTTGGATTGAGGTAAAAATCCTTTTCATGGGCCTTGTAGTTTTTTATTTATTTTAATGCAATCAAAAATTCAAAATTGATTTTATAAATACTAATTATACAAGAAAAGTATTGAACAAATTTAAATTACAAAAATTAACAACAAATTTTAATTTAACAACATTAATTTTTAATTACGAGAATGCCAATAACAATATTATAAATATAAATGACGACCTTCTAAATTCGTGGCTAAATAAAATAATTCATTCTATACATCCAAAATTTCTCAACCAACCTTATGCTGACAAAATTTGGTCAAACAAATGGTTGAGTATTGGTGATTTGGACGCGGATTTAGAAGGTTTTATAATAGCAATTCAGGATAGAGTAATAAAAACTAAAAATTATCAAAAATATATAATAAAATACATAAATGTAGTTGATGATAGTTGTAGGAAATGTTTGGTTTTTCCGGAAACAATCGATCATATAATATCGGGCTGTTCTTTTCTCGCGCAATCAGAATATACATTTAGACATAACCAAGTAGCAAAAATAATACATCAAAATTTAGCTATTAAATATAAATTAATTGACGCGATAAACATAAAACCATATTATTATGAATATGATCCGATTTCATTTTTAGAAAATAATAATATTTCGCTTTATTACGATAAAACAATATTAACTGACCGGTCAATTCAACATAACAGACCCGATTTAATAATACATGATAAAATTAAAAAAATAACATATATTTGCGACGTGGCTATTCCAAATTCTAGTAAGATTATAAAAACTTTTGATGAAAAAATTAGAAAATACACCGCTTTAGGTAACGAGATTAAAAGACTTTGGCATTCTCGTAAAATAATAATATTACCGTTCATTATTTCATCCACTGGCATTATTCCTAAATCGTTAATCCGTAATTTAGAAATTATAGATTTATCGAAAAATTTAATAATAAAAATGCAAAAAACGGTAATTATGAATACATGTAGAATCGTTAAAGATTTTTTAAACGTTAATATTCGGGAATCAGTAGGGTTGTTAGGTAGTATAGAGACCTCCTCAGAGCCTAATCCTTTGATATGTTAAGTATCTGGATGGGTGAACTATTCCCAATTGAAAGCTTGATGATGCGTTTGTTGCATTTTATTTTGCTCTTTTAAATAATTTACAATAGACCCATTGATCTGCTAATTCTTTTGAGGAAGTGTATAATGGTAATAATAATAATTGAGTGTTATTATTTGTAGTGCTTAATTGTTATTAATATCATTAGTAAATCGGCCAGCGCCGTAAATAAAAAAAAATGAAAAAAAAAAATAAGAGCAATAATATATGTAAATAAATCGAATATATAAACAAATAATGGATTTTTTACCAACCAATTTCTCAAAAGACGGGGTAAGAAAAAAAAACATTGTCGTTCGGTAGATGGCGATGGTTTTGTCAGTTTATTTTCAAGCGGTGCAATATTACTATTAAGCTTATACGGAATTTTGAAAAAATCGGAATGAAAAGAGAAATCAATAATAATGCATGATTGGTGAACGTTGCGCTAGCGCTTAAAATGGTCACGTAAACCAAAACCAGCCGATGACAGACCGTAAGCCCTGTAGGTGCCTTTTTTCCCAGTTCTCGTATAAACACATATTCCCGCTTCGTCTCTGTTTAGATATAAAATTTGTCAAAATGAATAATTATTAAATATAGGTACCTATTTAATGTTTTTCAGAATGGCCTGTTGTTTTTTCGATTATCCAGCTCTTTCAAGACCCCCGAAAATAACAATAATAAAAAATGGTAGAAGCACTATTCAAAACCGGTGTCTCTAATAAACAGAAAATACAATTAATTAATCTGGTTATTTTAATTAATTTTCTAGTTAACAAGAGATATTTATCTTACAATGTAAACGAAAACTTCGAAAAGTATAGAACTAATTGTGATTTTAAGAGAATTTTTCTATCGTATTTTTACAAATTCAATAAAAACTGTTCCGAACCGACTTCCAAGAAAAACTTCCGTACATCAACAATCCGTTTTGAGTGTTTTCTTTGATTTCCGCTTGTGTTCCTGTTTCTAATAAATGTTTCGTTTGATTCGATTTGGTTTATTTTAGTTCAGTTATTGATATTTTTTAAATAAAGTAGATCGATATTGGGACAAAATATAGGGACTAACAAGAGGCTAATGGTGAAGGTTTATGTACAAAAATACTTTTATTTTTATTTTTCATAAAACAAAAATATTTTTATTTCTTGTATATATGGGTGTATGTACATATGTATGCATGTGTGTATAATACTCATTTTTATATTTTTTAAACGTACAATTGTTTCTTTCTATCTCCAGGACCCAAATGCACAGTCCTAGGTACCTAAATACTAACTCCTAACCTCACTGGAGTATTTAGTATTCTTAAGTCAGCAATTGCGTTGCAGAGACATCCCTAAATATTACGCCAAACTTAAGGTCGATGGCGTAGAATTTCACATTATTGTGTATGAAGAAAAGAGATAGGTAGCTTTCTATGGTCTTATCTCTTTTGTGACGTTTAAAGTTAAAAATGTTTATTTATTTATTTATTTATTTACTCTCAGAAAGCTACAGCTGTTAATTATATCATTTACAATTCAGTTTTTAAATGTTAACATAGCCAAAAATGCTTTCTTCTATTTACATTTGTGAATGTATAATGTTTGGTTACATACTTAGTTATGAAAAAAAAATTATACAACAAGTAACATCAATTTAAAAAAAAGAGAGAGAAAAGATACATAAAAAATAATAATAATATAAAAGTACAATAATATAAGAAAAAAACAAGTAGGTACATAATATGTTTTAGGATGACAAGGAGGACCGGGATCATTAGTGATTGAGGAGGGGATTGTTGGATTGTGTGTTAGGGTTTAAGAACATCTTTATCTGTTTTTGATAATGTTGTAATGTGTCGTGAAAAATGTCCGTGTGTTTGAAATGTGTATTGTAATCTCGCTGAATTCTAAACAAAGGTGCAAAGTATCTGTAATTAGTGTGGCATACTGGTAAGTGAAATAAATTATGTGAGCGGGTATGTCTATTTGGTATATGGAGTGATATATTATTGAGTATGTCCGGCGAGTCAATCAAGTTATTGCAAATTTTGTAAAGTGATATTTGGTCAAAATAAAGTCTCCTGTTTTGTAATGTAGTCATATTGAAGTTTCTGGTAGAAGTATTATAATTAGTGTGTTCAACATAAAGGCGCCTCTCCAAGTGTTTCAAAAAGGTTTTTTGAATATTTTCTATTTGATTAATGTAGACTTTGTAATGAGGGTTCCATATTGGCGTACAGAATTCCAGGTGAGGACGAATGTATGTAAAGTATAGTGTTTTTAGTGTATTAATGTTTTTGAATTGTTTACAGCTACGGATAACGAAACCGAGCATTTGATAGGCTTTATTTGTGATGGTTTGTATGTGTTGTTCATATGTTAATTTGTCATCTATTATTATTCCCAGATCTCTTATGTGGTCAACTTTCTTCAGCATGGAGTTATTAATAGAGTATGGGTATGCTATAGAATTTCTTTTACGCGTTATACATAATAAAGCACATTTCGATACGTTGATATCTAATTTGTTTATATTACAGTACAAGGATAGGTTATTTAGATCGTTTTGTAATTTATAACAGTCATTTATATTTTTGATTGCTAGATAAATTTTCATGTCATCTGCGAAACCCGAACAGGATGAAAACTGGAAGCAGTTTTGGATATCGTGTATGTATATGTTGAAGAGGATTGGTCCCAGGTGTGAACCTTGCGGCACACCTGACGGAGCGCAAATGAAGTTGGATCTATGACTTCCCACGACCACGACCACAGCCTGTTGTCTGTTTCTTATATATGAATCGAACCATCGGAGGAGATCACCATGAATTCCCACTTTGTATAGTTTTTGTATAAGTATATTGTGATCGACCCGGTCAAACGCTTTAGAAAAATCCGTATATATAGCGTCAACTTGCAACTGCTTGTTCATATTATCTGATACATATTCAGTGAAATTTAATAAATTTGTAAGAACGGATCTCTTTTTGAGAAATACATGTTGGTGATTGCCTATATGGGGAGTGATTATAGAATAGATATGATCCAATACAATTTTTTCAAAAGTTTTGCTAAACACAGATAGGATGGATATAGGACGGTAGTTCTCGATATCATTTTTTGATTTGGATTTGTGAATAGGTGATAAAGTATAGCTTCTTTTTAATTTCGACTGGAATTTCCCATCATTCGTCGACTTGTTGAAAATAATTGAGATGGGCACACTTAATTGGTCAGCACATTGAACTACGAAATAAGGGGCAATATTGTCACTGCCAGATCCTTTATTTTTATCAATTTGTTTTAGATACTTGCTGGCTTCAGAATGATTAATTTGGATTTTTCCAATAGCGCTGACAGACGAATGTGAAGAAGAATTATTAAATGTCTGATTGTAAGTGTGGGTTTGAGATGAAACATTAAAAACAGATTTGAAGTAGTCAGAAAAAAGTGTACAGATTTCCTCGTTACCATGACATGTTTTATCTCGGTAAAACATGGTTTGTGGTATATTGTGGGTTTTAGTTTTGTTTTTAATGTAGGTAAAAAATTGTTTAGGGTTAGTATGAATATTATTTTCAATTGTTTGTATGTACTGAGTAAAGAGTTTTTTTGCTATAACAACACAAACATATGTATGTAACCAACTTCACATTTCACACTAACATCTACATATCAAGTACTAACGCATGCGCTAAGTACTTGATATGTCTCTGTAATGCGATTCTCATAGAAAAACATCATAGCATCCTCCAGTTAGGAAGCCACGTGATCTCTTAACTTAAGAGAGCTACTGTGCAATGAAAACATGGTTAATATTTAGAATTAAGTATTTAGGTAGGACTCTGCATTCGGACCTATGTATTAAAATTTATTTATTTAACTTTTTGTACATAATATAAACAAATATGTATAATGCACAATGGCGGGCTTATTGCCATTAGGTGATTTCTTCCAACCAACCAGATTACAGAGTGACAGAATTATACATGTACATCAACAAAAAATGAAAGCTACAAAAGAACACAGAAAATATACATAGCACCAAGATACATAATAAAAAACATCGAAAAGGAAATCGAGATCAGGTGTATAGGGATAAATATTACGTAGCAAAAGGAGATATCCCTGCTTTAGTCTTTTCATAATCATTATTGTGAAAAGTATTGTTCTACTTTCTAATGTAAAATGCAAATTTTATATGTAAAATATTGCACACAATGCACACCCCTGCTCACAAACTGGAAGAAAATCTGATAATAATATTATTATTTAAGTATTTTTTACACCTCAATAGAGATGTAGAAGGTAGAAGAGAGATGCAAGTAAGGAAATGACTTGTCATCGGGTTACATTAGTGTCCAGTGTGTCAACTGTCGTGAAATATTTTTTTATTCTTCATTTTTAAACATTAAGAAAACAATGTAAGGCGTGTCCTCAATTTTTTGTTACTTGTTTAATACATTCAAGGAAAGAATCGAAGTTTACATGTCTCACTCTATCTAATCTTCTTATCAACTTGTGTAGATTTGACGATTAAATAATATTATGATTTTGTGTGTTTGTATAGAATTCCAACGCTGATATTATTATGCTTTCTGAAATATATTACTTTAATAGTTGGGGTATTTGAACCCTCTGCCTACACTCAATTTTAAATTACAAATTTTCCAGAAATGACCTTTAACGAAATATGTTTAACATTTCAAAATTGGCCTTACTAAAGTGGTAGTTTCTTGGAATCTTTTTAACAAAATTGAAATGATTTTAAATATTTTAATAGACTACACCTAAAGGTCAAAAAAGTTTTAATATTATTACGACATGCGTTGATATCTACATAGTAGGTTGTCCGTAAAATAAGTTTCCGTATTTTTTTTCACTATGAAAATCATTTTAATTTACAACGAGCAATACATGATTGGAAAGCTTAGACTTTCAGCTATTTTTCTGCAAAGTTCCCGTTGACTTCGATGCATTTTTCATCCGGGTCACCATATTTTTGGTTTCCTGTTCATAGAAGTCTCCAGCTCAGAACCTCTTTTTTCAGCTCCTCTTCGTTTGCAAAATGCGTTCCACCAAGATGTTTCTACAAAACAGGGAAGAGATGGTAGTCGCTCGGAGCCAAGTCCGGACTGTATATGGGTGTAGGACGATCTCTCATCCGAATTTCTCAATGAGCGCGGTAGTGACGCGGGCTGTATGCGGACGAGCGTTGTCCTAGTGAAAATGGATTCCATTCATCAGCATTCCCTTCGTCTTGTTTTTATGGCCCTTTTAAGGTTTTCCATAGTTTTGCAGTAGCGATCAGCATTATGCCGTTAGACATAAATTTGCACAACAATAGGCCTTTCCTGTCCCAGAATACCGTTGCCGTGACTTTGCCGGCAGACAGCGTTTGTTAGAACTAACGCGGCGTCTGCGATTGCGGATGTTTCCTCTGTTTGGATTGTTCCTTTGTTTCCGGTGTGAGGTAGTGGGCCCAAGTCTCGTCCCCAGTGATTATGGAGTCCAAGAGCTCCTCACCACCGACTTCGTGGCCGCTTCAACACGCCTTTGGCACACAAAAAACGAATCACGGAGCGTACTTCACACCTCGCGGACGATGCGATCGGAAGCTCCATTCTTAACGGCTGCCAAACTGACCCTGAGCGTCGCAGCGAGTTCGGTTGGGAAGGGAGGGGGAAGACCAAGATAAGATCCAGTGTCGCCGGATCGCACGTAACAGCGATCCTCGCGCCCGTGGCAAACGGGGAAACTTAAACTCAACTCACAATAAATTACACGAAGGAGTGGAGAGTGGAGTTTTTTTTAATGAAATTTTACCAATACTATCCAAAGACATTTCTGTATTACGCAGATATCATAGTTTTCATATTATAAAATCAGTCCTCGTTGGCCGAGTAATGGACCTCCGTAGAACTCTATCCTGTGCATACCGCATCCAACCGCCTCCAGCCACTCGTCTTGTGTACTTAGATAATCTTCACGTTTTTCAACATTTGTCATAATATTTTTCCTACTACTATGTAAACACTACGTTAAAAATATTCAAACATTACCTACTCTCTACCATTACATAGTAGAAAAGAACCAAAATGTTTTTGACAGTTTTTTAACATCTCAATCGAGACGATGTCACCCCTAAATTGCGCTAGAAATATTATTTCATTTTTGGCTTGTTTACCTACTTTTGCCAATTTGTTTGTTAATCAAATAATTTAAAAGATGCATATACACAAATATTGGATTTTTCAGGGGTGACATATGTGCGAAGAAATACTGTCATCTCATGTTGCTTTCATTCTTTATAAAAAAAAAACAACTTCTCAATAGATAGCGTTACAAAAAAGGTTTCTTTGTTATTTCGTAGATGGATGGATGGATTTCGTAAATGTGTCATTTTCAAACGAATTATATCCCATTATTGAAATATACAGAACTTTCAAAAATTGCATTGATAAAGTAACTCATTAAGAAGGCATAATTGGTGAACGTTGCAAAGCCGTAAATCAGTCGATGACAGGTTATAAGCCCTATAGGTGCCTTGAGTTCCTACGTCTCTATTGACATGTATAAAATTTTTCACAAATAGCATTGACTCCCGACAGGGAAATAATATCCAATGTTTACGTATATGCAACTTTCAAAATATCGTCGACCTTCATGGCTCAGTCGGTTAGGTATCTGGCTGCTGATCCAAATGTCCCGGGTTCGACTCCCGGTAGAGACACAGTTTTTAATTATATTTTCAGTCTGGATCTGTGAGACGATAAATATCGTAAGTCTCCAGAATGTGGTAACTTGTTATTGGGTGCGTGTTAAATTAATATTTGACATTGTACCCGTTACTTTCCCGAGAAGTTATAATATAAAATAAAAATATTTAAAAAAAATGTTTACATTTCTTCGAACCAATTATAAATTGAACAAATATTATTAAACCTTTCACGATGTCGTTTGTCTGAAACCTGTCCTTCGTGATATTACGCAATTTGTTTCCCTTTGTTATTTATTCTCTAGATTCTGAAAACTCTTTCCAATTTCTGTTTCGCAGGAAGTTCTTCCTGATTTTCTACCGGATATCATTTTTCGTTATTTTTACCTGACGACCTATATTTTTATTCGTTACATCTACGCAGTATTGTCGACGCTTTATATTATGTAAATTTAATAATATTTCCCACCCATTCCGATTCCATACAAAGTTTTCAAAATTTATCCACACTAAGATACTTATTTACTATTTATATTTGCGCTCAGTCAAGCGACAAAATATATCATATTGAGGTCACGTTCTACGAGGAAACTAATTATGAAGGGTAAAATAGAGGGACGCCTCAAGGAAGACGTCAGATTTCATGGCTCCGCAACAGATTAAGAGACAAAAACCTTAATTATTTTATTCGTCTATAGGTAATTAATTTTCTCATCTCATTAAAAAATAAATAAAGGCAAAATTCTTTTCAGCATTTTCAATAAACACTCTGAACTTGGAGTGTGTCATCACAATTTTCCTCTCTAATTTATTTTGGCTTTCGAGAGTTTTTTTTTTTATTATAATCCTCGAAAATTTAAATCGAAAAAAAAATTCTGTTGATAATTATTTTTCTTGTTTTTGAAATAATCATTGAAATTAAATATTGAAAATGAATGCAATGAGATGAAGCGGTAGTAAATTTCGTCGATGATATCGACAGATATGATCCATAATGTAATATTAATATAAAGTTTAATTATTTATTTATTTACATATTAAAAACAATAATTACAATATAACTTTATACAGTAGTTAATAAAAATTATAAGTTATACTATAAGTAAGAAAAAGTTAAGTTTGTCATAAGTGTATACATTTATATATTTTAATTTTTGGATTAGGCTACTCTACTAGGCTATGCCTGTCCCAGAGTAGCGTTATATAAATCAGTTCTATTATTTTAATTCGTCACAGTGTTAGTTATTTTTGTAAGGTTCTGTGGTAGGTTGAAGTAATGATGTGCAAGTATGTATATATTTTAGTGTTGTATGAAAAAAAATGCTTGATGTAAAAAGGGCTAATGCTAATATAATTTTGATTTTTTTATAAGTCGTCTCAGCAGTAATATTAAATAATTCTTGTTTCTTTTCGTCCTTTGGTAATTAACCAGTTGTTTGCTATGGCTTTCAATTTGATATGTGAGTAGGTTCTTAATAGTGGAAAGTCAGTTTTGAAGAGGTTAAATATTTTTGGACCTATGTACGCGTAATTTTTCTGGCCATGTGTTGTCTTAAGTTTTGGAATTTCGTCAAGGTTTAGTAGTATTTTTTTTTATTTATAAATATAAGTAAAGACATTTTATGTTTCACGATTTCTCAAGATGGCGTTACTGTCACTTGATATTTTTATTATACATGGAATCTTAATGTTTTATCAAAACAATGCAGCTGAATATGTACTAGATTGCAGGATGCTGGATCCAGCCAGTGCATACCATATTTTTCAACCTCTCAAAATATACACCTGGGAGGCAAGTCCCGTCAAACGGTGATACCAAAACCCTCACGATTTCCCATGTCATGGATATAATTATCATTATGTAGTTCTAAAATATCTTAACATACTACACAACTCCATATGATGATTATGATAACAATATCCACAGCAAGAGTCGCCTTCAACAAAAGATCAACTATTTTTGAATCCCCTAACATTTCCATCAAAATTAGGAAAAATTTGATCAAGACTCTTGTCTAGAGTGTACTGCTATATGGCTGTGAAACATGGACCATCAGCCAACGCGAAACGGGACGTCTGTCTGCGTTTGAAATGTGGTGCTACAGACGCATGGCTAAAGTTCACTGGTCAGAACACATCAGCAACGACGAGGTACTAAGTAGGGTTGGAGAGACAAGGCAAATTATGAAAATAATTGCCCAACAGAGAACAACTTGGATAGGCCACAACATCCGGCACCCAGGCCTGCTTTTTACCATCGTCGAAGGAATGATTGATAGGGGTAACTGTAGAGGCCGCCCCAGAAACAACTATATAGACCAGATAATCGGTGACGTGCGCTGTAGCTGTTACAAAGAGATGAAGAGACTGGCGGACGATAGTGATAAGTGGAAAGATCGAGTGTTTGGTGCAGACCAATCTTAGATTTGTGACCCAGAAGAGAAGATCCACATCAAAGGGTTTTGATTTCACTGTTAGAAAAACAGTGATCAATTTTTATAGTGGAATTGTACATAGTCAACGCTGTCAGTGTGAAAAAAATAAAGTGTACTACCATGATTTTTTTATTATAAAAAAAATATATACACATATTTTTTAATGAGATAGACAGAGATGATCTTTATGTAAGTACAAGTCTTGAAACCTCACATCGAGTATATTTAGAACTTGCATAAAATAATTTTGACACAGTGAAAGGTTTAGTGTATCTACGTAACACATAATATATAATATTAGTTACAGTCATAATATCTAGGAATAAATAAATTATTATTAAGTTAAAGAAAACAACTCCAAAAGTCTTGTTTATAACAAAGAACAAGGAAGTAATTATAAGTTTTCTTTTAAATAAACTTTTCCAATATCGTGTTACAATGTATGTTGTCCCCATGGGTAAAATACATATTATTATATTGTTTTGCGTTAAAATAATTTGTAGGTACGTAGGTAGGTATGTTAGTATGTAACTCTGTTACTAAATGTGGAGATTCCATCTGACCTGAATTATAAACCGCGGTTATAAGTCGCTTGACTTAGGCTAGGTTGTTTCAATGAAAGTATCAGTAATAGTAAAGTTAAAATAATTTGATTTCATAAAATTGTTCAAAATTGTGTCGTTTGACGGTTTTATATTTCAATGAAACAATCTAAAGTAAGTATAACACAATTTTATGAAATAAAAGTATTTTAACTATACTTTTACTTTACACAGACTAAATCTAGTATTTACATAAAATTAATATTTTTGTTGTGAAATAAGTTTCTTTTACTGCTATTAATACATACATACATACATACCATCACGGCATATCCCACAAAGTGGGGTAACCAGCGAAAGGTGTGCGGATGTGATTGCCTTATAAAAGGGAGCACAACACATCTGTGTATACCCACACACCAGTCTCGTCTCACCTAAAAGGCACTACATTCAGGCTATAGGTAAATAAACACAAATATTTTTTTTTCTTTTATTTACAGTTGGAATCTGGAATGTTTTGATCCATGCTGCTCTTCAACACAAAATCCACAGTTTTTTTATAGAAAATTCTATATGGGTAAGTTCTATTTGCTTTTTTTTACTGCTTTTCGATTCTAAAACCCGATCTCAACTCGATGGTTGGCGTTAATAAGCGAAACAATTCAAGTACCTACCAAGATAATATGACCTAAAAAGGCAACTGGTCAATTGGCGAAATCAAAACCCTCACGATTACCCATATCATGGATATAATTAAATCGCTACTCCCACCACCACCCGCTCTGCCTATGGGGACTGTAATCGGCCCCTTCACAGAACGCTAAGTGAACGACAAAAAAAAATGCATAGCACGAAAAGTAGCTCATGGAGCCCTCTAGATTAGCAATCTCGGCACCATAGTGCAAAAAGAAACAATCAACGAGTGCGAACAAAAAATTCACACCCGTGGACTGTCTATGACCTCAGATCCCCCTACATGCAGACCATCAGAGAAGTGACCAAGATCTCTGGAAATAATTAATTTAACGGGAATCTTCTAAAAGTAAGGCACCATATCTATGACAGAAAACCTTAAAAGCTTTATAATTTTTCTTCGAGATCACAAAATCCGCATGACCAATGGGACCTTGAAGAGGCCCACGGACAGCAACGAGGAGCTCCGATCTATATGAGGACACCATTGGGTGGCAACATTCCCAAAGGATATGTTCCGAAGTTTGGTCCGGGTATTGACAGAAATGACATGAAGCAGAGGAGGCAATGTTAAATCGGTGAAGATAACTTTTAAAGTTTCCGTGTCCTGTGAAAAATTGGGAAGTCCAAAAGTCTGGAACAACCCAGGGAGATTTAAGACGATACCTCACGTCGGGAAAAAATAAGTAGGTAATTCTTCCCACTGAGCAGGCCGTCCAGCGAGTCTGCCAGATGTTCTGCAAATTTTCATTTACAGTCCTTTCAACAAAGCCGCGTGACACTCGACCCTCTGGAGGGAAGAGAGGAATATTTCCGATCATAGAAGAACAGCCCCGCGTAAGGTTGAAAACAGCCCCTCTACGCTGAAGTTCCAGATCAAGGGGAGTCATGCCTGTCAAAATTGGCAGTGCTTCAGTGGGACTCGCTTTGGATATCCATATGCTTTGGATAGAGCGATGAGAGCGAATCGTTGGCCTGAGAGCAAAATTCTACGTATATGTTGAAGCTCACAGGCGTGAGACCAACATCCTGCTGCATAGCAAGCAATGCCGAGGTAAACTGCCTTATAGAAAAGACAGGATACTTGAAACTGTAAACCCCAGTGTGCCTTGGCGATGTGTGAGATCTTTAAAAAAGCAGACTTAGCTTTGTCGACACACAATCGAGCATGGTTTTTAAAATTTGGTCCTCTTTCCAGAACAACTCCTAGGCAAGTGATTTGGTCCCGAAAACTTACATTTGTTCCTGAGAACTTAATAGACGGCTGTCTACGTAGTAAGCCTTTGAAAATCAAGCCATATGTCTTATTAGGAGCGAAGCAAAGTTTATTTTTTACACCCCAGTCGGAAACTAAGGAAAGAGCTTGAGTAGCTGAGTTCTCAATAAATCTACGGGAATTACCACGGACGAGGATGTATGCATCATCGGCATACGCTTGAATCGTACAATTACTGGAGAGAGGAAGATCCAGCAAGTCATCAAAAAGAATGTTCCAGAGAAGTGGACCGAGAACAGAACCCTGAGGACATCCAATGCTTACCTGTCGCGTATGTAGAAATTGTCCCCCAGGCAGGACTATGCGGCGATTTTCAAAGTAACTCTTAACTATCAGATATATATTGCGGGGTATATTCCTTGACTTCAGTTTATGCAAAATGAGCGGCCACCAAGCATTGTCAAATGCACCACTAATGTCGAGGAAAATAGCAATAACATATTTTTCGTCAGAAGGTCTTACAAATTCTGACATATAATTTATAGCATCGACTGTTGAAATTCCAGGTCGGAAGCCAAATTGGCGAGAAGAAAGTGGACATGAGTTAGAAAGGTGGGATTCAATTCTACTGCATATAAGTCTTTCCAGAATCTTGCCCAGAATAGGCAGGAGAGTAACAGGTCTATATGCTTTTGGGTCCGTGCTAGGACGATCGCATCGTTTGGGAATTATAGTCATGAGGTCCGTTTTCCAACAGTCTGGAAAACAGTCCTCGTCTAAACATCTTTTTAAGAGGGAAACCATTTCAAATTGAGCCAAACGCCAAAATCTTTGTATTAAAATAGAGTCGATACGGTCGAGGCCTGGGGATTTATTTAGTTTAAGGTTCCCAATAATTAAATCGAGTTCCTCAACAGAAACTGGTGGCGAAACGGGTGTCTGAGGAATGTTGTGTTGAAGAGCACGTACCCATTTATGAAAAACATTATCGGTAGACGGATCATCCGATGGAATCAACGCGTCCAGAAAAACGGAAGCAGTTGAATCGAGAGACGTTGTGAACTCACCAGTAGTTGCATCGCGGATGCAAGATATTGTTGCGCCATTTCCTCTCTTAGAAGAAACGGCGCGATATACTGCACCCCATGGATCTGAAGTCGAAACCTCGGAAACCAAACGTCGCCAACTTACCTTCTTCGCACGAATAATTTCATTTTTATATAGATTGTGTGCACGTCTATAAGCAGAGTACAAGTCGAGAATAATAAACTCAGCAAAGTTCCTATTGCGTCCCAATTTAAGAGCTCGACGTGCACGTGTAACGCTGCGTTTCAAAGAATCGAGTCCTGAGTGCCACCAAGCGTTTGGTTTTAATTTTTCTGGAGTAGATCTGCCAATTGACTTTTCTGCACATATAATGATATTGTTAGTGAAATCAGAAGCAGTATCAGATATAGACATAGCATTTGGGTTAAAGCGATTCAGAAATCGAATAAATTCAGCATCAAATTCGACAATGCGCTCACACCTCGTACGAAAACGCCTTGGAATATGAGACTTTTGAACCGAGTCAGTAGGTGAAGTAGAAATTGTAAAGACAATAAGTTCGTGATCGCTACCCGAATAATCTGTATAAACACGCCAGGAGGAAGTCTTTTGAGCTATTTGAGTCGAAGCCAAAGTGACATCGATGTGGCCAAACCCGACCGCACCAGAAAAAGTGGGAGGACTAAAGGGATCATTGATAACGGAAAGCTCGTGCCGAGCTATGAAGTCCTCACAGATTTCACCTCTTTTTGCTTTCCTAGACCCTGCAGTGGTAGAATGACACCATAGAGGGGACTCAGCATTGAAGTCACCGCCAATCAAGATGGAATCTCCACCTAGATGACTCATTACATTATCTAGAAAGCACACATATGGCTCTATCGGGTCGCCAAATTTGAAGTAGGTTGATACTAGGTACATGGATTTACCTGAAAGAGAAATTTCAAGCACGACTGTAGTGCTCGAGGAAAGATGATCTAATAAGATATAAGATATTGAAGATATAATTATTAAATGGAGTTCTATAATATCTTTAGATGTCATAGAACTCCATATGATAATTATATCCATGATAATCACGAAGGTTTTGATTTCGCCGGTTAGACCAGACTTGCCACCCTAGCTTTACAATATCTCTCGGATCTTGGCTTAAAATTTTGTCGATCTGTTAATAAATTCTCTTGAGCAAATCGACAGATGGATGAGTTGAATAGGCTAAATGCGCAATCTTTTATCTTTTTTATTGTTGAAATTAAATGTCCTCTATTACCAACGTACAAGAATATGTATGTTAGAGAGAGATATGTAGTAGAGGTTAAACGCAGCTCAGCCCATTTCACGTTAGTTATGTTACAAGTACCTATAGAGTATCGTTGTGTACCAGAGTACGGTAGATATTTGCATACACTGGTTGGTAGCAGAAAGCTGAGCGCAGTGGCCTATATGTAATATGGTAATAATCTATGGTCAACATCGGCTCAAGTCTTTGCACCAGGAAAGCTATTGCTTGGGGCTAAACAATTACTGGCACTTGATTTAAATTCATTTAGCAACTGAAATTAACAGTTCCGCTGTAGATAGGTACATACCTATTCTTCAAACTGCACTAGGAAACTTAGTGAGAAATTCGACAACTAGGAAGTTTCGAAAACTTGCACTATTTTAAATGCTATTTACTATTCGTTTTTAACCAACTTCCAAAGACGGAGAAGCTATCAATTCGACGTGAAGTTTTTTTTTACCTGTCCAGCGATTTATTTTAACTGGGTTTATTTCGATGATTATTTTTTTCATTAGAAAGGAAATATTTTCCGGTTGGTCCTTAGCAATGTGGTTAAGATCTGATCATGGAATCCACAAGAAAACATTCAATTTTCACTTAAGCGATACCAACTAGTTCTTTACCATTTTATTTATTTATTTATCACTTTTTGTACATATAGTTTGAACACTTGCGAACTTCATTAGGAAGAGAGTACTTCAGAGGTGATCACATATATTATATTAGTTTCATCGAATTCTGATGGAAGAACTCTTGAGAAGAAAAAAATCATCGTACTCGTCTACAATCTATATAACACGTATCTATTATTTATTGTATAGGCGATATGTATGAAGTATGTTATTATACTACAATTTCCAAAGACGTCTGCAATCTATATAACACGTATCTATTATTTATTGTATAGGCGATATGTATGAAGTATGTTATTATACTACAATTTCCAAAGACGTCTGCAATCTATATAACACGTATCTATTATTTATTGTATAGGCGATATGTATGAAGTATGTTATTATACTACAATTTCCAAAGACGTCTGCAATCTATATAACACGTATCTATTATTTATTGTATAGGCGATATGTATGAAGTATGTTATTATACTACAATTTCCAAAGACGTCTGCAATCTATATAACACGTATCTATTATTTATTGTATAGGCGATATGTATGAAGTATGTTATTATACTACAATTTCCAAAGACGTCTGCAATCTATATAACACGTATCTATTATTTATTGTATAGGCGATATGTATGAAGTATGTTATTATACTACAATTTCCAAAGACGTCTGCAATCTATATAACACGTATCTATTATTTATTGTATAGGCGATATGTATGAAGTATGTTATTATACTACAATTTCCAAAGACGTCTGCAATCTATATAACACGTATCTATTATTTATTGTATAGGCGATATGTATGAAGTATGTTATTATACTACAATTTCCAAAGACGTCTGCAATCTATATAACACGTATCTATTATTTATTGTATAGGCGATATGTATGAAGTATGTTATTATACTACAATTTCCAAAGACGTCTGCAATCTATATAACACGTATCTATTATTTATTGTATAGGCGATATGTATGAAGAATGTTATTATACTACAATTTCCAAAGACGTCTGCAATCTATATAACACGTATCTATTATTTATTGTATAGGCGATATGTATGAAGTATGTTATTATACTACAATTTCCAAAGACGTCTGCAATCTATATAACACGTATCTATTATTTATTGTATAGGCGATATGTATGAAGTATGTTATTATACTACAATTTCCAAAGACGTCTGCAATCTATATAACACGTATCTATTATTTATTGTATAGGCGATATGTATGAAGTATGTTATTATACTACAATTTCCAAAGACGTCTGCAATCTATATAACACGTATCTATTATTTATTGTATAGGCGATATGTATGAAGTATGTTATTATACTACAATTTCCAAAGACGTCTGCAATCTATATAACACGTATCTATTATTTATTGTATAGGCGATATGTATGAAGTATGTTATTATACTACAATTTCCAAAGACGTCTGCAATCTATATAACACGTATCTATTATTTATTGTATAGGCGATATGTATGAAGTATGTTATTATACTACAATTTCCAAAGACGTCTGCAATCTATATAACACGTATCTATTATTTATTGTATAGGCGATATGTATGAAGTATGTTATTATACTACAATTTCCAAAGACGTCTGCAATCTATATAACACGTATCTATTATTTATTGTATAGGCGATATGTATGAAGTATGTTATTATACTACAATTTCCAAAGACGTCTGCAATCTATATAACACGTATTATTATATAGGCGAAATGTATGAAAGATGTTATTACTACATAAATACATACCATCACGACATGTCCCTCACGGGGTAGGCTGAGAGATTTTTTCTATCTTGACACAAATTCATTTTGAAGTCGGTTTTTTTACATGAATTCCTTCAAATCACACGTTTATATAAAGAAATTTTCAGGGTATTTATTAAAGGTATATTTTTTTAATATTTCCATATTTTGTAAATTCCTTTTTAAACGACTTCAAAAAAGTAGGAAATAATAAAGTCGACATTTTTTTGTATGTATTCTCAGCGAGATGATACATTACTACGTAGTTCGATATCAATGATATATTCTTATTAATCGAATATTTTTTTTTTATTATTGCATATGCGCAAACATTGGATTTTTTTCCCTGTCGGGAGTCAAAGATATTTTTTAACAGATTTTTAATTATCTCAATAGAGACGAAGTTGGAATATTTATTGTAGGAGAACCGGGAAATCAAGGCACCTACAGGGCTTACGACCTGTCATCGGCTGGTTTACGTGATCACTTTATGCGCTTGCGCAACGTTCACCAATTATGCCTTTTAATGAGATCCCTATCAATTCAATTTTGAAAGTTCTATATATTGTAATACTGAAATTCTTTTCGCTTGAAAATGAGGAATTTTTACTACAGCCATCTATGGGTGAAATTATGAACAACAATCTTAATATTTTTATTTATTTTGTTGGAACGCCATTTATTGAGAGAATTGGTTTTGAAACTCAATAAAAAATGTTTGAGAAACCCTGGAATTTTTTTGAAAAAACTGATTTGAGATTTTGTATTTGTCTATATTTTTTACTAATTTTGAGCGTTTCTGAGATATATGGAAAAATAAAGTAAAAATTCAAAAGTTGATAACCCCTGACTGAAACAAAAATTCAAAATTCTGAGTATAAAAGTTTTGTAGGCCTATAACTGTTTATATATTCTGAAATTTTGGGCTCTGTAAATTTAACGGATCAAAAGTTATAAGGGACGGACACACACACACACACACACACACACACACACACGCACACACACACACACACACACACACACACACACAAACACACACGAACACACACACACACACATACACACACACACACACACACACACACACACACACACGCACACACACGAAATGTTCTACCCCGAATTCTGAGTAAATCTGTGTACGGAACATATAAATAAATAAACCATTTATTTGTTGCCATTAATATTACATCAAACAAAAAAAAAAAGAATATATATATACAATTTTGAACTACAATTGACAACAAAAAGGCTATTGCTCAGCTGCGCACTACCAAGTATCCCTGGAGTGCTGCTGGTTTTACAAAACATTGAGGACAGACCACATGTCATAACCTATAAAAATCAAATAGTAATTAAAAATAAAATGTATATCTTCCTTCTCTTTTTTTCACTGCTGGCACCCTTGTTGGTTCAATAACCATATCTTGCAGTGTTTTATATGCTGCGAAGCCTCTAAGTTGGTGTTTTTTGGCTTCAAAGTTGGAAAAGCTGTGAAAAAAGTAGACCTCTGCATACAATTCTCGCGTATCCTGGCTTGAAACATTGTCGATATGTTAAGAGAACAAAGTTCTCCTGAACAAATCGACAGTTGGAAGAGGGTATTATATGGGTTGATAGATAATGGCGGGATGGGAGTTCAAATTGATGATGCGGTCATCAAAGGATACTGGTATATCTGGTGGATTGCAACAATTATTTTTTTGACGTTTCGTACCTACATATATAAAATGTAACATTAATATTTAAACGTCAATATTGGCTTATTTAACTCGTATTCTAGGACAAATATTAGGTTTTTGCAGGACAGAGGCTGGCCCATTACAATGTAGGTATTTGAAGCGTTGCTTTCAATTGTAAATTACAAGGAAACATGACATAGACAAAGTCACAGTACCTACATATGTATACTATGAAGCAAGTTGTGTTTCATTATAGAACATTGTGTAAAGTTAAACTTGTTTTCTGCTCATATGTAAATACGAAAGATCTTCAATGTTGGACTCACATGCCATCACGCCATGTCTTTTATGGGGTAGGTAGAGAGAACCGACCGCCACATTTTCTGTCTTGACACATTTATCGACTCATTAATATTCATGTATCGACGCGTATGTACATGTTTTCAAGCTTCTTTAATAATCGAATATATTTATTATTGCATATGCGCAAACATTGGATTTTTTTCCCTGTCGGGAGTCAACGATATTTTTAACAGATTTTTAAGTATCTCAATAGAGACAAAGTTGGAATATTTACTGTAGGAGAACCGGGAAATCAAGGCTGAACGTTTAACGTTGCGCAAGCGCATAAAGTGATCACGTAAACCGGCCGATGACAGGTCGTAAGCCCTGTAGGTGCCTTGATTTCCCGGTTCTCCTACAGTAAATATTCCAAATTTGTCTCTATTGAGATAATTAAAAATCTGTTAAAATTTCTTTAATAATATCGTTTACAATGTAAACTTTACATGGTCCTCCCATCCTTTCTTGAACGAATTCAACCTCTTTTTTTTCGTTTCTTGCACGTGTCGTTCTTCCTGAGTCGCACATTGTGGAATAAACCGTGATCGTATGAAAAAAATGAATGATTATTCTAACAGTAAAACAACATAAATACACTTTTTATAGTTGTGTTCTACCTATTTACAAACCATAACAAACGAGACACGGGTGTCGCTCTTCGGCGATCATCGTCAGAATAATCATTATTTTAATAGGACGATCGTTTCGCCATGTGAAGACCTATATTCCTTGATACTAATTAATTGAGAACTGAACAGCTTTGTTTCTTAGAACAGCACAACACTGAACTATGGGCGCCTTAGAACGATCTTTAATCATTAAACGTTATAAAAATATCGATTATTATAGCAAGTTGTATGTATGTAATACATTAGTTCTCAATGTCGATGGCAATAGTACGTATAGTTGAAGTTTACTTACGAAACTAAATCCAAACTGTAGATTATTTCATGATCTTTTGTTTTCATTATACCTACATAATATGTACATGTCGGTATAGGATAGTATGGAATTCAGTCCTTTTTTTCCTACCTACGAACATTGTTCCCATCAACTTTGCTTTTATTTTAGGTTATAAAACTATATTTCATAAAAATGTATTTCAAAGTCTGAGGTTGACCAATTTAAAGTTACAACGATGACACAACTATATTACAAACGGAGCACAGTTGGAAATAATTAAAAAATGCAAATGAATCTTCCGACGGAACAAGTAAAACTTCAAATGATACAAAATTATATTACTTTCATGTCCTAGATGAGGAAAACTGGTAATTTTAAATACTTTATACATTTAGGACACCTGGGGTCGTTACATCTCCTTCATATTATCATTCGTTCCTTCCTACATTCATTAGATTCTCCATTACAATACAAATGTGTAATTTTTGGTTAAACTCACACAAAAACATGTTTATTTATTTATTTAATATTGCTTCTCGGGTAAGTAACAGGTATTATGTCAAATATTAATTTAACACGCACCCAATAACAAGTTGCCACATTCTGGAGACATACGATATTAATCGTCTCACAGATCCAGACTGAAAACACCATTAAAAACTGTGTCTTCACCAGGAATCGAACCCGGTACCTTTGGATCAGCAGTCAGATACCTAACCAACTGAGCCACGAAGGCCAGCATTATGTCTGTGGTGATTTGCTAAATCATAGCTAAAATGTCAAAACTTGGCAACACTCATATAATACGAACCTATTCACAAGTTCTACATTACTGCTCAACAGGAACACAACTCTCCAGATGACACAGAATCGGCAACCTTATTTTTATTGTACTCCTATAACGCATATTAGGCTACTATAATTGTAATGTCGAGTCATCCCGTAATATTAACATTAACCATGTCTTGTCCTCCTTACTTGCAATTGTATAACAAACCGCACATGATGAATGCAACATAATATGTATGTATGGCTGAGGAATACTGAGTGACGTCCCACGCACTCGGGAGGGGCCTATGTGGTGATTTGCTAAATCATAGCTAAAATATCAAAACTTGGCAACACTCATCTGTGGAAGATTCTAGAACAATCATAAAAAATATAAATAGTTATTTTTTCAACCGCCAGGCATTGCTCTTTCGAAGTGTCAACGTACTGCGTCAATCGATATTTTATCAGCCTTGTGAATTTATAAATCTTATTGTAAAATATTATTAGTAAATCAAAGATTGTTATTTGTGAATAAACAGTGTATTGCAAAGTAAGTTAATTCTTTTATTCTTAAGACAAATCATTCCCTTATTGCATTATTTCATTAATAAATATTTAGTGGTTAATTGATTTTAAAGATTAATGATAACAATTTTGAAGACGCATTTAAAAACCTTCTGATAATTATTATTACCTTCTGATAAATCTTAAGACTACATAAAATCAAACCCCTAAATAATATACCGGAGATTTAATTCCACATTGTTTCAATAATGGTGAATATGTATGATCAATTTGTTTATTGATGAGTAATTTGATCGAATCCTTTTTTACTCTGTTCATCTCCAATATTTCTAATCGGTCAAGTTTTTTTCCCTTTTATTCCCCGATGTATTATATTTATATTATGGTAACTATTAAATTGGTGGTTGTTTTCGATTATATGTTCTGCAGAATTTGAGGTGTCTTTCTTTAATCTAATGCATGCCATGTGTTCTTTAATTCTTGTTTTAAAGGCACGGCCTGTTTGTCCAATATATGTTCCCGTACATGAGTTACAATTTAGTTCATAAATTCCGCTGTTATTCAACTGTTCAACCTTGTCTTTATTATTTATTAACAATTTACCTAATGTATTCGACTATGTAACTAAACTTAGTATTCACATATGTTCCAATTTCGTCTCTATTTAACATAAAAATATTTATTAATATTTCGTGTGAAATATCACAAATCATTTCGACTTAATTAAAATTAGGTTGACATATAAAAAACATTAATGTGATAATTTCTCTGTCTCACTCCTATGGCACCTACACCCTCGTCAACCCTTCCTCTTCTCTCCCCCCACAATACAAAATTTTAATTACCTTTGAGTTACGCAATTTCATCATACGTTGGTTACCTTCAGAAATCAAACGGGTGAAATATTTCACACATCACAAAACTATATTCAACACTTTCATATACATTCCACATACCTATTATAACTGAACGTAATCAGGGTCTTTCAATTAGATACACACCACAGCACCAACACAATCTCTCATTCAGGGCTATCAAAATCAAAATATTTATCCATATCATCAAGGTAGGAATGTGTGTCCCAGTCATATGGTGCCGAATGCTGGGTAATGACCAAAAGAGATGAAAACATACTTCTGATATCCTGTCAATAAAAATGGAGTGTGGAAGAGACGATTCAACCACGAATTAGAGGCACTGTATGGCGAATCTAACATTGTACAGTTAATTTAAATAATAAAACTGCAATACTTAGGCCATTTTTACATGATGAGTGATGATCGTACTTCCAACGAGGTTTTAAACACCACACCAGACGAAAGAAGAGGCAGAGGCAAAAATGAGATTGCTGGACGATGTGGAGACTGATATACGAGCGCTGGGCCTTACCAAGTGAAAGAAAGCCGCAGAAGGCAGGGAGGAATGGCGACGGATTATGAAGGAGGCCAAGGCCCACAACGGGCTGTAGGGCCAATGATGATGATATTCCACAATCTAGGGTAACTATGTAGGGCCAATGATGATGATATTCCACAATCTAGGGTAACTATGTAGGGCCAATGATGATGATATTCCACAATCTAGGGTAACTATGTAGGGCCAATGATGATGATATTCCACAATCTAGGGTAACTAGTGACACGTGTGAGGGTGTGCGTAAAAGGAAAATGTATGTGCGTGGTGTGCGGGTGTATATCCCCACAAACCAGTATACATATATTCGTCACGCCTAAAAAGGTATCATTCAGAATGGGTGGTGATCGCCATCACTGAGCTGTGATCAATAAAAAAATAAATAATAATCAATAAACAATAACCAAATTCAAAAAAGATTATTCTGGCATTTACTTTATTTGATGCTTTGAAATTTTGTTCTTATAAATTTAAAATTAATAATATTCTGTTGTTCAGTTTTGGCAACCCTACCTGCCATCCATATAAATTTCTATAAAGGATTTTACATTTCTAATTACATATTATTAATTTTAGCGCTGATGTTTACAGTAATATATTATTTAGATCGTTGCTTCCAAATGACTTAATTACGGAAATGTATTTTTATTATTTAATTTACTTTTGTCTGAATATTTAGACATCTTATTGCATACTTCCATAATATGTTATTTCGTTAGTTATAAGTTTTTGACTAAGTGACTCGATCACGAATTTTAGTCGTATAAATTAAACTAGCATAAGTCTCTGGATACACAACTGTAAAATCGTGGAAATTTGAGGGTTCACGTCGCGAAACTGAGTAGCAAAAGTAATTGCAGTATAGATGTTGTCCAATACACAACCTAATGCTGGGGAAACAACTTGTATATGTAGGTACACTGATGTCGATACAAAAAAAAATCATGTGAACACTATCGACACTAAAAACGACATCTGTGTCAATGTCGTCGTGTATCTACAGAATAACAACACTTAGTTTTATATTTTTTTCATTTGTTCGTAATATGTTATGTAATCATGAAAGGGGAATTTTCTTACTATTGTACTCTTCTATTGTAGTCTCTTCAGTCCTTTCCGTTCCTCTAGTCCCCTCCGTTGCTTCAGTCCCCTCCATCTCTTCAGTCTCCATCCGTCCAGTCAGTCCCCTCCGTCCCTTCAGTCCCCTCCGTCCCTTCAGTCCCCTCCGTTCCTTTCATTACAATGACATGAATAGCTTAGGTACGCATAGCATCAATATATATTATGTACCTACTCGATTACTTACAAACATTAATGTTTATAAAAATATAGATTACTAATAACTAGCTAGTTTCTCTTTGAAATGTCATATACAAAGTAATGTAGTATTTGTCGTTGTACATCGATTTACGTATTTGATTTCCATTGTATGTATCTAAGTTTAAACATTTTCAATAATGTCGAAAACTAGTGGGTTTTCACTAGAAAAGGATGATAATAGAAAGGATTGGAAGCGATATTCTCAGCTTGTGTTATGGTCGTATTAAAATGTATTCAGTATTATTTATTCAATAAATAAATGTTCACTAATTGAAATAAATAAAACTAATTATAACGATAGATTATTATTATTTTTATTACAAGCATTTATTTTTCTTTCCTATTCTTCTATCGTCCAATCACTTCCTTATTGATTCATCTTCATCAAGATTACCCAACTAAAACTAAAAAAATCCAATTATTCGATCGTTCTCAAACACAGTTTACCGAAATAATTTGGGACATAACATGATTGTATCGTGGTCTGTAGACAAAGATTGTTCAATCGTAGCATTCGGAATGTTACCCAAGCGTTTAATTAATTTTTATTGCGTGAAATTGTGTGGTTTGATAATGGAATATTTTGCACAAAAACAATAATACGTAACGACCCCCGCATTACTACCCTTAGTTATATTATTTACCTATAAACTATATACAATCGTACCACGTTTACCCAACCTTCATAATTATACACTTCACTCACTCTGGTTTGTCGATAAAATTACTATAACACAAATACTATTTTTTTTACGTTGGTGTATAGACGTCAAACGCCTTCCTCTTTGACTTCATTACTGTGGATGGCGGTTCCACGTAACCACCCGTCAAATGGTCCGCCTCCATATAGGACTGTCTTGGGTTCAGTTATCGACAAATAACTTCACACAAATCAAGCTGCGCTGGGTGCAAAATTGGTATTTTGACTTTTGTGTTCTATTGAGTGATCAGTACAATATCTAAGTTTTTATGATATATCTTAAAAAAATGGAATTTTTGCCTGACCAGTCAATGTACATCAATTTTGGTTAACAATTTCTATGATTTCAATTACGAATAATACATACATACATACATACCATCACGCCATGTCCCTTACGGGGTAGGCAGAGAGAACCGAACGCCATATCTTTCTATCCTGGCATACATTCATCGCCTCGTCAACATTCATGCATCGTCTCATACATGTTCGTCTATTGTACACGCTTCTAACTTTTCCTTCTTTCAGAATATCGTTCACATGGTCGTGCCATCCCTTTCTTGGGCGGCCCCGGCCTCTCAATCCAATCCTATCCGCATTGTACCTATATTTTCTTCGTCAGGCGTTCCTTATTCATTCTACCCATATACCCAAACCATCTCAGTGTGTTCACTTTCATTATATTAATGATATCTTTCTTCATCTTACACTCTTTCCTTATGTTCTTACCCTGTCATACATCGTTCTATTGCAGATTCTGTTTAGCGATCTCGAATAATCAATACGAATTACGAATAATCAATATAAATATTTACATCATTGTTTCCATCAAATAATACTTAAAAAGATAAATTCACATATAAAAATACAAGAGATAAATAGGATTACTGATTGAACGTCATGTTAACTAGTGTATTCCATGTTCCAAGTTTTCGTCTGTGAAATTCTAACGCATCAAAAATGTTCGCGTAATTCAGAATAAAAGAGACATACGCTAAAATGTTGGCGTCATTCAGAAGCAATGTGCCAAGATGTAAAAAAATATGAAATGTTCAATTTAATGCGAATCTGAAATGTATTAAAAACCGTTAATAATATATTTGCAATTATTAAGATGGCCCAAATGTTGGGACCCGTGATGGAAATCGGTTCATGACGCATCAGAGGAAACAGTGTATGCGAATCGCCCACCTCCACGACTAAAATTCTCAATATATTTGAAGGAAACTATACACTGAAGGGTTTCTGTGATTGAAGATCATGTTCTGAATTAACGAAGTCATTCCATTGAATGTGAGTGACCACTGGATCAACTAGATATAAAATATTCGAATTCAAGTACAATAAAACTATTCAGTGTGGGAGTGAATAATATTTGTTTATATTTTGGCGTTACAGATTGTTTTTTAAAGATATTTGAATACCATACCTAACAGTTTTGTACACCAGCGAATAATATATTAATTATCAATATATTTGCTGATCTTCAATCGAGAACAACACAGTTATCATTGAGTAATTCTGACTGGGTCAAGAGATCTAGGACTCCTTTATCTTAAGTGAAAATGGTGCAAAAAGAGGAACTTCAAAGAAATATTTCTCTTAGGTATATAGAAATATTTCTTTAGATCTTTATTTCTTCACATGATCTTTAGAGGACCTCTAAAGATTATAGAGGAGTACAGAGCTTTGTCTTTTAAGAGCACCCTTAAAGTAGAAAATGTGTTAGTATTCATACTGGACAGATATAATATGTACAAACAAGTGAACGAACAGCTGTTTATAATTAACTAAATTATATTATTCTACATGTAACATGGCGTCCTGTGCTGTAATTAAATTTACAACGTTGTACTTAAAATACAAGTTGAAATACGAATTTCACTAATTGTTAGTTGGAGAGCTTCATTATGTTGGTAGGTATTATTAACCTGCAGTTAATATTTTGTTTTTTTTTTTTATTTTTGATATTTTATTTTGTACTAGCTGAGAAGCATCGTTACGCTCATCTTCTAAGCTAGGCCTTTCAGCCAACTTGCTACCGCTGCGCGGTAAATGGCCGCCTCCGGCGGTTCATGCAACAAAATGAAGCGAAGCTTTTAAGTTAGGTGCGGGCTTCCGGTCCGTTACCAGTGCAATTGTTTTTGCGGCTGCTCAGCAAGGGCACGTGGCCCCAGCGACCCGCCCCGCCTCTAAGTCCATGAAGACTTGACCCCGTCAACCTGAGTACCCGCGAGGAAAGACGAACGCCTGCCCTAAACCGTCGTGGGAAGACAAATTACTCTGGATGCTGCAATTTATCGACGTGCATTTTCGCTTTGTGTCTCATGGGCATATTATGGTAAACATCGGCACTCTATTCTCCGTTACCAAAGTGTAGTTATTTACCACATTTTGGTTATGGACATATAGTTTATCGTCTCACAGATTCAGACTGAAAACACAATTAAAAACCTGGTCTCACCGGGAATCGATCGCGGCACCTCTGGCTCAGCAGTCAGATATTTAACTAACTGAGCCACTAAGGTCGACATATATAATACTTCATCCAAAAACCTGATATTTTTAAATCTCAAAATTGATGAATGGTGAATGTCTGACAAAGCTAGTTAACAAAGTCTCAAGAGAGTGGAATGAAAAGTAGATTTTCATATATTACTTAGATGTATGGAATTTTTAAGTTTTACAAATTACAATGTACCAAGTCAGAATAATAGAAAAGCAAAGACCATGTATGATTATAAATGATCAGGCAAAACATGTTTAACAGATAGAAAAAAGTGGCTTTTGATTCTTTCTGCCTATTTTTTTAAAAAGGGAACGACGTGATGGTATGAATTTATGTGATCCCAGGTCCTGCGTTGCAGACAAAGCCAGCTAGTTATAAGTACAAAAAGTCTACTGAGCGAGAATATTTTTTTTTAATATTTTCAATTAGAATAAAATTGTTATTTGATGATGAATAAAATTCAAAGAATGTGTAATGAAATTGAATCTTTCATTTTTACTGACAGATGGTGATCTAGCTGTCTCTCAAGAATCAAAGATAATGAGAATGTCGATAATTATATCAAATTCGAAGACGAAATTCGAAAAATACCGACGCTAACAAATTACTACTTAACTATCAAATTAATATCTAAACTGTTACAGTGAAGATTGCTCTTATGCGCCATTATACGAAGGGCCGGTGAATCTGCGCCATGACTGTTTTTTTTTAGACGAATCCAGTTTTATCTTTACCATGTGAATGTCTGTCCTTTTAGGACATTTATTATGTACATACATAGATAATCTTGACGTATTTCACCAGTTGTCATGAATTTATGAGAGTTATTTTGGTTAGATATTTAGGGTTTTTGTTTAAGAGTGGAGAATAATCCCTTCTATGCGCGTAGTATACATAGGTACAATGCATAATTTTCTATCGATATCATTTCAAACATCTGCCTAATTGACAGGAGAGTCGGAAGTCGGGCGGTCTATAGGATTAGAAATTTGAGTTTGTGAAATTTCGACTTCAAAAGGGCTGATTAGACACCAAGACGCAAATCAATCGGATTTAAATAAAAAAGACTTCAAAAATTTCAAAAAACAAAAAAAATAAGGTACGAAAAATATTGTCACGCAAAAACAAAATCGCTAAAATATTTACCTACTAGAGTAAGTTGGCAAAAAAGTTAAAGAAATAAATGATTAGGTGTTCCAAAAAAAAGGATTTTCTTTTCTTAACTTTGCCGGAAATAACCAACTCGTGGGTCTTGTACTATTTTATCATGTCAAATAAACTACTCGCACATTTTCACTGAACCTTTTTACAACTAACTTAGGTATAATTTCCTTTGACCTAAAAAAAGTTTAACGCAAAACAAGTTAAGCTAGTATAAATACTCTTAGTATATTTTATATGTAATTTGTTCTACCAATTATTTTCATTTTTCACTAATACAAGTAGGTATTGGAGGAGAGTAATGACATCATTGAGAAATTACTTATTTTAGTTCAGGAAAATATTGTAATGGCGGATTTATTACCAATCTTCTCAAAACAACCAACTGAAAGCTTGGTTACCTCAATTAGATTGATTTCTACAAATTACAAACTATACACCGTTACTTTTATTTAAATACAACGACAGCAAAATAACATTCAAAGCAGTTAATTTTTGTAATTTCAAGAAGAAGAAAAATGTATGCAATAACGTATGTAGGGAATGTTTACATACATTTTCACAGACAAATATGGAGCGCTTAGTATTTAATATTTATCTTTATTTGAAATAATATATCAATGTTGTTTAATAGAGACCTGGGTCCTCCTTAATCCTCATATTAGTCAATGAAAACGGTTGTAAGTGCTGTCCACAGTCCACTAAATTGTAAACATATTAGAATCATGTTCTCAGTAATTTCAAGACTTTTTTTGTTTTATTGCTAAAAAAACAAAATAAAATACAATTCTATGCAATCTTAAACTCATTTTCAGACACGTACCACCATAATTACTTGAATAAAGCAATAAAAATATCAAGATTTATCTAAGATGTATTAATAACGGAAGTAAATCTGCGGATTGAGATAATGAAGAAGACGTGAATTGCTTCGGGCAACTTCTAGAGACTTATAGAAATATAACCTAGTAAGTAGGTACTGTGGCTTGCCATTTTATTAGACTCGCTGAAAAATTAATACAAAATATCATCATCATCAATGGCTCCATAGCCCATTGCGGGCCTTGGCCTCCTCCAGCATTCCTCGCCATTTCCCTCTATCCTGACATGCTTCCGTCCAGTTCCTTACACCAACAGCCTCCACATCCCACTGCACACCATCCAGCCATAGGAGCTTGGGTCTACCAACGTTTCGTCTACCTATTACAAATCTTCCACAAACATATAATTTATACTTTGTGGCAAATGCCCACCTGTAATAAAAATGTATGTGAACCCAGATACCAAGGTAAAATGTAAGATCGAAGTGACCCGTACTATATTGAACAAAATGAGGATTACATTCTGCATTAATAAATTAATTCTGAAACTCAGGCAGCAAATGTTGAAATTCTATGTGTGGTCTGTTCTGCTGTATATGACACAGTTATCTGGACACTGAGGTACACACGATGTTTCGTTTGGAGATATTCGTAATGTGGCTATAATACGGGAGAATGCTTCGCAAACCATGACTGATTTAGGGAGCAACAGACAATCTGAGAAGACACAAGAGCCGCAGAGAATCTTAAAATGTGTAAAGATCCGCAAAATCTCGTATTTGGGTCACATCCTGTGTGGGCCGAAACATGAGGTCCTCCAATTGTCGCAGTTGGACAAAATTGAGGGACGGCGTGGACCTAGTAGGTACAAGGCAGACGTCTTGGCTGCGTAACATTCGAGTATGGATTCGAGTTGTTCCAGATGGCGCAGAACTAGGAGGCCTTTGCTCAAGTGATTGCCAACATCGGTGAAACCTGATATCAAATTCAGAAGAAGATGTACCAATCTATGTAAAAGATAAAAAATCTAACAAAGTCTTTTTTTTTAGTAATTTTTCATTGAGTCTTATAATATGGCAAGTCACTAATAGTACCGAGTGGATATATGAAGTAAGAAAAATATGAAGTTCATGTGAAGATGTTTTTATTTCCGCGATGTAATTAATGGACCTCCATTAAAACACGTCCCCTTTGCTTTCAGATTAATTATCTCAATTAAATACAAGAATAAATGCCGTTGAAAAATTATACCATTTCTTCTATTTATTGTAGGTAGGTATACATTTTTCTAAAGAGAGTCAACTCATAGTGGCTACATTACATGAATGTAGTGCAAAGCAATTATCTCAATTGCCTTTAAACAAATGACAGAGTTAAATTTGAAAATTTATATTTATTTCAAAAATTATTCAGATGTCAGAGGCAATAGCACATTTAGCTCAAGCCTATTTCTGAAATATATATAAGGATGTTTATTAAGAAGAAGTATAGACACTACGAGAACAAAGAGTCTCTTGCGAACCACCGAGATGAAAACTCTCCGCCCCATCGCAGGTTTAACCATCCGAGACAGAGTACGAAACTCCGAAATTCGGAGGATCTGCGATGCCGAGAATGTCGTGCGATGGGGTAGAAACAGAAGACGTTACTGAAGAGATCACGTAGAAAGAGCGGATTCAGTGAGAGTGGTGCAAATAGCGGCAGGCGAGATACCGTCAACCAGCAGACCCCCTGGACGACC
This sequence comes from Molanna angustata, assembly GCA_963576475.1. NCBI lineage: Eukaryota > Metazoa > Arthropoda > Insecta > Trichoptera > Molannidae > Molanna > Molanna angustata. Next base: position 37,123,812 of record OY754972.1, on the reverse strand, counting down.
GCCAAAGAGATGGAAGGACAGCTGGACATCCGCGTCCCAGGAGAGTGAATCCGAGAATAAACAGTACCCAGTACTAGAACAATCAGAAGAAGAAGAAGAGGTATAGGCAGGCTCCAAAAAAGATGGACCGATAATATTATCAGGACGGCGAGGAGAAAATGGATGCAGATGACATCAAACAGACAAAGGGGGGAGGGAATGAAAGAGGTATATCTCCAGCAGTAGAAAAAATAAAGCAGATCATTATGCTGTGAAGCACCGACCTATAATACTGCTTCCACTATTTTTTATTATCGTCGTTTTCAGATACCCTGTTAATACTGGGTAAAAAAACATCTCGCATAGTTCACCAATGAGATTCAACACCCATTTGAATGTTGCCTTTTTATGTGAGATAAGATCGTATTTGAGGATACATTCATGTATCGTGCTTCTTTATTATGAGGTGATGCACATCCGCACATCCGTCGCTGGTGTTACCACATTTTAGGATAAGACGCGATGGTATGTATGAATAATAATTCCTATAGATGTTTTATGCAACTGTCGTTTTTATATATATGGAACATAATATATGCTGCGAAGCCTCTAAGTTGGTGTTCCTTGACTTCAAAGTTGGAAAAATCGTGAAAAATATATACCGTGCATACAATCTCGCGTATCTTGGGTTGATATGTTAAGAGAACAAAGTTCTCTTGAACAAATCGACTGTTGGATAAAACCATGTAGGTACCCTTTTTGCTTAACTATAACCTTACTTGTTCATTGAAAATAATACCTGTATAAAAGGTGTACAGGAATGTGAATAAAATAACAGCATATTATGCCAAAGTCTCTACTGATGATTCTAGTCACGGAAAGTGTATATTAACTTGGAAGGCAAGAGCTTTCCTAACTTGCAAATTGAGTACCTATTTAACTTATAATATTTTCAAGACATGCACTTCAAGTGTTATGTGAGGTAAGGCGGAACCCTTAGCTTGAGCAAATAGCAAAAAGTTATAATATGAAAAAATAATATGAAAAAAAAAACAATTTACATAACTATTTTTTTGAAAATAGCATAACTATAAAAATATAATAAATAAAAATAATAATATAAAGGAACATCGTTAAAGAAACAAAATGAGGAAAGACAGTTTGACCTCCTCCAAAGACAGTTTGACCTCCTCCAAAGACAGTTTGACCTCCTCCAAAGACAGTCCACCTTCACAATCACAGGTCAAATAACCTTTTACAAGATGAAGAAGATTATAGAAAGAACAATAAAATATACATGTGAACAGTGAAAAAGAAATTGATTACACACATGTTAAAAAAATTATGACTTTTGATTAACTTTTAAATAATTGATTATATTTATTTTAAGATACTGAAATATTGATAGCGTCATCAAAATAAATCTTAGTTTAAATGGAAGGTCAAATTCCGAAGAAATGAAAACAGCATGAGGGTATGCATGTGTGTTAGAGATTAATTATCGAAATATTGAGTACCCGTAAATATTGTGTAGTGTATACTGCCATACAAATTGTATGAAGCGATGTCGTCACTAAATTCAATTTTTATAATAATTGTTAAAAAAATGTATGACATTTACCAAAAAATTGTTCATATTTTTTATATAAAATTAAATTGTCTAGTTGGGGTGCTTCGGCTTTTTTCTATATTTTCAAAAACTTTGGAAATATAGGCATTTAAACACATTACTTTATCAAAAATTTATTTCTTTATATTTATACCAATTTTCAGCTTTCCAGCTTTTATGGTTTTTTAGATATATGGAAAAATATAGCAAAATTTCAATAGTTGATAACCCCTGAATGAAACAAATATTTTAATTCTGAGTAAAAAAATTTTTTTGGCTATAACTATCTATATATTCTGAAATTTATGGATCTGTAAATTGAGTGGATCAAAAGTTTTAAGGCGGGACGGACACACGCACGCACGCACGCACGCACACACACAGACACATTAAATGTTCCACTCCAAATTCTGAGTAAATCCATATATACTGCGAAGCCTCTAAAATGGTGTTTTTTGACTTCAAAGCTGGAAAAACCGCGAAAAATATAGACCCTGCATACAAATCTCGCGTAGGTATCTTGGCTTGATTCTTTGTCGATATGTTAAGAGAAATAATTCTCTTGAAAAATCGACAGTTGTTTTATACTCACTTAGTTTCTCAGAACAACCTTATAAAAGAATAGGTAAGAGGTGTTCAAATTTGTGACATAAATACATACTTCACAGATGGCGATAGTAAAAATAGTTCATTTTCATACGATCTGTTTCTCGTTATTAAAATTTATAGTACTTTCATAATTTGCATTGATAATGGATTTCAATAAAAAGGCATAATCCACCAGACAGATAGAACCATTTTATTACAACAATACACGTACACAGACAGAATATCACTCGCTAGTCAGTCGTCTCCATAATATTGGAAATGAATACTCTCATTTAGGTGACATTTTTATGCTGTCCAAATATAAATGGACGATATACACATTTTTTTATGAGAGAAACAACTTGCGATATTTTCAGTACGGATTTGTATATTTTTATGACACTGCTATTTTTTTCTATTAATAATACTTTTTTATTTAATGTTTTGGTTGATTTTGAGTCCATATGTAAATCATTTTTTTATGCTTGCTTAAGTCTATTGATTTTTTTATTTTTGAATTTACTGTTTTGGTTTATTTTGGGTCCATATGTACCTATATTTTTTTTTACTCCTCACTAACACAAGGTGATATAGTGGGGAGTTATGATTTCGCAATATTTAAGGGTATTTTTTTTTTTGCAGATTATCAACTAGTATCATGCTGAGATTGTATTCTGAAAGTTTCATCACAATGTATCTGTGTGTGTGTGCAGTGTGCTATGTGCTATGTACGGCGTGTTCATTTTACTTTATCGATTATAGACTAAAGTACTCATTCGATTCTATTCAAATTTTGCAAATTTGTATATCTAATGCTCACTTAGATCCCATTAGATTTTGAACGATATATGAATAGTGCTTCTCAATTTTTTTAACTGTCAAATATTTCAAAGTGACCCCAAGCTCAGGAAACTTAAAATTTGAAATTTTTATTTTCAAATAGGTAAAAAGGCTCATCACTTTCATAAAATGGCATCCAAGAAATATCAACTTTTCATAATAAAATAAAAAAATAATTAAACAAACTCATTTCATAAAATCGCTGAAAATTTTCCATACAAAATTTGAGTACGGAACATCTTTGACTAGGTATATACCAAAGACCTTATAATAATATATACTGACTAAAGGTAATATATTAACATTATTATTGTGAAATTTGCTCTGTTTATGTTAAATTATTATTTAATTTTACTCTTTTACATCATTTTTCATAATATCTTATATGAATATTAGGAAAATGTTTATTTTATCAGTTTTTTTTAGAAACCGAACGTCATGATAGTTTATTTTCTAGGAATATACTAGTTACAAATAAATATTTTGTGTTTTTTTACATACATACTATCATGCCTTGTTCATATTGAGGTAGGCAGAGAGAACTGAGCGCCATACTTTCCTATCCTGATATACTTTTCTCGCTTCACTTAATCCAAACATTGCCTCATGCACACTCTCCTACTATCTACACATCAGATTCCATTCATGTGATTTAAATGAGTCTTTCTCGACCGACCTCTATCTCTTATTCCGCATCTTTTAGCCATGTATAATTTTTTTGTCAACTGTTCTTCATCTGTTCTTTCTATGTGGCCGAACCACTTAAGGACATATATTATATTTTTATTTTGCATGTGGTGTCCTTTTCCAACATACATTCTGTTCTTGTGCTTACTTTTTTTATTCAATCACACATCGTCTTATTACACATTTGTCTGAGAGACCTCATTTCAACGGCAGTTATTCTACTTGGGAAACTTGATGTTTTACTATGTTGTTTTGAAAAATATATAAAAAGAACATTATTTACATTGAATTACATTCATGTATTCTCAATGTAACATAAAGAAATTAAGTTTATAAAAAATAACAAAATAAATAATATTCATCAATTACTAATTTCCCATGTAAAGTTTGAATTTAGAACAACTTGTATAGACTTAATATTGATTTTTGAAATCATAATATTGTGTATGTTCATCATGAGTAACAAACAACTATATTTTTCCAGACCAGCCATAACATGTCATGCATAGAAAACTTTCATATTACTATATATAATTTATATTTCACAAAGTATGCTTTTGAAAAATTTCTTTTAGAATTTTTGGTTTATTGTCTTAAAATTATGCACAAAAGCTAAATAAATATTTCATGGTATTAGTTAAAGCAGCACTTCAGAGATCAAGTGAATTTTTTTTCCTATATTATGTTTAGTATTATATATTAAAAGTGTTCTTTGATTGACCAGACTCTATTGAGCAGTCTCTCTCGCACCCACACATTTACAGATCTATGTCACTGTGCACTACGAGCTCAGGAGATTAGTCTGTGTATAATAAATCGTTAAATTTTAGTGACTTTATATATATATATATATATATATATATATATATATATATATATATATATATATATATATATATATATATATATATATATATATATATATATATATATATATATATATATATATATATATATATATATATATATATATATATATATATATATATATATATATATATATATATATATATATATATATATATATATATATATATATATATATATATATATATATATATATATATATATATATATATTTGTAAAATAGAAATAGAATAATGTTTATAAAGAAATGCTTTTACTCATAAGCAAAATTTGAATGAAAAACAGCTTTTGTTATTGTTATACTGAATGAGGGCAATATAGAAATATTATTTTCAATATTTGTCTTGTTTGTAGTAAATCATTTGTCTAATTTAATTATTATATTTATAAAATTTCTCATACCTAATGTATGTGATTCTTATACATACCATAATGCCATGATCCTCACATGGTAGACAGAGAAAACTGAATGCCATATATCTTGACACACAATCATCGCCTCGTCAACATTCATACATCTTCTTATACATGTTTATCTGTTCTTCACGCTTCTAACCTTTTCGTCTTTCAAAATACCATTCACATGGTCATGCCATCCCTTTCTTGGGCGGCATTGATTTCTCATTTCATTCCTATGCGCATTGTATATTTTCTTCGTCAGGCATTCCTCATTCATTCTCCCCATGTGGCCAATTAATGAATGAAATGAATTCATCATTTTCATTCTATTAATGACATCTATCTTCATCTTAAATTCTATTACAGATTCATCTTAGTGATCTCATTTAAACTGCATTTATTCTGCTTTCATGTGACTTCTGCCATGTCCAGGTTTCACTTGCATACATCAAGGTTGGCACTTTTAAGATAGCGTTATCAATGGCATCTTTAGCATCCTTTGATATGTTGCGGTCATTCATAACTGGTCTAAGTGCTCCATTCTCTCTGTTTCTTGCCATAACTCTTCTTTCGATCTCTTTATCAATCCGTCCATTCCGGTGTTCCGTTGCTTCCCAAATAGACATATTCGTCTACTTGCTTGAGCCATTTGTTCTCTAATTTTATTTGGTACGCTGTTCTGCTATCACTCTTTTGAAACACCATTTGAACTTCGATTTGCTGGCATCCATTCTCAGTACGTTCTCTTTACATCCTTCATATACTATACTTACTGAATTGTCAACGTTTTGACATTTCTCATATACCTACTAAAATTCAGACAGATAAATTTAGACGAATCGGAATGGGACATATTATGAATATTTCGATTTATGTGATAGATTTTGTATTTTAATGTATTATTGTGTTGTTTTTCTTTTTAATTGTTGTGTTGTTTAATACGAGTTTTATGTTTTATTTTTACCATATTTTTATAATGGCTAAGAGGCCGTGTATGTGAATATAAATAAATAAATTTCAGACCCTTGCTATCCTCCATAAAAGTTCTGATGCAACATTCAACGTATAGATTGAAGAGCCATGGAGATAGCATGCACCCCATTATTTATAGAGAACTATGTTGTTACTGTGTCGGTGACACAAACACGTGATATTCAGTAGTGGCCAAAAGAATGGAAACTTTTTATTTTGACTACATTTTTCAACTTACTAGGTGATTCATTTTACTTTTTCATTGAAATTTTATTGCAATCTTATTGTTTTTAATGACAAATATTTTCTTTTGTTTATTTCGCAAGAAACAATAAATATTTTCTTAATTATTTTAACTTTTTTTTACAAAATTAGTTAATCCTTTCTAATTTGTCTCATAATGAGTTGTAAGGAACATATACCTTACTATTTGATGATATGAATCATCATTATTACTCACATTTTTTTTCTGGAAATTTGTTTTTTTGATGTCTGTGATCATTAGAAAGTAATTATTGAGGATATTTGAAATCCTATCTAAGCAAGAGCTATTAGTCTGTCGTTCGTCCTGTACTGTGTCATTTGTAAGTGGTTGGAGTGTTTTTTCAAGTTCTGAGATTATTTTATTCTGAAACTTCTTCTGAAACATGCTTGGAGGCTACTGGTCACCTACAAAATATAGTAGAGCAGTTACCCTGCGAGAAGAGGGATATACATATAAACAAATTGCTGAAAAGTTGGGACACAGAGCGTCCAAGTCTGGAGTTCAAAGGTCTGCGAGAGGTTCAAAGTCTCCAAAAGTTTACACAATGCTGTAAAATCTGGCAGAAACCAGAAGACGTTATTGATAGACGACAGAAGGATAACGAAATTAGCTCTTCAAGACCGTAGATCCACTTCGAGTGATATCCAACACATCCTTGCTGAGAGTGGTATAATTGTAAGCGATAGGACGATTCGACGACGCCTAGTCAACAATGGATTAAGGGCCAGAAGGCCAAGAAAAAAGCTTACTTGAATAGTAAACAAAGGGAAAAAAGACTCATAGTTTTTTCAAGTCAAGTTTGTTCAAAATGCAGAAAAATATCAATAAACATTAGGTTTCCGTTGATTTAATTCACGTATAAAACTTTTTTAACGCACGTGATATTTATCTTAACTAACATGTAACTTCATCATGTATTAGGATGTTTTAATAAATCATATTATATTCAATTACTAGATTCAGCGTTTTATGTTCTCTTAATTTCTCCCAAATGTAAAACAAAATGTTTAATTTTGTTTTATAAAAGTCTGTACTTAACATCTATAAAACATATTGTCATATAAAAGGAATATAACAGGTTCATCGACAACTACATATTATGTTTTATAAAAGTTTTTGTTTTTCATTTATAAAACCAACTGTTGAATAATAGGTATACAAACGTCACACTAATAATTTTATGTCCTATTGAAGTCATCCATAATACCACTATACAATCGTCTATTAAAGTTTTTTCTAAAACGTTTATAGGCCAATAAGTTGTTTAGATGTTATAATAATACCCTTTTTATGACGATATTGTCTTTTTAAAAATCTTTATACAACTGAAATGTTTTTACGACTTACAGCTTTGTTAAGTTAACATTTCGATTAAGACCATTATGTGATCCTTGTATAATTACGTTGCAAAAACGTTTATGGGACGTTGCAATTAGACTATTTAGTTAGACGACTTAACCGTCAGATGTACAACGTCTATACGACTAACAGAGTTAGTTAATAACCACTATAAAACTCCTATACGACTAAAAGTCATAGGTATAACTCTTATTTATACGACTTGTTTGCTAGTTGGATTGTCTCTGGGGGAAACATAAAATTAAAATAGTCGCATCATTTCTATCTTCGGCCTTCGTGGCTCAGTTGGTTAGGTATCTGACTACTGATCCAAGGGTCCCAGATTCGATTCCCGGTGGAGACACAGTTTTTAATTGTGTTTTAAGTCTGGCTCTGTGAGACGATTAATACCATAAGCAGATCGTAAGTCTCCAGAATGTGGCAGCTTGTTATTGGTGCATGTTAAATAATTATTTGACATTGTACCTGTTAGTTGCCCGTGAAGCTACATAAAACAAAAAGTTATAATATAATATTATGCTGATTAATTATTTAAATGTTTTATCAAATGACAGAACGAACGCGTATAATATCTGTCAAATGACAAATGTCAACCACGGTGGACGGTGCTGCCAGGACTTAAATTTTTAGATATTATTGGAGAGTTGCACGAAAAAAATATGAATCCTTATGAAGAAGGGGTTGAACTTAACATTGTTTTTACTCCTCACTACCCCAAGGGGATTTATGAATTCGTAATTTTTAAGGTAATTTTTTATTGCAGATTATCAACTAGTATCATGCTGGGATTGCATTCTGAAAGTTTTATCACAATGTATCTGTGTGTGTGTGTGCTGTGTACTATAATATGCTACGTACGGCGTGTTTATTCTAGATTATCGATTATAGACTAAAGTGCTCATTCGATTATTTTCAAATTTTGCAAATTTGTATATCAAAAACTCGCATAGACCTCATTAGATTTTGAAGGATATCTGAATAGTGCTTCTCATTTTTTTTAACTGTCAAATATTTCAAAGTGACTCCCATGCTCAGGAAACTCGAAATTTGTTATTTTTATTTTCAAATTGCTAAAAGGGCACATCACTTACATAAAATGTCATTAATAAATATCAATTTTTCATAATAATATATTTAAATAATAAAAGAATTAAACTCACTCATTTCATAAAATTGCCGAAAACTTTCTATAGAAACTTTGAATACTCTATAGTGACTTGTTAGTGAGGAGTTTAGCGTTGGCCACAACCCACTCGTTTTATATTTGCCTACATCTATTGTTTTTTTTTATTTTTGTCTTACTGTTTTGGTTTAAGTTTTTTTTTTCCAAGTGTATACCTAATTGCTTTTTTTTATTCTATCTATTATTATCATCAATATGTGTTTTTATCTATGTACGTAAAAGGCATTTTATGCCGTTTATAAATAAATAAATCAATAAATAATTTATGAACGTTGCGCAAGCGCATAAAGTGATCACGTAAACCAGCCGATGACAGATCGTTAGCCCTGTAGATGTCTTGAGTTCCTGGTTCTTCTATTACATTCCAACTTCGTCTCTATTGAGATGTGAAAAAGTTTGTCAAAAAAATATGCATATTTAATATGTATTGTTGATACTTTTATTTTCCAAGATTATTTTTATTGTATTTATGTTATTTTATTCATGAAAGAGAAAACACTCTTTCAAAACCGTTTTTCCGACGTATTGGTCACTTCAACTAGATTTAATAATAAAATTACTTTCCATTATGAAGCTTTTCATAACTCAATTTAAGCCATAGGAAAAACGTTCAACCATTTGAATATTAAATATTATGGAAGTATCAAAAGAAGTGAGAAAGCACGTGTACAGATTTAAAAAATCTCTAAAAAATATGAATATGATTTGACGATACTATCCGTCCCATTGAATCATTCCTTTTTACTCCTCACTAACACAAGGTGATATAGTGGGGAGTTATGATTTCGCAATTTTTAAGGCTATTTTTTTTTTGCAGATTATCAACTAGTATCACGCTGAGATTGTATTCTGAAAGTTTCATCACAATGTATCTGTGTGCGTGTGTGTGTGCTATGTACGGCGTGTTCATTTTTACTTTATCCATTATAGACTAAAGTACTCATTCGATTCTATTCCAATTTTGCAAATATGTATATCTAATACTCGATTAGATCCAATTAGATTTTGAACGATATATGAATAGTGCTTCTCAATTTTTTCAACTGTCAAATATTTCAAAGTGACCCCAAGCTCAGAAAACTTAAAATTTGAAATTTTGGTTTTCAAATTCGTAAAAAGGCACATCACTTTCATAAAATGGCATTGAAGAGTTATCAAGTTTTGATAATAAAATATTTAAATAAAAAATAATTTAACAAACTCATTTCATAAAAATGTTGGAAATTTTCCATACAAAATTTGAATACTTTATAGAATGACTTGTTAGTGAGGAGTTTAGCGTTGGCCACAACCCACTCGTTTTATTTTGTATTGTTAAAATTTCTTAGTGTTGTCAGATGTAAGAAAAAACACTTCGCCAGATGTGACAACATATATTTAGATAACGTTTAGTTGGAAAAATGAATTCTATAGTATTCGTCACAAATTAAGAGGACATATAACACTAAATCTAGTGACTGAAAACGTGATATATATTAAAACCATCTAATGCACTATGAAGATACGTGTTAGTAAGGGTAACTATCGCGTGCGTTAAAAAAGGTTTATACAAATATGGTTTATAAAAATACATTAAAGGTTTATAAAAATAAATTAAATGATCGGAAACCCAAAATTTGTTGACTTTTTGCAATAAGAACAAACCTTACTTGAAATGAAAAAACTTTATCGGTCATTCACTTTGATTTTATGCACTCTTGTGCATATACAAGATGTATTTCTCTATGACACATAATTTTGGAGTAATTTAAATAAAAAAAATGCTGTAAAAAAGGATATTTTTTTAACAGATTTTTAATTATCTCAATAGAGACGAAGTTGGAATATTTATTGTAGGAGAACCGGGAAATCAAGGCACCTACAGGGCTTACGACCTGTCATCGGCTGGTTTACGTGATCACTCTATGCGCTTGCGCAACGTTCACCAATTATGCCTTTTTAATGAGATCCCTATCAATTCAATTTTTGAAAGTTCTATATATTGTAATACTGAAATTCTATTCGCTTGAAAATAAGGAATTTTTCCTACAGCCATCTATGGGTGAAATTATGAACAACAATCTTATTATTTTTTATTTATTTTGTTGTAGCGCCATCTATTGAGAGAATTGGTTTTTTTCGAAGGATATTTTTAATATTGTATTTGGAGGATATTCGAAGATATATTCGAAGATATATTCGAAGATATATTCGAAGATATATATTCGAAGATATATTCGAAGATATATTCGAAGATATATTCGAAGATATATTCGAAGATATATTCGAAGATAATATTTGAAGGATATTTTTAATATTGTATTTGGAGGAATTTAGGCTGAATTTTAAAATTGTGTGAAGAAAATTCACTTGAGAAATGTTGAATGCTATTTTTTTATAAAACACACTTTGACATATTTCAGGAATTTGATTTGAAATTGGGGTGTTTATGTTTATAATATGTAGTTGTTTAAGAATAATAATATGTAGTTGTTTAAGAATAATAATATGTAGTTGTTTAAGAATAATAATATGTAGTTGTTTAAGAATAATAATATGTAGTTGTTTAAGAATAATAATATGTAGTTGTTTAAGAATAATAATATGTAGTTGTTTAAGAATAATAATATGTAGTTGTTTAAGAATAATAATATGTAGTTGTTTAAGAATAATAATATGTAGTTGTTTAAGAATAATAATATGTAGTTGTTTAAGAATAATAATATGTAGTTGTTTAAGAATAATAATATGTAGTTGTTTAAGAATAATAATATGTAGTTGTTTAAGAATAATAATATGTAGTTGTTTAAGAATAATAATATGTAGTTGTTTAAGAATAATAATATGTAGTTGTTTAAGAATAATAATATGTAGTTGTTTAAGAATAATAATATGTAGTTGTTTAAGAATAATAATATGTAGTTGTTTAAGAATAATAATATGTAGTTGTTTAAGAATAATAATATGTAGTTGTTTAAGAATAATAATATGTAGTTGTTTAAGAATAATAATATGTAGTTGTTTAAGAATAATAATATGTAGTTGTTTAAGAATAATAATATGTAGTTGTTTAAGAATAATAATATGTAGTTGTTTAAGAATAATAATATGTAGTTGTTTAAGAATAATAATATGTAGTTGTTTTTTGACATACCTGCTCCTAAAAACAGAAATTGATATTTTTATGACAAATTTTAAATATCTCAATAGAGACGAAGTTGGGATATTATAAAATAAACGGGAAAACAGGGCAAACTTTACTAGATCACTTTATGCGCTTGCGAAACGTTCGCCAATTCTGCCATTTTATGAAGTTCTGTATCAATACAATTTTATTAAAATTCTATTATGTTATGTTATTCATCAAAAATATTTCTCTTTTTAATAAGCTGAATAACACTATCGCCATCTATAAAGAAACGAATAAACTTTTTTGTAACGCCATCTATTGAGAAATTGGTTTGAAAACAATGAAATGAACAATATTGTAGATATCAGATACTGGACGAACAATTCCTTAGATACATAGTTATAAACAAAACAATTCCTTCAGTTATCATTATGATTAATTCAGTAATAATTCTGCGACTTATTGAATTCTTTGCACGCCGTTTATCTAGGCAACGATTTCCAAAATGGCGTTCACCACATTAATACTTTAAAACCTTTATTTATTTGAAGAATACAAATGCACAGTTATAAAAACAAAACTTTACATATTGTTTAACGAGAAGAATACGGTAAGTTTAATACCTGTTGCTTTGGTAGGTTGTAAGAAATTTCCTTGTGGCAATAAACCAGCCATTGTACACATAAGTTATGCTTTATTTGATTTTTTTAGGGTTATTACAGTACATTTAATAACAATTTGGTCTTACATAATATATGTCGATAGAACGTAGTCAATCACTTACTTTTTAACTGAAATTTTATAAAAAAATTTGCAAGGCCGCAAAACTTATGGCCTTTCAAAGCTCTGTCATGGTATTAGTTCCTCTGTCATGGTCTTGCACCCTATTATTAAGAAAAATAATTGTATTTTTTTATGAAATTTTTGTTCAATTGTCAATATTTCCAAAAAAAATAATATTGAAAAACACCGAAACACCCCAACTAGAAAATTTAATTTTCTATAAAAAGTGTGTACAAAGTAGGATGTACACTTTTAAAAAAATATATATTTAGTGACGAAATAAAAATAATAAAATAAAATAAATCGAAGGACAAATTTGTATGCATTATACATAATATATACGGAGACTCTTGTTGTTTGATACTATAGCTTCATTAATACATACATACCATCAGGCCATTTATCTATTCGGGGAAGGAAAAAAGGACTGAACACCACACTTTCTTATCCTGATACATGTTTATTATATGAAAACAAAATATCGTTAAATATTAAATTATTTGGATTGAATGGTTTATAGTTAGGTACGTATTTTTCAGCTATAATATGTGCCTACATATTATCGCCATCGACATAATGGATTTCGTGTTATACGCAACTAGTAGAATGTTCTATCTGTTTCCAAAAGTAATAGGTAAACAGATCATCTTTGTATAACGAAAAATGTCATCATTATCTAAGCTTGCTTTGAGGTAATGAGGGCTTACGTTTCGTTAGGACTTACTTTACGTTACTCGAGGGCTTCTTAAGGGCGAAACTTACCAATGCTATCGGATTTGTTTCTGAATAAGGGGAACATCTATTACTGTTTTGTATAATTGTTTATTCTACGTAATTTTCAAGCTATTTCGATTGCTCATTGCAAAAATGTAAACACGGCTATCGTCTGGCAAATACAGGCTTTGTAACAAAGTCGCACCTACTATCAGTTGAATATAAAATATGCCTTGAAGGTAATTTCTCTAAAAGATTTAAATCGACCATATAACACTGACAAAGAGGAATAAAGCTTTTGATAAAAGCTTCGTTCAAATATTAATCCTCAGTAACTTCCCTACTTCTTTTTTCTTTTGAGCGATTTGTATGTACTTACTATAAAATCTTAAATAATTCTTACTAACTTGTTTATACTTGTTTATAAATCTAACTAAATTGTATATAATTCCAAGTAACTCGTTTATAATTATAACTATATTGTTTATGATTTTGTCTAACTTGTTTATAATTCGTAATTATTTGTTTATAATTCTGCGAAATTTCATTCCGCTTTTAACAAAACGATTTTTTTGTCTATTTAGGGCCTTTTCAATTGATAAAATAAAATATGGTAACTTCATCTAAAATACGTATCATCACGGTATATCCCACAGTGTGGGGTAACCAGCGATAGGTGAGCGTGTATGCATTACCCTTTAAAAGGAAGCACGACACGTTTTTGTATCCCCGAATACCAGTCTCGTCACACCTATAAAGGCAACATTTAGAATGGGAGATGAACTTCATTACAGAACTATGTGATATGCTTTAATGCAACCTTTTTTTTGTAAAGTTTTATCAGTTAGATTAGTATTGCCAGAAAGAACTGATGAAGAAAATTACAATGATAATGGGCCGGGGTGGAAGCACTATTATGTGGCGGTGCCTCAAAGTAAAATATATACGAAAATATTTCAGTTTAGTAGTGTGTTGGTACATGTTGTGGCCCTGGCAAAATGAAAATTGGTAATATTGGCTCTGGACGATACTGCCCGACTCGTATATTTTGAAGGAATTGGTCGGGTTGGAATAGGACAAGAGATATTTATCACCAGGAACTGAGATCGACTTACCCAGGTTCTCGACAACGCTCTAGATGTTGTCTTCCGCTTTTCTCGACCCTGAGCTTCGTAAATTCTTCTTAAAATGATACAAACACTTAGTGGGAAACATAAAAGTTTTTATCGAAAATATGAAAGGCGAAATAACAACGCGTCTGTAACAACACAAAAAAATACTTATCATGTGGACGTCATCGAAACTAGTATAGACTTAGTTTATCCCGATCATAATTATTAAAGATAGACGACAATTTTATAAAAATAAGAAATCTCACCAGACTTTTGAAAAAAAAATAAAAATTAAAAACGCATAACAGCTTCACGTTTAGGAAAAAACTTTTCAAATGGTCAGAAATTTCCAAGAATTTTATTTAAAAAAGACGATTTCTATTTTCTTGGCACTATGACCTTTTCATTTAAAAAGGTCAACTATCCTAGAAAACTTCAAACAATTTCATTAATGTAAAGCCGGATCAAGAACCTTTGTATGTAGGTGGGTGCCTACTTACGTCTTCATAACAAGATCTTCATGTCGTGATGTATGAAATATCATCAAATTTGTGTGACAAAAAATATTTGATTAATTTTGAAATATATACCACCATCTGCCACACATTAATCTTTTGCTATATTTGTTAAATGTAAAAAAACACTAAGAAATTTAGGTAGGTAGGAATTTTTATCCAAAAAAATGAAAAATTTCCGTGTACGTCAAATGAGATTAAGACCAACATCGATATTATAACATAATATATATAGGAAATAGTGATATTTATCCGAATAGTTTAACGCCCTTGAAATGATCTTATTGTCACAAAATGACCCAATAAATTTGTATATTTTTTAAATTAATATTTCCTCGTTAAAAAAGTACATATATATCTTCCTACATCCCCAAAATTAAGCATAAGTGCGTGTGCTATAGGTGAACGAATTCGGTCTAACCGCTATGCCATCCATAATATTGAAATGAAACACTTTTATGTGGAGATATTTTTATTAGTTTTTGTATAATGGCGTCTTACAACAGAGAGTAAGTGTTGTCACTCTCATATTAAACATCTTGGTGTTGCTATATTTTACAATATTATTATCTATACATATATAACACCATGGACCCATCTAAATTTATTATTCAACATTAATTAAAATATCGAAAGAGACGAGAAGTCTACCTACTTGGGTTTTTTTCTTCATAAAAGTAACAAACGAAAAGATTTATGTTAAATTGAAATATAATAAAATATATATTGAAGTTTAATTTTCTAAGCAAATTTTAGATTTGTTATGTGTGTGTATATAAAACGTTGAGTTAATGTAATCAAGTTTCTGAATAATTATTGAGCATTTAAATTGGATCAATTAAATTGAGTTAATATCTTCTTTGAAGTTCACAAAACATACCTGCTTCAGGAAAATATATAAGATATTATAGATCTAAGAAATTTATTTCCGAATGCGGTTATACAAAATCCGTTTTGATAAAAGACAAGAGTTTCCAGGAACATAATTTAAATTACTAGTTGCATGTAACACATGAGATCCAACTGTCGATAGCGATAGTATGTATAGTTGAAGAATATGTACCAAACTATAAATCCATAAATACAAATTATTGAATATTTTCAGATATTTTGTTTTCTATACAACATATATTATGTAGGTATGTATGTCAAGATAGGATAGTATGGAGGAAGTTCCTTTTTTCCTACCCAGAATATGAAAATAGCATGATGGTATGTATGTTTGGAGATGAAGTATCAAACTATTAAGTCTTCTTACATATTGTGTATAGGCGACTGCCATACAAAATGTATGAAGCGATGTCGTCACTAAATTCAATTTTTAAAAAAATTGTTAAAAAAAATTGAGATCTTCTACAACAATGTTAATATTTTTTATAGAAAATTAAATTATCTAGTTGGGGTGTTTCGGCTTTTTTCGATAATTGTAAAAGTTTTGGAAAAATAGGCAGTTAAACTCATAAATTTATGATAAAAAAAATATTTTTCTTAATAAAAAATGTTTGAGAAACCCTGGAATTTTTTTGAAAAAATCAATTTGAGATTTTTTATTTTTCTATGTTTGTACCAATTTTCAGCGTTCTAGCTTTTATGGTTTCTGAGATATATGGAAAAATAAAATAAAAATTCAAAAGTTGATAACCCCTGACTGAAACAAAAATTCAAAATTCTGAGTATAAAAGTTTTGTAGGCCTATAACTGTTTATATATTCTGAAATTTTGGGTTCTGTAAATTGAGCTGATCAAAAGTTATAAGGGGGGGGGGGACACACACACAGACACACAGACACACACACACACAGACACACGAAATGTTCTACTCCGAATTCTGAGTAAATCCGTGTATGGAACATATATGCTGCGAAGCCTCTAAGTTGGTGTTTTTTGACTTCAAAGTTGGAAAAGCCGTGAAAAAAGTAGACCTCTCCATACAATTCTCGCGTATTCTGGCTTGATACATTGTCGATATGTTAAGAGAACAAAGATCTCCTGAACTAGTTGCATGTAACACATGAGATCCAACTGTCGATAGCGATAGTATGTATAGTTGAAGAATATGTACCAAACTATAAACCCATAGATACAAATTATTGAATATTTTCAGATATTTTGTTTTCTATACAACATATGTAGGTATGTATGTCAAGATAGGATAGTATGGAGGAAGATCCTTTTTCCTACCCAGAATATGCAAATAGCATGATGGTATGTATGTATGTTTGGAGATGAAGTATCAAACTATTAAGTCTTCTTACATATTGTGTATAGGCGACTACCATACAAAATGTATGAAGCGATGTCGTCACTAAATTCAATTTTTAAAAAAATTGTTAAAAAAAAATTGAGATCTTCTACTACAATGTTAATATTTTTTATAGAAAATTAAATTATCTAGTTGTGGTGTTTCGGTTTTTTTCGATAATTGTAAAAGTTTTGGAAATATAGGCAGTTAAACTCATAAATTTATCATAAAAAAAATATTTTTCTTAATAAAAAATGTTTGAGAAACCCTGGAATTTTTTTGAAAAAAATAATTTGAGATTTTGTATTTTTCTATGTTTGTACCAATTTTCAGCATTCTAGCATTTATGGTTTCTGAGATATATGGAAAAATAAAATAAAAATTCAAAAGTTGATAACCCCTGACTGAAACAAAAATTCAAAATTCCGAGTATAAAAGTTTTGTAGGCCTGTAACTGTTTATATATTCTGAAATTTTAGGCTCTGTTAATTGAGCGGATCAAAAGTTATAAGGGGGGGACGGACACACAGACACACAGACACACAGACACACAGACACACAGACACACACACACACAGACACACGAAATGTTCTACTCCGAATTCTGAGTAAATCCGTGTATGGAACATATATGCTGCGAAGCCTCTAGGTTGGTGTTTTTTGACTTCAAAGTTGGAAAAGCCGTGAAAAAAGTAGACCTCTCCATACAATTCTCGCGTATTCTGGCTTGATACATTGTCGATATGTTAAGAGAACAAAGTTCTCCTGAACAAATCGACAGTTGGATAAATTTCTATGTATGGAAACGTTCAGTAATTTGATTTCATGTTATAATGTAAAGAGCTTGAACATAGAACTGATTAGCTTTCCATAAACTAGTTGCATGTAACACATGAGATCCAACTGTCGATAGCGATAGTATGTAAAAGTTTTGGAAATATAGGCAGTTAAACTCATAAATTTATCATAAAAAAAATATTTTTCTTAATAAAAAATGTTTGAGAAACCCTGGAATTTTTTTGAAAAAACTAATTTGAGATTTTGTATTTGTCTATGTTTGTACCAATTTTCAGCGTTCTAGCGTTTATGGTTTCTGAGATATATGGAAAAATAAAATAAAAATTCAAAAGTTGATAACCCCTGACTGAAACAAAAATTCAAAATTCCGAGTATAAAAGTTTTGTAGGCCTATAACTGTTTATATATTCTGAAATTTTAGGCTCTGTAAATTGAGCGGATCAAAAGTTATAAGGGGGGGACGGACACACAGACACACACACACACACACAGACACACACAGACACACACACACACAGACACACGAAATGTTTCATACATGATATGCATACTAGTTGCATGTAACACATGAGATCCAACTGTCGATAGCGATAGTATGTATAGTTGAAGAATATGTACCAAACTATAAACCCATAAATACAAATTATTGAATATTGTCAGATATTTTGTTTTCTATACAACATACGTAGGTATGTATGTCAAGATAGGATAGTATGGAGGAAGGTCCTTTTTTCCTACCCAGAATATGAAAATAGCATGATGGTATGTATGTATGTTTGGAGATGAAGTATCAAACTATTAAGTCTTTTTACATATTGTGTATAGGCGACTGCCATACAAAATGTATGAAGCGATGTCGTCACTAAATTCAATTTTTATAAAAATTGTTAAAAAAAATTTGAGATGTACTGCTACAATGTTAATATTTTTTATATAAAATTAAATTATCTAGTTGGGGTGTTTCGGCTTTTTTCGATATTTAAAAAAAAATGGAAATATAGGCAGTTAAACTCATAAATTTATCAAAAAAAAAATACTTTTCTTAATAAAAAATGTTTGAGAAACCCTGGAATTTTTTTGAAAAAATTAATTTGAGATTTTGTATTTGTCTATATTTGTACCAATTCTCAGCGTTCTAGCGTTTATGGTTTCTGAGATATATGGAAAAATAAAGTAAAAATTCAAAAGTTGATAACCCCTGACTGAAACAAAAATTCAAAATTCTGAGTATAAAAGTTTTGTAGGCCTATAACTGTTTATATATTCTAAAATTTTGGGCTCTGTAAATTGAGCGGATCAAAATTTATAAGGGGGGGACGGACACACAGACACACAGACACACACACACAGACACACACACACAGACACACACACACACACACAGACACACACACACACAGACACACACACACACACAGACACAGACACACGAAATGTTCTACTCCGAATTCTGAGTAAATCCGTGTATGGAACATATATGCTGCGAAGCCTCTAAGTTGGTGTTTTTTGACTTCAAAGTTGGAAAAGCCGTGAAAAAAGTAGACCTCTCCATACAATTCTCGCGTATTCTGGCTTGATACATTGTCGATATGTTAAGAGAACAAAGTTCTCCTGAACAAATCGACAGTTGGACAAGAGAAATTTTGTATGTTTGGCAATGTTCAGTTATTTGATTTCATATTGATATTAGGGTGTACCTAATATTAGCAGGGATGCTTCATTGTATATTGGAGAGGTTAGCGTTGGCCACAACCCACTCGTTTTATTTAAATTTTGACAATCCTTGAATGCATTTTTGATGATATTTTTGTTGTATTGAAATTTCAATCAGTTTACAAAAAACTCCATTTTCCAGACCGTGAGAGCATTTTGAAAATTTGGACAGATGAAATCATAGAAAAGAAATTAACGAATATCAATGGAAAACTAACCATTTCTATATCTATGCACTTTACACATATGATGTTTATATGAAGTCGATCTGACTTATAGTTTGGGCTGTAGAGAGGACACAAAAAAACAACGTAAATGATGAAATCATAGAGAAGAAATTAACGGATATCTATGGAAAACTAATCAACTCTAGGTCTATGCACTTTACACATATGATGTTAATATGAAGTCGATCCTACTTATAGTTTGGGCTGTAGAGAGGACACAAAAAGGATAATTCCGTACGCCGAACGCTGTACGCCATACATACAAACACATCACGACGAAACTCATAGTGTGCACTCTCTATATAATACCCGTTGAGAAATTGATGTTAAAAAAATACGCTTAAAAATGACTCTTCACTATTCCATAGTGGAGTAATCATAACTCTCCACTATTATATAGTGTGGAGAGTAAAAAATCCTGTCTATTATAAATAAATAAATAAAAATAAACATTTTTTGACCACGCGATAGCTACTCTTTATAACACGCAATTTCATAACGCATTAGTTTAGCGTTAAATGCCCTCTTAAACAAAAAAAAAATAAAATAGGCACACATTTTTTTTTTCTTAAAATTATTGATTCGTTTAAAAATAGAATTTCGTTTTTTATTGTATTGTAAATTTTCTCTAGAAAGATGTACGTGCTGACGTCGGATGTTTCCTTCGTAATATTAATTTCCGCTGTGTTGGTATTTCTGCGTCATTTGATAATTGAAAGAGAAATCGTTTGGCTGCTATAGATTTCTGATAAACAAAAATTCATCATTTTATATTAAATTTCAACTGAACTATGCGAAAATAAGTGCAATAGATAAATACATTTTTTTTAAATAACTTTGTTTCGATAACAAATTGAGTATTTTATTCGACTGGTTTCAGAGCGTGCCGATTCCTCGTCAGAACTGATATCAACTAACGCTCTGTGTTTGTATGTTGCGTTTGGTGGTAATGACTAGCGTCTGGGGACAGATGAATGAAGGGAACATTATACGGGATGCAATAAAATACGACAGCAAAATACATATATACAAGTATGATGTGTACGTTAATCCCATCCCCCTATTTTTTGGTTTAGTTCACTACTAATTGTCTTGTACATTACTTATTGTCTTGATTTTGTTATTTTTAATGTTTTTTTTACTTGTCAATTTTATAAATTTGTAGTAGTGGTATTAATTTTTATAATTATAAAATAAAAAAAAAGAGTTCACTTATTTACTAAAGAAGAAGCTAAATTTCAGTGTGAACACTTGCCTTTAGATTATTTGAATGTTTTATTTAGTCAAAATAAATCCTTGTCACTTTAATAAATAAAAGCAAGTGTTTACACCGGAAATCCTAATAAATGAAATAATTTCACAATCAGCTCATTTTGAAGTAAAATAGCAATATCTATTTTTTTACTGTAAAACATAGTTATTGTTATACTATTTTGGAAATAAAAATAATTACGCCAACTTTTGCAACATTTTGCCAGGTTGGCGTCATACATTTTTTTTTCAGTGTGAAAAATCAAATTTGGGTAATATTTTTTTTAAATTCATAACCCGGGACATAAATATTTTTTTCGCGCCAAAAAAAAAAGTTTTATTATTATTTTGGATTGTAATCAACAGCTGAGTTATTCAAGATTGTAAAACATAAATTAAAATTCAAAAATATTGAAATTTGTAAATATGGCACTGGAAAAACCAATCTAAGGCGGAGATTTTCGGGCACTTTGTAAAAGTGGCAATATCTCGAAAACTAAGGCACTTTTACTTAGGTCATATTTACATATTCTGGCGAGTCATGAGTTGGTATAACAGCCCTTAAAAGGAATACGTTGACTTATGGGACACCCTGTATATATTTAAATTTGAACTTTTTATTATAAGTAATGAACTATTTATTATAAGTCATGTTTTCGTCAGGCGTGTTCGTTTATTATTTCCAAGTGGCCAAACATCTTTCTTTTTTTTTTTTTTTTTTTATTATTTATGCCCCTTCACCTCATGGAGGCGTTCTCAGGCAGTTACATATTCTATTACGCATCGACTTTATGCAGTTAGGTATTAAACGGACATTCACACAAAGATTTCATTATCGTTAATGAATTTTGAAAACAAGCTTAAAGTTGCTTGGTTAATATTACATAGTAGAGTCTCCACTCTTGTTGGGAGAGGTTTAATTGAACCTATTTTATAGTAAAATTCTTTTGACGGGTATCTTTCACAGTTAAAAAATATGTGGTTGATTGTCTCCTCCTCCAACCCACAGTCGCAAGAGTCACTATCCACAACACCCAATCTGAACAAGTGACTTCTCGTACAACAGTGACCTATACGCATACGGCAGATTGTCGATATCACATATTTGCTACATTTTATTTCCTTGAACCAGGGAATCTTGGGAATTTCAGTTTGGATTGCAGCGTAGGGTCTTCCCTTAAATTTAGATGAGTTATTCCAAAGTTTATGCCAATTAATATATAAATTTTGTTTTGGTATTAACAGTATATCTGAGGTCGGGATATAAAAATTATTGAGACTATTATGCTGCTCAGAAGCTATTTTTGCTAAAAGATCAGCCTTTTCATTGCCAACATCTTTCTTCATCTCAAATTATTTTACGGTGTTTACACGATCGGCCTAGGCAAAAGAATGCCGCCGCTGCTCATTCTATATACGAATGCATCCGACACTGCATTCGGGAATCTCCGTCGACACGAAGATACATCACAATGAACATTTAAATAATAAATAGAATGAAATTAAAAAAAATTAAAATAGATTCCCGGAAAGGACCTAACCCTGTCATACACCGTCCTTTCGACATAGCTCAGATCTATTTAGTGAGTTCTGAGATAAATAATAATTCACAATTGAGACTATTTCCCGAATATATCAACCAATTAAAGCAAGGTGCCTGTCGCCAAAGGCAAGACCGATAATTGTTTACTGACAAGTAAAATCTAGCCACCATTACAGTAAGTCCTACAAATAAGATTACCATTACGTAATACGTCGTAATTATTCTGGGTCATCTTTCACACAAACAACTGGAGTATAATAATATTATCTATGCTTTCATAATAATTTGCCACATTGGTTATGGTATCTACACAAGATAAAGATAATATAGAGTTTCGTGCCAGCCAAAATACTATGGGTATTACTTGCTAATTTTCAAATTACCATATTTCTCACAGACTTAACATTGTTAATTAATATTTCTGTGACTTGTTAACACTTTTGATGTACCTATTAAAATAATATGACTTGATTAACATTTAGTAGATATGTATATATGTACTATTGTTTTTTTATTTCCACAGCAACTATCTATATAAATATTTCAACAATATTTTATTATTGGTTATATGTATATCAATCCTAGAGTTTCTATAAAAAATACTATCATTTTCTTCTAAACATTCAAAATTTTAATAATGTTTAGTTGTAGGAATAAATAATGAAATGAGTTTAGTTGGTTTATAATAACAACTTCTCAAATAACATTTATAAAACTCGGTGAAACTTCGCAAAAATTCATTGTTGAAGTTAGTAAAAAATATAACATCTGTTTTCAAAAGGAATTCAACTTTTTCTGAATCAATAAATACTGCTGCTCCAATATTGCAGTCCATTTTTGATCCATCCGTATAAAGTATTTTCAAGTCAGTCCATTTGGATTTACATAATTACATCTTTTAGATACAAAAGCATCACAATACTGTATAATTGTTTATTATACCTAGTTACAGTATACTGTATAATACTGTATACTGTATAATAAACTGAAATATCGTTGAATTAATAATTTTCTCATTTACATAATATTCTTTACAATGTGGTCTCATTGTATAATACAACACAAAATTACTAACGAAAATATTAATATTTCTCATAGTTTTACATAATGTTTATCCAACTGTCGATTTGTTCATCAGTCATTCTTGCCATAGCAACTCCCATTATTGCGATAGTAACTATCATTGTTGCCATATCAACTATCATTGTTGCCATAGCAACTGTCAATGTTGCCATAGCAATTTTCATTGATGCCATATCAACTATTAATGTTTCTTTAAAACTGTAAAATTTGCCATAGCAACTATTATTGTTGCCATAGCAACCATCATTGTTGCCATAGCAACCATCATTGTTGCAATAGCAACCATCATTGTTGCCATAGCGACATCATTGTTTCCATAGCAACTATCATTGTTGCCATAGCAATCATAGGTTACCGTAGCAACCATCGGTTACCATAGCAACCATCGGTTACAATAGCAACCATCGGTTACCATAGCAACCATCGGTTACCATAGCAACCATCCATTACATCGTTTACAATAGTAACCATCGGTTGCCAAAGCAACTTTCTTTATTGCCATAACAACATCATTGTTGCTTTAGCAACTGTCACTGTTGCCATATCAATAATCATTGTTTCCATAGCAACCATCATTGATGCTATAGCAACCATCAGTTTCCATAGCAATTATCAGATACCATAGCAACCATCAGTTGCCATAGCAACTATCAGTTGCGATAGCAACCATCAGTTGCCATGGCAATTATCAGTTGCCATAGCAACCATCAGTTGCAAAGCAACCATCACTTTTAATAGCAACGATCGGTTGCCATAGAATCATTGGTTGCCATAGCAACCATCGCTTGCTATAGCAACCATCAGTTGCCATAGCAACCATTAGTTGCCATAGCAACCATCAGTTGCCATAGCAACGGTCATTATTGCCATAGCAAAGGTCACTGTTGTTATAGCAATTATCATAGTTGCCATAGCAACTAATATTTTTTCATAGCAACTGTCATTTTGAAGGGTCCAAAGCTATGTTGGAAACCGCGTGTATCAAGCGGGTTTAATTGATGCAACCTTGATTTAACTAATGAAGAAACTAAAGATGTTACACATTTCGGTATAAGATATGTAACTGTCATTTTTGCCTATTATAGCAATTGTCATTGATGCCTATTATAGCAATTGTCATTGTTGCCTTAACAACTTAACAACCATAGCAACTGAAGAAAAAGAAGAAGAATTAGACTAGAGGAATTATAATAACTGACCCAAAGGTCTACATAAAAGGAGAAGAAGAATTTGACTATAGGAAATAGTTTGTATAAAAACTCACCGTTAAGGTCTACATAAAATTATAATAAGAAGAATTAGTTTGTAACTTCAACATACCAATCAGACGAATAAGACACTTCTCAACGCTCTTTTTAGACAAAAGAAAACACGCCGCTCAGAATTAGCCCCTCTATAGATGCCTTACCACATAAATTATAATAGTTCGGAAAGAATCAGGTCCGTGGACATACTCTGTATGTTCGGGACTTTTGCCAGGAGTATGGAAATCGGGATGATTTTTAAGTGTAAACACAGTTTATCGGTTTTGTTTTTGTAAATCTTTATTTTCAACGATACTCAGATAACATACCTACATTTTGCCATGTACCTACCTATAGTGATTACGTGTATTATAAATCGTGGTGTTATAAAAAAAAAAGTATGACTTTTAATTACAAAAGTAACAAATAGGTGTAATTTAATGTCTATATTTAGATGGTAAATTGAAGTTGAGGTAATTTGGTTGGTAACATTAACGAGAAATTTACGTAACAATACTAAATCTCGGCACGTCATTTTGTACTTGACTTATGAAGGGTATAATAAATTTCACTGATAAAAATCTGACGCAACATTCAGTCTAAGCAAAACTTTGAATGAATTCCAACATGCAAATATTAGTCCAACTGTTAATAGCAAGAGTAGATATGTTTAGTTAGGACCAGACTATAAATCATTAGATACAAAATATTAAATATTTTGTTTTATATACAAAACATTTATGTCAGGATAGGATAGTGCGGAGGTCAGTCCTTTTTTCCTACCTTATTTATACACACACTGATAGACATTACAATTATTATTGAATCTGCAATGCCCCACTAGGCAAATAAATCTGTGCTGTGGCCAATGCATCTCGAGACAGTGACACTGAATTACTTGATGCCAACATCAATCAATGTATATATTATGAAGATTAAGAGGCTATCCTCTTCTTCTTTTGTTTCAATCTTGAAGATTGGTTGGCAGCATTAAATTGATGCATCTCCTCCTCCACTCCGCTCGGTCTTCAGCGACTCTTTTCATCTCCGTGTAAGAGGTACAATGCATGTCGCGGCACACCTGTTCTAAATACTCCCGGCGGGGACGCCCTCTGCCAGTTGTACCCTCAACCATTCCCTCCAAGATGATATGAAGGAGATCCTCGTGTCGCAACACATGGCCTATCCAATTTGCACGCCTTTTCGATATGGTGTTTGACAGGTGCCTGGTTTCCTTAATTCTGCTGAGAACCTCATCATTTGTTATATGGTCCCTCCAAGATATGCCAAGCATTCGGCGATAGGTCCACATCTCGAAGGCATCCAATCAGAGGCTATAGTAGGCTATATATTATATTTTGAAAATAATTTATCTAATACCCACAAGAGATACGTCTTTAAAATAAAGGAGAGTTTTTATCTACATCTTAATTCTATTGCATGAGTTTTTTGAAATTTGAATATCTTTAATATTTTTTATTTTTTTTCTGTACGTAACTAAAAAACTACAAGGTCTATGAGGTAGATTTTAATTTCAATCGAAAAAGAATATGAAAATCTACCGGCTGAGTTTTTTTATTATTATAATATTTTAATTACTATTCATGCTATTTAGAAAAACCTCTAAATTTTACCATTTTTTCACGAAAAAGTGTTGTATGTCACAGATTAGGTGATATGCAATATTTATTCTTGTTTCATACAATAGAAGGTAATATAGTGTGCATTTTTGTGTACATCCGTATACCCAGGGTATACAAGAGCCTTAAGTATGAAAAGAGTACCCGTAGATATTATGTACAATGCCACACAAAAGTATATGAAACGATGTTCTTCATATTATAATATATAACATATATGCTGCGAAACCTCGTAGTTGGTGTTTTTTTTACTTCAAAGTTGGATATACCATAAATATGTAACCTGCCCCCTTAAACAACGTGTCATTTAGCTCAAGAAAAGAAACAAGAAAAGATAACGCAATCTATGGAAGTAACAGTTGCCAGTCACGTGATAACTGTCACTTCCATACATTGAGTTATATTTTCTTGTTTCTTTTCTTAAGTTAAATGATACGTTCTCTAAGGGGGCTGGCCGCACAAAATTTCGCGGATCTTGGGTTTAAACATTGTAGGTCTGTTAAGCGATATAAATGCTATTGAAAAAATCGACAGTTGGAAAACATATGTGCTGCAATGTTCTAAGTTGGTAATTATAACATGTAAAAGCACCAACTTATAGGTCGCAGCATAAATGTTATTTATGGATGAACTCAGACATCGGAATAGAAAAATTTATGTGTGTGTAACTTTTGATCCGATTGATGTACAGAATCCAAAATATCAGAATAGAAGTGGGTTGAAACTAAATATGCAGTTATTTAATACAATGAAATCTTCAACTGAGTTTGAGCACCACTGAGTTTATAACGACACGAAATATCTTTGTCAAATTATAATTGCCCAAACTAAATGACTAAGCAGTGTTTATTAATGTTCAGATGGTAGGTACTTACAATTTTTATCAAAAAACCTTCCAAATTTATGTCGCTAGGCAATACTCAAATTATCTTTCAATCCAATATTATTAAATTCACAACATTGAATAACATTCAGATTAAATTTCGAACGAAACTTGATCAAGTTTATTGTTGTTATTCACGTTGGTGAAAAATATTTAACATTTATTCGTAGAAAAATTAATTTACCAACAAATTAATATAACGCGAATTTCATTACAATTACTGTCAAGTAAATATCAAACAGTAAACCTTCTTGAATCAAAAGCCAATTCATGCAAACAAGGCATATTTTTCATTGTTATTTAATAAAAAATAAATATTTCAATTTTTTAACAGATTTTTAATTATCTCAATAGAGACGAAGTTGGAATATTTATTGTAGGAGAACCGGGAAATCAAGGCACCTACAGGGCTTACGACCTGTCATCGGCTGGTTTACGTGATCACTTTATGCGCTTGCGCAACGTTCACCAATTATGCCTTTTTAATGAGATCCCTATCAATTCAATTTTGAAAGTTCTATATATTGTAATACTGAAATGAAATTAAAAAGGCATAATTGGTGAACGTTGCGCAAGCGCATAAAGTGATCACGTAAACCAGCCGATGACAGGTCGTAAGCCCTGTAGGTGCCTTGATTTCCCGGTTCTCCTACAGTAAATATTCCAACTTCGTCTCTATTGAGATAATTAAAAATCTGTTAAAAAATACCTTTACTCCCGACAGGGAAAAAAATCCAATGTTTGCGCATATGCAATAATAAAAATATTCGATTACTTACACATTGGTACAAGTAGGTAAATAAGACAAAAATGACCTTATAAGTCTGGCGCAATTCAGGGGTGACTTCTATGCTAAAAATGCATTGTCACCTCAGATATAAGAATTGTAGCTTTCATTATTTACAAAAAAAAAAAAACAATTCTCTCAATAGATGGCGTTACAACAAAAATGAATAAAAAATAATAAGATTGTTGTTCATAATTTCACCCATAGATGGCTGTAGTAAAAATTCCTTATTTTCAAGCGAAAAGAATTTCAGTATTACAATATATAGAACTTTCAAAATTGAATTGATAGGGATCTCATTAAAAAGGCATAATTGGTGAACGTTGCGCAAGCGCATAAAGTGATCACGTAAATCAGCCGATGACAGGTCGTAAGCCCTGTAGGTGCCTTGATTTCCCGGTTCTCCTACAATAAATATTCCAACTTCGTCTCTATTGAGATAATTAAAAATCTGTTAAAAAATACCTTTGACTCCCGACAGGGAAAAAAATCCAATGTTTGCGCATATGCAAAAATAAAAATATTCGAATATTTCAATTAATTAATTTTCGATCGTAACTTTGTTTATATCGCGAATGAGTTATTTATTTAACGGTTTCAAAGCACCTGCTTCTTCCTAAGGGCAGATGTCTCAAGTAAAAACCAACTTATATTAAAATCAGAAGTCATGAAGGAGTAAATAGGAAGGTACCTACATAAATTAAAATTTAGAATCCCACCTATCACAAAGTAGTTTTTGGTATTTTTAAGTCTAGTGAACCGAAATCGCTTGCTATTTCTTATATGGCACATTTTTCTGTTTGACATAGCCAACTTGTGTGACTCGCGTTAGTGAATTGCATTCCAATAGACCTTGTAATCATAATGAAACAAGAAGAAAAATAACTTTTCGGTCTCAAAAGAACCATGGTCAGCTATGTTGCAGGAGGACATGAGCCCAGTTAAATGAATATCAGCCTGATCCCAATTTACATTTTTTAATTCATTTTGTGATTGTTTTTCTAATACATTAATACAAACAAACCATTACTTTTGTCCTTCACGGAGTAGGTGGATATAGCCGAACGCCACACTATATTAACATCCATCGCCTCATCTACATTCATTACTCTCTTTCACACGGTTGTACAAATTTAAATTATACATACTTACATACTATTACGGAATATTCCTCAGTGTGGGGAATCCAGATCTAGGTGTGCGGATGTGCATTACCTTAAAAAGTAAGTGCGATACACGCGTGTATCCCCTACACCAGTCTTGTCTCATCTAAAAAATCACTACATTCAGAAAGGGTGGCGAACCTCATTGCTGATTTATGTACATTGTGTGAAATGCTATGATGGTATGAATTAATGAATGAATGGACCTACAAAAATTGTCTCAGATGTTTTATTATTACAGTGATAAAACATCAAATCAAGTCCCTCGTCAGAGATTTCAAAAATGTTCGACATTTGGAAAAATGTTATGATGCCGTTGGAAATAACCATAATCTTTTATTGGGACTTTACTCTCAAAGATAATGAATCAAGTCAAAAGATTGAAAAAGTTATAACTTCATTACTTTTTTGATGATAATACTGAAACAAATTACATGTAATTTGACATTGTTATCTTAAAATTTATTTGAAATTTGTCGAGGTCACTCATAGAGAAACAGAAAAATTCAACTACAGACGAGTATATTTTATTAGGATTTTGTAAATTTATATTTTGCTTAGATTGGTTTTTTGACACTATTTTTTGACTAATAATGGTTACAAGCGTGAATACTATCGTTACTATCTTCAGAGTGTGAAAAGAGATCGGAAAACTGATGTATATATGTATGTAAGTAATAATGTTTATTTATTTTTTAAATCAAAGTAGTGAAACATCTATTTATACACGAAATAAAATTATATAGATATTGAATAACACAAGATTGAAACTATTCATAACAATACCTAGGTATATGGTTATCCAACAACTGTCGATTTGTTCAAGAGAATTTTATTCTCTTATCATATCGACAAAGTATCAAGCCAAGATACGCGAGATTTGTATGAAGGGTCCATATTTTGCACGATTTTTCCAACTTTGAAGTTAAAAAAAAAACACCTAATTAGAGATTCGCAGCATATTTGTTCTGCATATATGGATTTACTCAGAATACGGAGTAGAACATTTCGTGTGTCCATCCCCCTCTTATAACTTTTGATCCGCTTAATTTACAGAGCCCAAAGTTTCAGAATATGTAGATAGTTATAGGCCTGCAAAACTTTTGTAAGTACTCGAATTTCGAATTTTCGTTTCAGTCAGGGGTTATCAACTTTTTTCTGGACATACATACCTGCATGTTTTATATAGAAAACAAAATATCTTACAATATGTATTAATTTGTGATTAAAGCAGGGTTGTTTGAACAAAAGTAACGGTAATAGTATAGTTAAAGTACTTTGATTTCATGAAATTTCTCAAAAATGCGTCGTTTGACGACATTAGATTTCGAAACATTTAAAGTTTTGAACAATTTTATGAAATCTTCTTCTTCTTGTTGTTTTAGATCTATGATCTGTTTTTACAGGTCCTGGGACGAGGACGTTCAGCTCTCCCTCCATCTCTTTGATGGTCTTCCCGGTGGTCGGCGTCCCTCTGGTATTTCGCGCATTACGATCTTTGGGAGCCTTTCTGGATTCATCCTTCTAACATGATCTTTCCAGTGTCGTCTTCTTTGTCTGCTCCCCCTTACAATATCCTCCACATTGCAGGTTCTGCGGATCTCCTCGTTGGGTTTCTGTCTCTGAGGGTTCTGCCCAAGATTGGTCTTAGTGTTTTCATCTCTGTTGTTCTGAGTAGCTGTTTTGTTCTCACCGTGTCTGTCCTTGCTTCAACTCCATAAGTCATTATGGGTCTGATGCAGGTTTTATATATTCAGACCTTACTCTCAACTAGCATATGTTTATGAAATCAAAGTATTTTAACTATACTTTTACTTTAATCTTTGTTCGAGAAACACAGCCTAAGTGTTTATAGTCTGGGACCTTTTCTTCAATTATACATAATATCGCCATCGAAAATTGTATCTCATGTGTTACATGCAACTAGTATTATTTAAATCTTTCGAAATCGACTCCAAATAATCTTTTACGTGGTAAAGAACCATTAAAAATTGAAGAGTTTGACGACTTTCTCGTCAATCCCATAATCAGTTACATTACTCTTGGCCAATTTATAATTTTCACATTCATATTCAAATCACTTAAACGATCAAAACATCAGTACACTTACTGTCTTGTTCTCCATAATAAAGGTAGGTCTTGGCTAAAATTTGAAATTGGGAAAGGATTTGAAAGTAAAGTTAGGCTACAGATGTTGACAAAATTTATATGAGATCATCCCTTAAGGTACATACCTTCTTTCTACAAAAATAAATGAATCTTTGATATCGGACAACCTGGTAAAGAATTATCGCTGAAAAATTTGATAAATGAATTTGTCTTTGAATTGCTTTATTAACACTGGATTACATCTCTCCGAGTTGATTGAAAAATAAAATTTGTTCCTAGGTATATAATATTATGAACATCCTCAAATATGTATTTCTTCGGATATTGTGATGATATATATCTCTCGTTTTATAACAATAACCATAGACACAGCTATTTGTATTATGCAATATCTTTAAGGGGAGACTGGTACTCCCGAGTGAATAGTTGCATTAGCGATTCCTAATCTACTCAGCCAATACCAACACTATCGTTTTGAAACTAAAGACAAGTATAACTCATAGTTGTGTCTACAAGTTTACAGTTCCAGAATCATAATATTTTAAAATTCTCTCGATAAAAAAAAAATCAGAAATTTCCCCCGAAATTTGCAGGATTCCTACGTTATCCGTTTAATTTATTAGATGTAAATCTATAATTCAGCTAAAATATTGTTAAGTATGATGTCAACAGATTGACAGTTTTATATTTTTTAATTTATGTCCTGATTTTTGAAAAAAAGGTATTATTCATATTGCGACTTACGTCGTTCCAGTTCGCGCTAGTCTAGTCGTACAAAATGTATGGCGGGACGAACCCCGCTGCTTCTACTTCAGTATGAGTGTAACATTTGAACGGGAAGGGTGTGTTACTCGTTTACGCGTCAATTATTACTACTCTCGCGCAAAACATGGCAAAAAATAAAAATAAGAAGATACCTAAGCTTACCACGAGCCGGAAGAAATCCACTAAACATATGAATGACATCATGAGGTATGTACCTACTTTTTTGCAATTGTCATACCTAGATAAAGAGCATAACAATTATTGAAAGTAGTAATTATTTATTATTATTAGTGAGTATTATAGGTATTTCATATTGAAATTTAATATTATATTTTTATTTACCTACTTATTTTTCTTTTTGTACATATTATAAAAAAATAAATTGCACACTAGAGGGCTTATTGCCATTACGCAATTTCTTCCAACCAATCATAGGTGTTTAGTATTATAGTATTCATTGATATTTAGTATTATTGTATAATATTATAGGCCGACCGCCGTGGCACAGTTGGTAGGCCGTTCGGTTTCTGTGTGGGCATCCTGGGTTCGATTCCCAGCAGAGGAGAAATTTATTTCTCATGCAAATATTGCTTCTCTGGACTGGAAACACTGGTTAGTTGGAAGAAATTGCCATACGGTAATAAACTCACCACTTGCGCAGGATGCAAGGAAGTGTTCATTATTATTTTTTATTTTTATAGGAAATAATAATAATAAACACTTCCTTGCACCCTGCGTATGTAGCGAGTTTATTGCCATATGGCAATTTCTATCAACTAACCAGTGTTTTCAGCCAGGAGAAGCAATATTAGCGTGAGAAATTAATTTAAATACATTCCTCCTCTGCTGGGGATCGAACCCAGTACGCTCGCACCAAATGGTCAGCCAACTGTTCCAAGGGAAGTATTTATTGAGTATTATTTTTTATTCTAGTACGAGATCTTATTTATTTATATGCAGATTCTAGGTATTATGTATTATTGGTATTTATTATTATGAGTATATAAATATTTTAAAAAAAAACATTCTTGTTGCAGAAGACGACGTCGATCATTAGTTGATTCTCAAAAGGATTGTGATATAATGTCGTGTAATTTTGAAAGACCTGCCGCGAACACACGAAGAAAGGCATAAAATAGAAAGAATTACTATTTTGCAGAGAGATTCCAGTCAATGGTTGGAGTTGAGAAGAAGGCTTATTACAGCTTCTAATTTTTCCAAAATAGTAAAAAGAAGAGCAGCAACTAGCGTAAAAAAACTTGGTAAAAAATATTCTTTATAAGAAAGATATCAGCCATGTACCGTCAATAAGACACGGAATACAAAATGAAAGAATTGCAATAGAGCAGTTGGAACAGCAACTATGTTGCAAAATAGAACCTTGTGGCCTTTTTATTGACGGGGAAAATCCTTTTCTCGGAGCAACACCCGATGGCCTGATTGGAGCAGATAAAATAGTGGAGATCAAGTGTCCTATTTCCGCTTACAAATCATCATTGGAAGAGGCAATAAAAAGTAAAAAAGTAAACTTTTGGATGAACACACGATCTGGTCTCGCAGTCAACAAAAATCATCCATGGTATATTCAGGTACAAGGTCAACTACACGTTACTGGAAGAAAAATATGTATATTTGCCGTTTGGTCTGGGGTCGGCAAAGATTTAAAAGTGGAATTAATTGAAAAAGATGACGCATATATTAATTTTTATATGAAGTGTTTGTTACCGGAAATTTGTGACCCCAGACATACTAGAAATATGCCCATTAGGGAATTAGAATAAATCATTTGTATTTTATTTTGTATAATTGTATTGCATCCAGGGGGGCAAGTCTGGTCAAACAGTGGAAAAAACCCTCATGATCACCCATATCATGGATTTAATCATCTTATGAATAATTATATATCAATAAGACAATTATATCCATGATATGGGTAATCATGAGGGTTTTGAATCCACCGTTTGACAAGACTTGCTCTCTTGACTTGGTTCTCGTTTATCCTGTGTAATTTGTGAAGAAATAAATATAGAAATATCTATTTTATGATCGTAGAATAACCATGGGAATTTTTAAACTAGTGCTGACCCAGAACAGACTGTCAACATTCTTCATTCATTCATGTGACGTTTATTATATTGTATTTAATTTTATTATTAGGTCTAATTTATTGAAATTTTTATAAATTTCATTTACGATTATTATTATTTTATGTGATGTTATAATATTGAATAAAGTTTTATTATTAGATAACTACGTAATTTTCTAAGGTGTTTGTATTGATCTATATACATATTGTACATACATACCTATCTACATGTTTATCAATTTCATTTCACGAAGATTGTAATTTTCAAAGGTGTTTGTATGGATCTAATTTATTGAAATGTTTATAAATTTCATTTACGATTATTATTATTTTATGTGATGTTATGTATATTATTGAATAAAGTTTTATTATTAGATAACTACGTAATTTTTTAATTTTCTAAGGTGTTTTTTTATTGATCTACATACATATTCTATATGCATATCTATCGACATGTTTATTAATTTCTCGATGATTATAATATTATTTATACTATGGATCGGCATCCATCGGCTTGCAAGATCCTCGGATTCACATTTAGACGTCTCGGATTCACAGGACGCCCGCACAGAAACCGAACGGCTTACCAACTGTGCCACAGCGGTCGGCACATATTTGTGTTAGGTATCTGAACCAAAGATCCCGGGTTCGATTCCCGGTGGAATAACAGTTTCAATTTGTGTAAGGTATTTGAACCAAAGGTCCCGGGTTCAATTCCCGGTGGAGACACAGTTTTAGTTGTGTTAGGTATCTGAACCAAAGGTCCCGGGTTCAATTCCCGGTGGAGTCACAGTTTTTAATTGTGTTAGGTATCTGAACCAAAGGTCCCGGGTTCAATTCCCGGTGGAGACACAGTTTTTAGTTGTGTTAGGTATCTGAACCAAAGGTCCCGGGTTCAATTTCCGGTGAAGACACAGTTTTAGTTGTGTTAGGTATCTGAACCAAAGGTCCCGGGTTCGAATCCCGGTGGAAACACAGTTTTTAATTATGTTAGGTATCTGAATCAATGGTCCCGGGTTCAATTCCTGGTGGAGACACAGTTTTTAATTGTGTTAGGTATCTGAAACAAAGGTCCCGGGTTCGAATCCCGGTGGAAACACAGTTTTTAATTGTGTTAGGTATCTGAACCAAAGGTCACGGGTTCCAATCCCGGTGGAGACACAGTTGACACGATGATTATAATTTTATGTGTTGTCATGAATTTTATCAGGTACCTACGTAATTTTGTAAGGTGTTTGTGTTGTACTATTTATTGAAATTTTATTTAATTTCATTTCACGATGATTATAATTTTATGTGATGTCAAGAATTTTATAATCAAAACCTACGTTATTTTGTAAGGTGTTTGTGTTGATCTATTTATTGAAACGTTTATTAATTTCATTTCACGATGACTATAATTTTATGTGATGTCATGAATTTTATAATCAAAACCTACGTTATTTTGTAAGGTGTTTGTGTTGATCTATTTATTGAAACGTTTATTAATTTCATTTCACGATGACTATAATTTTATGTGATGTCATGAATTTTATAATCAAAACCTACGTTATTTTGTAAGGTGTTTGTGTTGATCTATTTATTGAAACGTTTATTAATTTCATTTCACGATGACTATAATTTTATGTGATGTCATGAATTTTATAATCAGGTACCTACGTGATTTTGTAAGGTGTTTGTGTTGATCTATTTATTGAAATTTTAATTAATTTCATTTCACGATGATTATAATTTTATGTGATGTCATGTATTTTATGATCAGGTACCTACGTAATTTTGTAAGGTGTTTGTGTTGATCTATTTATTGAAACGTTTATTAATTTCATATCACGATGATTATAATTTTATGTAATGTTATAATAATATTTAAATATTGATCGGCATCCAGCGGCTCCCAAGATTCACATATAGACAAAATACTGTATTTCAAAAATATTTATAATATATTAATTTGTCCCTTTTACAGCAAAAGTTTGCCGATCTAAGATTTATAACTATATATATAATGATTAATTACTTTGGAGTGAATGACCAGAAATATCACCTATTTATAAGATATTAGTAAGTATATAATAACTCGAAAAAAAAACCTGTGAATAAATAATTATAAAACAAGATCAATACAAAACAGAGGAAAAATATCGTGTTATTGTCAATAGAAAAATAGAAATAATGCAACAGGTTGGTATGTACCAAATATAGGTACCTAGGTAGGTACTTTGGTGAAAGTACATACTCACGCTACGATATGTACCTACGTAGTGGCGAGCGCGTGAGTCGGTTAGGAACACAGTTAGGAACGGGCACTGTTACAGCGGCATGCGCGGGGAAGTGGGGTACAACTGGGTACAACTCGCTAAAAATCCCCAGTGCATGTGCGGTCTTAAGTAGAAGTTCAATTTCACAGAAAATCTTTATTTCAAGATCTATCTTTCTGGAAGTTTTCACTCTAAAATACATACACAATGAATGTTCTCGTATGTCTAAATTAAATTTTCCATCTGACCTATTTTGTTCACGTAACGAAATGTTTTCCACTTTAAGAGTGTGACTGCTGCCAACGTACCATTTTTTCCAATTTGAATTTGTATCATTACTACAAAATAATCATTTTGATAAAAATAAACTAGGTAGTTTGGATATTAATAAAGAAAAATATACCTTAACTATTTAATTATATTCTGTATATATTCTTGTTGAAAAATAATAAGCATACCCCGATTTTTGACATTAATCTTAAATTTCTATAAAAAAATTATAAAGTATAGAGCATTCTATTTTTTAATAAATTAAAGAAGATCAAAATATCTGGAAAAATATAATGTAACGTTGTATTGATGCATCAGGTTAAGTTTATTAACCAAAAAAACTTCGCAATGGCGCTGAATTGAAAATAAATGTTTTTTTAGGTTTATTTACTAAACCTGAAGCATAAATGCAACGTCATTTAAAAATTATATTAATAAACGTCAATTAAAAATATACTGCCAGTGACTACATATGCATTGGAGACCATGGCCCTTACAAAAAGAAATGTAGAAAAACTCAAATGCACACAGCGATCCATGGAAAGATCCATGCTTGGTATAAGCCTAAGAGACAGAATAAGAAATGAGGA
The DNA here is from genome assembly GCA_963576475.1 of Molanna angustata. NCBI lineage: Eukaryota > Metazoa > Arthropoda > Insecta > Trichoptera > Molannidae > Molanna > Molanna angustata. Next base: position 37,086,179 of record OY754972.1, on the reverse strand, counting down.
AATTAGGAAAAGGACCAGAGTAGCGGACGTCATGGATCGCGTAGCTACATTGCAATGGCAATGGGCGGGACATATTGCTAGACAGGAACCCGCAAGATGGACTCCTAAAATATTGAGATGGAGACCTTGGGAAAGTCAGAGAGGCGTCGGAAGACCTCAAAAAAGATGGTCTGACGACATAGCCGCTGTGGGGGGTAGAAATTGGCTGCAAGCAGCAACCGATAGAAGGAAGTGGAAGAATATTGAAGAGGCCTATATCCAGCAGTGGAAGACAGAGGGCTGAAGAAGAAGAAGAAAGAAGATTTAAAAATAAAATTACTAAAGTAATCTATTAATTTATTAATGATATTTCGATTTTTTATTAGCAGAAATAAAAAATATTTTTCCACATACTTCAAGTATTGTTTTTTTTTTATTTCATTTAACACGTGTTGACTGTCAATAAGCCGAATTTCAGTAAAAATAGATTTTTAACTGTCTAAAAAAGTTTCGGTTTCGGTTTCGGCCGAAACTGAGAGAGATACCGAAGATTCGGGTTCGGTTTCGGTAGAAAATCCTGTTTCGGTCGGACACTAAACATATTACGATAAAAATATAACAGCTTGCGGTAGATTTTATTTATTTGTTAACTTCATATACAATGGCGGGCATAAGTCAATTTCTTCCAAACAACAAAAGCAACGTTGGAACATTTTCGTCGTGGTTTGCGCATTATGATCAACCAAGTAAAAAAAATAAAAGCAAATTTCCACGCTGCACAGGCTATTTAATTAAGCAGAACATTACTTAATATATTAAAAAATTATTTGTGACAAAAAAATATCGTAGGTATAGGTACTTTGATTGATGAAAAAAATATATGATTGCATTTACGAAGCAAAGGATATCTTTGTGAAATTTGCGTGGTTTAAGGATATCGTAATGTTTTTTATTATCCCTATTACAGAAAGGGAAACTCTTTGAAAAATCACCGAATAACAAATGTTACATAAAAAATATTTCCACATTTTCATAAGCTCCCCAAAGAGGTAGGCTAACAATGGATTTAGGATTACATCTATATAGGGTACCTATCTATTCTCATTTTCATAATAGGTAACTTTGTACCAAACTTCTATCTTATCTGCATGCATTATTTCATTTTGTTGAATAATATGTCACCGGAAATGAAATCCATTCATACAATCACGACATATCCAGCGTAACCAGCGACAGGCATGTGGGTGTGCAATTTCTCATGAAAGAAAGCACGGCATATTATTACATGCATTCCCCACACACCGATTTCGTCTAACTTATTAAAGGCACTACATTCAGAATGGGTGGTGAACGTCATTTCTGAGTTATGTGATACATTTTCAAGGCAATTTATCATGGGCCCACGTTTGTAAGGGCCCGTGACGCAAGACCCCACCTTTCACCTGTACTCAAATACTTATGTATACTAAAATTCCCATACAAAAATTGTACTGAAAATTTTACCTACCTATACTAAAATACCATCCCATACAAAAAATGTATTAAAATACCGTCCCTACGAAAAACTTTCGGAATGTGGCAACTTGTTATTGAATGCGTGTTAAATAATTATTAGACATAGCACCTTTTCTTCTTCTTCTTCTTCTTCCTCAGCCGTTTTCAATCCATCGTTGGATATAGGCCTCCCCCTTGCTCCTCCACATGTCTCTATTCCGGGCACATTGCATCCAATTTACTCCCACAGTCTTTCTGATGTCATCCGACCATCTAGCCTGTGGTGTTCCCACACTCCTTCTTCCCGTTCTAGGTTGCCATTCTAGGAGTTTTTTTGTCCATCGTTGGTCAGTACATCTGGCAATATGACCTGCCCAGCTTCACTTCCAATGAAAGTATGTTACATATTTGACCGAAATAATTTGAGTCGATTTTTTTGTGTTGCGCTACGAGTATTTTGTGATGAAACATTTTCGTATGAGCCTTGAAATTTTATTTGAATCAATTTTTTTGCGTTATTACAAGCGACGAGCGTCACATCCAACTATATCAGTCATTTTGTTAGTGTACACAGGGATTTGCGTCACTATTCCCCTTTTTAGGGGTTTTGTCAGATATAATTACTAAGCATCAATCGGAAATTTATATAAATATATTGCTGTTTGATATTTATATATTTTTAACATTAATATATTTTAGTAATCATATGGTGTCAAATGCACTAGGTATACATTACCTGATACATCGATTTCTATTCATTTTACAAAGGAAATCGCTCACGCGAGTAATAACCGAGAAAAAATGAGGAATGATATTTAAGATTTTGGTATACATCATACTGATATTTCGGTGTCATATTTTTGTGCTTCCTCAAAAACTTTTGCTATGGTTATTTATTTTATTTTATTTATTCATCCCAAAGACTCACCAACAGGCAAAGAGTACATGTATGTATATCACAATGATACAAACGCTGTCTTCATTTCTCCACAAATTGCCCAATTAGTGGTGAATACAATTTTAGCAAAAAGACAAACAATTTTATAACTTAAAAAACTAACATAGATAATTAACAAAATGTAAGAAAAATAAAATATTTAAAAACTTAAAAGCTAACATTAAATACGAAAAATACAAAAATCGTAAGTACCACGGGGAAAGGAAGAGGAAAGGATTTATTTATTTATTTATTTATTTAGGGACAAATACAGTCTTAAAATACTAAAATGGAATAATACACTATAAAATAAGACAAACAGACCAATTACATATGTCCACAGATATTAAATATAAAACATAAATACTAAAATGGATTTGGTGTATTAAAGATAGTGCAGGTTAGCAATCAGTAAGTATTTGATTAATGGATCTCCTAAACGCATGCAGGGAAGAGGCAAAGACATCCACACTCCCAAACTTACTATTAAAATTGTGAGTGACTCTGTATAAGGGACTTCTAACACCAGCATTTCTGGTCGGAGTGTTCATATAGAACTGTCTGTAATTGCGAATTCGAGTCAACGATGGTATACAGAAGTTTACCCTAGCCAACAGAGCAGGTGCATCAAAATCAGAGTTACAGATCTTGGGCAGCGTCAATGCGTCGATTAGCTCGCGTCTATGTGTCAGACTTGGCAAATTCATTACGCTGATGTTACGAAATCTACGCTGACCGATACGGAAAAATTTTCTTTGCAGCTTCTCAATCTCGTCAATGTACTTACTATATAGGGGGTTCCAAACAGCAGAGCAATATTCTAATTTAGAGCGAATTAAGATTTTGTATAGCAGCAGTATGGATTTTACATTGAATTCTTTCGTTGATCTTAGAATAAAGCCCAAAATACTGGTGCAACTAATCAGAACCTCCCGTATATGTTCGTCAAAGTGCAATTTTGAATCAAAAATAACCCCTAGATCCCTAATACTTTGCAACGGTTCCAAAGCCACTCGGTCAATCTTATATATGTGATTTATTACATTTATATTTATTGTAAATGTAATGGAATTACATTTCTTTAAATTAAGTTGAAGCTTATTAGCATCGCAATATTTACTGAGTCTGTTCAAGTCGTCCTCTTACCCCATACAGTCCTCCTCATTACGTATTCGCCGATAAATTTTGAGATCGTCGGCAAACAGCAAAAATTCTGAATTTTTAAAGCATGTACCAATGTCATTGACGAAGAATGAAAAATAAGGGGTCCCAGAACAGACCCTTGTGGAACTCCCGAGGTAACGGTCACGCATTTAGACTTGTAGCCATTCATGACAACAGTCATTAAACGATTACTAACGTAATACACAACCCAACGCAGCAGACTACCATGAATTCCGTAAGAGCTCAACTTCCTAATAAGTAAGTCATGGTCAACCTTGTCGAAAGCTTTTTTAAAATCTGTGTAGATTGAATCCACCTGCACCCGCTTGTCCAAGGCCTCAAACAAGTAATCAGAATATTCAAGCAGATTTGTAACCGTTGATCTTTTGTTCACAAACCCGTGTTGATTATAAGTAGGCATGTTATGTAAAATTAGCATGCAATTACCACCTCGGAACAGGCCTGGCCTAGTGAGGTGGTACAAATCAACCCAATTTATTTGTAATACTGCAATAAAAAATATTGCGACTCGCGTGAGCGAGTTGTATGACATTATGTTGAATTTTGTTTCGTAGATAACTGTGTTTCAAGTTTTATGCATTTGCTAGGAATGAATTATATTTAATTCCAAGATCAAGAAAAAAATATCAAGAGTTAATATTGTTTAACATTTATATCGGTGTACTCTAATGTTAAAATGTAAGATCCTAGTTAAACATCTCACACCAAATATTCGAACTCATGTCCACCAAATATTCATTAGCTAATAAAGCGATTTATAAACCTCATAAAAAAGTTTATTTATGAACTAGTTGCATGTAACACATGAGATCCAACTGTCGATAGCGATAGTATGTATAGTTGAACTTAGATATTGTGTATTCCATACAAATTGTATGAAGCGATGTCGTCACTAATGTTAATTTGTACAAACTTTGTTAATAAAAGTTTGAGATATATTACTATAATGTATATATTTTTTATAGAATTAAATTCTCTAGTTTATTATTGGTATTTGTCATACCAATTTTTTGCTTCTTAATAAAAACAGTTTGAGAAACCCTGGAACTGTTTTACAAAATCCATTTCGAGATACTATATTTGACTATATTTGTACTAAATTTCAGCGTTCTGGCTTTTATAGTTTTTGAGATATGTTAACAAATACTACAAAAATCAAAATGTTGATAACCCCTGATTGGAACAAAAATTCTAAATACTGAGTACAAACGTTTTGTGTACTTAAAATTGTCTATATATTCTGAAATTTTAGGCTTTGTGAATTTAGCGGATCAAAAGTTATAAGGGGGGGGGGGGACAGACACACAGACACACAAAACTCACATAAAATGTTCTACTCCGAATTTTGAGTAAATCCATGTATGGAACATATATGCTGCGATGCCTCTAAGTTGGTGTTTTAAGCATGCAAAAAGTCCACTACTCCATACAAAATGTTCCTAGTATTCCGTATACGCGGGTCTTGGCTTAATACTTTGTCGATATGTTAAGAGAATATCGACAGTTGGATTATCTAGATTTTAATTTATTTATATACCATCTCAGGGGTATTTAAGCGATGTCTACATAGCAAATTTATTTATTCCTAATGTATGTGCGTTGTGCGTGTGTGTATGCATTTGCGTGTATGTACGTATGTGAATATGTAACTAACTTATGAACTTATTATAAAATTTATGATATATCATTATAGCATAATGGAGTTCTCATCATGGTGGCATGTTAATCTTTCCTTTTAATCCTATATCCTTATCATTCCTGTAACGAGTGGGTTGAGGCCATCGCTAAACTCCCACATCGCTAAACATCGCTAGTCATTCTATAAAATATTTAAATTTTGTAAAGAAAACATTCAGCATTTTCATGAAACGTGTATGTAAAATTATTTTTTATTTAAATATTTTATTATAAAAACTTGATAATTCTTCAATGCCATTTTATGAAAGTGATGCGCCGTTTTACCAATTTGAAACTAAAAATTTCAAATTTTTAGTTTCCTGAGCTTGATGTTGCTTTGAAATATTTGATAGTTAAAAAAATAAGAAGCACTATTAAAATATTCTTCAAAATCTAATGGGGTCTAAGTGAGTATAATTTGCAAAATTTGAAAATAATTGAATCAGTACATAGTCTATAATTGATAAAGTAAAATAAACACGCCGTACATAGTACACAGCATGCAGCACATAACACGCACACGCACACACCCTCACACACACACACACACACACACACACACACACACACACACACACACACACACACACACACACACACACACACACACAGAGAGATAAATTATGATGAAACTTTCAGAATACAATCTCAGCATGATCCTAGTTGATAATCTGCAATAAAAAAAAGCCTTAAAACTTGTGAAATCATAACTCCCCACTATATCTCCTTGGGTTAGTGAGGAGTAAAAAAACAAAAGGGTTATATTCAATTACATTTTAAACCGATTACCCCGGATTAATCTTTCTGATTTATATATACAAGCTTGCTTCCAATGAATGTATGATACATAATAAATGGGTAGTGGTCAACACTAAGCTTGTTCCAACGATTATATTCAAACATTTTCCCATAGTCCAGTGGTCGGCTAATTTTTGAGTCGGAAGAGTCAAAAATTACAATAAACAAAATTTCATAGTTTTTAAAGAGCCACAATTTCTTTTATTGCCAACAATAAAAAGCACAGACGAATATTCGATTTTACAAACACATTGGTATGTAAAATCGAAAAATATATAGGTAAACAAGCCAAAAAGGAAATAATATTTCTGGCGCAGTTCAGGGGTGACATCTGTGTGTAACACCGTCATCTCATTTATAAGGACTGTTGCTTTCATTGTTTACAGATAAAAATTAATTACTCAATTTCCCAGTAGATGGCGTTACAAAAAGGTTTCTCCGTTACTCCATAGATGGCAATAGTAATAATGCATTATTTTCAGGTAAAATGTTAAACACTATTCAAATATATAGAACTTTAAAAAAAAAAATTACATCGATAAGGGAACTCAATAAGGAGGCATAATTGGTGAACGTTGTGCAAGCGCTTAAAGTGATCACGTAAACCAGCCGATGACAGGTCATAAGCCCTGTAGGTGCCTCGATTTCCTGGTTCTTCTAAAATATCCCAACTTCGTCTCTATTGAGATGTTGAAAAAATGTTTGTCAATAAAAATAGCACTAGCATTAATAAAGTCTTTTGATAAAAAAAATAGAAAACAACAAAAAAACAATACTATTTTTCCAACACGCGAATAATAACACCACTTTTCCACAAAAATAATGTCCTTTTTTAAAAAATATATCGAATAGTAACACTGATGTCTACAAAAAATAATACGCCTTTTCCAAAAAAAAACGCAATTAAGAACACGAATTTTGTACAAAAATAATAATCCTTTTCCAAAAAAATAATAACACCACTTTTTTACAAATATAAAACCCTTTTCCAAAAATTATCTCGAATAAAAGCACTGCTTTTCTTCAAAAATTATATCCCTTTTCCAAAAAATAACGCGTATAACATCACTTTTCTACAAAAATAATACACCTTTTCCAAAAAATAACGCGATTAAGAACACCACTTTTGTACAAAAATAATACCCCTTTTCCAAAAAATAATATTCCGTTTTCTAAAATAACGCGAATAATAACACCGTTTTTCTACAAATTGACACCCATTTTCCAATAAAATGACGCAAATAATAACACCACTTTTCTACAAAAATAACACCACTTTTCTACAAAAATAACACCACTTTTCAAAAAAAAATAAAGCGGATAACTAAACCACTTTTCAACAAAAAATAACCCTTTTAAAAAAAAACGCAATTAATAACACCACTTTTGTACACAAATAAAACTCCTTTTCCAAAACAGAAAAACGTTATTAATAACATTGCTTTTATACAAAAATAACACCCATTTTCCTTAAAATAACGCGAATAATAACACCACTTTTCAAAAAAAATACACCCATTTTCCTAAAAAATAACACAAATAATAACACCACTTTTCTACAAAAAAACACACCTCTCTATCAAAAATGCGAATGCGAATAATATCACCTCTTTAATATAAAAAATATTTCTTTTCCTAAAAATAACGAGAATATTAAAAGCACCTTTCTTTATAAATAATACCCTTTTTCAAAAAATGACGCGATACACACCGTTATTACACCGCTGCTCTACAAAAAACACCTCCTTTGTACAAAAATAATACTCTTTTTCCAAAAAAATAACACTAATAATAACATCAACATCGCTTTTCTATCATTTTTCCCAAAAGATCGCGAATAAAAACACCACTTTTCTACAAAAATAAAACCCCTTTTCCAAAATATAACCCGAATAATAACTCCTCTTTTCTACAAAACTACACCCCTTTCCAACAAATAATGCGAATAATAATACCCCTTTTCTACAAAAATAGTACTATTTTTCCAAAAAAATAACTTTAATAATAACACCACTTTTCTACAAATAAAAATACCCCTTTTCTAAAATATAACCCGAATAATAACTTCTCTTGTCTACAAAAAATAAACCCCTTTCCAACAAATAACGCGGATAATAACACCCCTTTTCCACAAAAATAATACTATTTTTACAAAAAAATACCTTTAATAATAACACCACTTTTTTACAAAAATTATACCCCTTTTCCAAAATATAACCCGAATAATAACTCCTCTTTTCTACAAAAATTACACCCCTTTCCAACAAATAACGCGAATAATAACACCCCTTTTCTACAAAAATAATACCCCTTTTCCAAAATATAACCCGAATAATAACTCCTCTTTTCTACAAAACTACACCCCTTTCCAACAAATAACGCGAATAATAACACCCCTTTTCCACAAAAATAATACTATTTTTCCAAAAAAATAACTTTAATAATAACACCACTTTTCTACAAAAATAATACCCCTTTTCCAAAATATAACCCGAATAAAAACTCCTCTTTTCTACAAAAATTACACCCCTTTCCAACAAAAAACGCGAATAATAACAACCCTTTTCCACGAAAATAATACTATTTTCCAAAAAAATAACTTTAATAATAACACCACTTTTCTACAAAAATAATACCCCTTTTCCAAAATATAACCCGAATAAAAACTCCTCTTTTCTACAAAAATTACACCCCTTTCCAACAAAAAACGCGAATAATAACAACCCTTTTCCACAAAAATAATACTATTTTCCAAAAAAATAACTTTAATAATAACACCACTTTTCTACAAAAAAATAATACCCCTTTTCAACTCCTTTTGTCGACTCCTGCCATAGTCCAATCTCTATGGTCAAAGTATATAAAAACGAGTGGGTTGTGGCCAACGCTATACTCCTTACTACCAAGTCGCAAGTCACTCCACAAAGTATTAAAATTTTTGTATGGAATATTTACAACTTTCTTCTTTCTTTTCCCCTTAGCGCTTTTGTCCCGTTTCTATCGGGGTACGCTTTGACCATGATCCTGGAATTGGCGAGTCTGGTTATTACATTGAAGCGACTGCCATCTGACCTTCGTAACCCTTAGAAAGAGGAACCAGACAAATTGGATCATGGCAATATTTACAACATTTTTATAAAATTAGTTTTACAATTTATTTTATTTAATTATCTTATTAGAAAAACTTGATATTTCTTCAGTACCATTTTATGAAAGTGATGTGCCTTTTTCTTCTTCTTTCTTCTTCTTCAGCCCCTTTCACTCCACTGCTGGATAAAGGCCTCTTCCTGAGTTTTCCACTTCTCTCTATCCTGGGCGCTCTGCTTCCACCCATGTCCCACCAGTTCGACAACGTCGTCAGTCCATCTTCTCTGTTGGGGGGGAGGGGTGATGGCGAACGAACACCTAGCCGACCCAAATGTCAACCTCACCTGCACGCGGTCCCCCCTGCTAGACAACTAACGAGGCTCTGACGACCGAGTATCGTCGGTGTAACCATGTGCCTTTTTACCAATTTGAAAATAAAAATTTAAAATTTTAAGTTTCCTGAGCTTGGGATTACTTTGAAATATTTGGTAGTTAATAAAGGGCTAGCAATCCAGTGGTCGCGAGTTCGAATAATAATCAGAAAAACAAATGAAGGTATAAAAGAACAAATAAACATAATAGGTAATAGTATTAAATATTAATATAACGAAAAATTAAATGAAACACGATCAGTGGAATCTATCACGTAACGTAGGGTTTTCATGTGATTTTTTATATTGCCCATAAACAGATCCATATCGTTAGCATATTCATTATTCAACCTCTGAATTATGTTTAATGCAGAATTGTGATGCGCTAGTGTGCGGAAATTGTCACAATAAAATTGGTTTGCATCGCGAGCACCCACACGTGGTACATGAAAGTTCTTTTTCTTCTTCTTTCATTAGGCCTAGGGCCTGTTAAATGTTGCATTTTCAGCCTCCTGTGATGTGGACTGCCAAATATCTCACCATCTTTTTGGTGGACGTCCTCGTGGTCGGGAACCCTCCGGTACGTTGTCTAGGGCTATCTTTGGGATCCTATCTTCGGACATGCGGCTGACGTGTTCGTTCCAGTACCTTCTTCTTTGGAGCCCCTATCTAACGATGTCCTCAGCTTCGCAAATTCTTCGGATCTCTGTATTCCTGATGTCCTCAGCTTCGCGAATTCTTCGGATCTCTGTATTCCTGCAACATGAAAGTTGATTGTTGAAAAATAAATCAATATTATTATTAATATAAATAAAAAATATGTATGTATATTCTATTAAACATTTTGTTTTTAACTTAGGTACCTTAGAACTATTATTAACTGGTATATCTAAAAAACTTATCTTCGTATTTTTTAATCTCTTCGAATAATTTTTCAAACAACCTGCTTTCATTTCGTGCTACCAAAAAAGGATGCACCCATTACTTCCTTTTTTTTAAATTGATACGAGCGTAGATGTAATAAATAGATGCTACTTACTCCATCTTTGGGATAGTTCGTTCTAACCACGAACCGCAACCGCACGTTCAACCACATGGTGCGGGTAACCGTACGGCTAGACGCAGCGCGGGTAACCGCAGGTTCAACCGCATCATGCGGTTAACCGGACGGTTAGCCGCACGCGGGTAACCGCTCGAGTGTGTACGTACACTAAAATTGCATTACTAGCAAGATGACATGTATGAGACAGTACATCAATGTTGATGAGGCCATGTATGTGTCAAGATAGAAGAATGCGGTATTCGGTGTTCACTGCCTACCCCTTAAGGAAGATAGAAGTGGAGAGTAAAAAATACACTTGTCTATAGAGACACACACAATATCAATATGAAGTTGGTCACTCAATTTTCCCTTACAGAAGCTATTTTACTTCGGTTATATACATTTTTCATACAAATATGAAATTTATTTCACATTGATATGGCAAACCATAGATTTTTTTCTTTGAATTTTTACAATCCTGGAATGCATTCTTGATTAATGTATATTTGTTGTTTGAAAATTTCAAACAGTATAAAAATATCTCGAATTTCCAGACCGTGAGAGCATTTTGAAAATTCGCACAGATGAAATCATAGAGAAGAAATTGACGGATATCTATAGAAAACTAGTCAGTTGTCTATGCACTTATAGTTTGGGCTGTAGAGAGGACACAAAAAGGATAATTCCGTACGCTGAACGCCGTACGCCATACATACATCACAACGAAACTCATAGTGTGTACTCTCTACATGATACCCGTTGAGAAATTGATGTAAAAAAATACGCTTAAAAATTGTGAAATCATGACTCTCCACTATTTCCATAGTGTGGAGAGTAAAAATGTTGCATAAGCGCTTGAAGTGATTACGTAAACCAGTCGATGACAATATTATTAGAGACTAGCCGTAAAAAAATTTCGTGCTATACACTTTGCTTCACTTCAGGAGCAATGTGAGTTTTATTGAGAGATAGGATTAGTTCCGACTAAACTCAAATATGAGAGAACGTTGGTCAATCTATCACACTGCGATAGCGCAAAGAATTATAATTGGTAATACCCACTCTCTTTCATAACTAAGCGTCGTTAACTTCATCGTAAACCATCCGATCCCCCATTTTTTTCTATCCCAACCTCCAGATATTCACTGCATTTTATGCCTTATGCCTTTAATTATTTCAACTTTAAACTAATTCTTTTTCGCTAAGCACCCAATACTAGATACCCTCTGCCGGTTACTTTTTTCATCATAGGCGAGTGTTTTTTATTACCTGACCGAGCGTTTTATATTTTCCGACGTAAAAGTTAAGTATCTACAATATTAAAATTTATTTTATCTTAAGTAAAAAAGCAATGATGGTTTTAGTGGGTGTATGTAGTGTAGTATGTAGTGCGTGTGTGTGACGAGACATTAAAGCTAATAAATCATAAAAAAAACTACGTTAGAATTTAGAGACGATACAGTACGTGGTTTTATACACACGATATGGATTAATTATAGGCGATATCGGCGCAAAAAAGGGTAGTTAAATGTTGGAAAGTCTATCAGATAGCCGGGGTGCGAGACGATTCCTTGAGGAGTCCAAGGACCTTCTGGACTGTGGAGCCACTGATGATGATTATGTGTTTAATTTAATATATAAAGCGCCCCTTTGAAGTGGTATCACAAAAACGGCGCTATATTAATAAGCCGGTTTTATAACACATTAATAATGACAAAATCTATGTAATGCTATCTATGACCTCTACACGCCACGTTAACCTGGTAGATGGAACTTATTCGTATATAGTACGTTGTTCTGTTATTTCCCGCCTTCTTCTATGCGTTCCTGATATTTGAACCGTATTTATTATACCGTAGGTATATCTCGTATTATCAGTACAAAAAACACATTTTTTATTACTAATCTATGCTCTCCTGACTACAGTGGATGTGCCATCAGCAGCGTTACGCGAATTATATCGCTTGTATCAGGAGAACATAGACTAAGGAATGTGTATCTTTTAATTGAATAATGCGAGACACGCGGTCTAATAAATACGGTTCAAATATCAGGAGCGCATACCGAAAAAACAGAACAACGTACAATACACGAAATAAGTTTCATCTACCAGGTAAACATATCGTACAAAAGGTTTTTTTTTTGCTTTATATGGCAATTCACCCTATTTAGAGTGCTATATGCCTTGGATGAAAATAGATATAAAAATGGAGAGTTAGGAGCAGTTTTAGGAGAATATAAAAAGTTCAAGATTATAAGTTACAGTTCGATGTTGTGAGATTTTAGAAATTTTAACAACAAGACATAAATTTTTGAATTATTAAGAGATAACAGGTAGGAGATATTAATTGGAGATGTATGAACAGTGTCGATAAAGAATTGATACAGACCACTGATATTAGACCGGTTATTGCAATTAAAAAACATATGGTCTAGAGTCTCCTCCTCTAGACCACACTCACACATAGGGCTGCTAAATACATGAATTTTAAACAGGTGAGTAGCCACAATACAGTGACCAATTCTCATTCTTGTTAAACAGGAAATATCTCTTCTAGAAAATCCTCTTCCCTGAAACCAAGGTTTTGAGGGGATCGTGAGCTGGATTCCAGCGTAGAACGATCCTGTTCGAATACGAGTCACTGACAGGTGATCATTCCATCTACGCATCTTAAGGTTTTGGAGGGAACAAACATAATCTAAAGTTGGGATCTGCAAATGAGATAGATTCATACCTGAAGAGGAATTTGATTTTGCTAATAAGTCAGCTGTTTCATTACCTTCAATGCCAAGGTGGCCAGGAATCCAGGCCAACGATATGTCGTAATTATCAGATTTAAGTTTAAACAATTTGTATTTTATTGAACATAAAAGATAATCTAGAGGGTTAACAATATTAGAAGAAATTTTATGAAGTGCACTAAGAGAGTCTGATAAAATCACAGCATTAGATATTTTATATGATTCAATGTGGATCAAAGCCTGCTCAGTGGCAAAAGATTCGGCTGAGTAGATTGAAAATATTTTAGGGAGGGAGTAGGACGATTTAATGTTGAGTGCTGGAATATAGACCGTGGCACCGCAGGAGGTGTCAGGAATTTTCGAGCCATCTGTATATATTGTAAGAGAGCTGGGAAATTTTGTCAAAATAATTTCCTTAAATTTAGAGTTAATCTCAGCTAAACTACGATTGCTCCAATACTTGTCCATTCCAATAGATAGGATCACATTCGGACCAAAAGAAGAAGCCAAAAGCGGAATATTGTAAATAGGAAGCGTTGACCCTTTATCTAAATTCATGTTGGAAATAGATAGTTGATAGGTTTGAAAACTTTTTAGAAGAAATGGAATTGAGTTTGAGTTCCTATATCTAGTATTTTCATTTACTTTTAATAATCGTTGAAGCTTTTCTATGATCGGATGATTAGAATAATAAAAGAGTTTTGGAAATGAATTTGTCCGATAAAAATTGTCGTCTTATTATTAGTGGAGATTCCACGCATTCCACTTGAAGAGCATTGATAGGGGAACTCTTCATCGCTCCCAAAATAATTCTCAATGACTTGGATTGAATCACGTCAAGTTTTTTAGCCAGGTGTTTAGGCAATGGGTCAAAGAGGATTGATCCATAATCAATTTTATAAACAGTGGAATTGAACTATCCATATCATAGGTATATATATTATATAAAATAGGGCTTATCACAGAACCTTGGGGCAGACCTCTCCATAATTTTCTTTTGAAAGTTTTAGAGGATGTTGAAATAATGATAGTTCTTTCAGGAGGAATATTTATATTCAATAGTTTGTTTTTCAAAACATAAAAAAAACAAACAAAACAAAAGGTTATTATAGATAACATTAAATTATTTAATTTATTACGGGTTATATACATATGTGTCCTTATAAATTCAAACTAAATACCAAGACATTGGTCGTGATCTTCGTTTGTTCGTTACATGACTAATCACTAATTGAATTTTGTCTAATACGATTTATACCAGTTTAAACAAGATCCTGAACCTAAAATAATAATATCCCTTATTGAAATCCCAAAGATAAGTTAGTTTAGTATTGGGTACCTACAACATAATTTTCCATCTTGGAGCTTCTCAATCAAAATTTCTCAACACAAATGTCGTTCTGCTAATCTTGTTTAGTAATGGTTTAACAAATTATCAACATAATTCAGGAATCTGAGTTCACCTACAAATATAATATATTATGTACATACAAGGATCTAAAGGTAGACTGACATAGCGGTATACGTCGTGTCTTTTATACTAAACATTTTTTTTAAATAAAATAAACCAAAAACATACCTTTAAAATAGTGAAATAATTATTCAATAAATTCACCATTTACAAAGACAATTACATTTTTAACAAAAACAATTACATTTCACCAACAGAAGGAATAATTTCATCAACATCTTTGCCATTTGAGGTTAGGAAAAAGATTATTATGTATTTGCATTTGATCACATTTTTAAAATAAATTAGTTTTCTCGAGTAAGTAATTATATGGTACCTACTTACTTTTTTTAATACCTACTACTTATTTACTAGTTGCATGTAACACATGAGATCTAACTGTCGATAGCGATAGTATGTATAGTTGAAGAATAAGTACCAAACTATAAACCCATAAATCCTAATTATTGAATATTTTAGGATATTTTGTTTTCTATACAACACATGTTGGTATGTATGTCAAGATAGGACAGTATGGAGGTCAATCCTTTTTTCTACCTAGAATATGAAAATAGTATGATGGTATGTATGTATGTTTGGAGATTTAAGTATCAAACTATTAAGTCTTCTTACATATAATATTAATGTGTATAGGCGACTGCCATACAAATTGTATGAAGCAATGTCGTCACTAAATTCAATTTTTATAAAAATTGTTA
Source organism: Molanna angustata (assembly GCA_963576475.1). Lineage (NCBI taxonomy): Eukaryota > Metazoa > Arthropoda > Insecta > Trichoptera > Molannidae > Molanna > Molanna angustata. Next base: position 37,070,698 of record OY754972.1, on the reverse strand, counting down.
ATAAATTTTGAGATATATCACTATAATGTATAATTTTTTTATAGAAAATTAAATTCTCTAGTTTACATAATTCGTCATTTTTCGATCTTTTTAAAAGAAATGGAAATAAAGGCAGTTAAAGACAAAAATTTGTCATACCAATTTTTTGCTTCTTAATAAAAACAGTATGAGAAACCCTGGAACTGTTTTTCAAAGTCCATTTCGAGGTTTATACAAAATTTCAGCGTTCTGGCTTTTATAGTTTTAGAGATATGTGGACAAATGCTTTAAAATTAAAATTTTGATAACCCCTGACTGGAAGAATAATTCTAAATACTGAGTATAAAAGTTTTGTGTATCTAAAATTGTCTATATATTCTGATATTTTAGGCTTTGTGAATCCAGCGGATCAAAAGTTATAAGGGAGGGAGGACAGACACACACACACAGGCACACACACACACACACACACACACACACACACACACACACACACACACACACACCTGACTCACAAAACTCACATAAATGTTCTACTCCGAATTCTGAGTAAATCCATGTATCGGAACATATATGCTGCGAAGCTTCTAAGTTGGTGTTTTTAGCATGCAAAAAGTCCACTACGCCATACAAAATGCTCCTTCATACACGCATCTTGGCTTAATACTGTCGATTCATTCAGAGAATTGAATTCTCATGAACGAATCGACAATTGGATTATTTGTGTTGAAAATTTTCGCGTTTAATGTCAACTTTGACAGCTCTTCCGACATTGGTAAAATTACCAGTGCGTTTTCTAATCTCTAGTATAAAATACTCCAAATGACCTAATACTCAAATGACATAATACTCGATGAAGAAGAAGACGATACAAAGACATTAACCGTCCCGGGTAAACGCTCGACAATTCCCTCAAGTTTCATTGCAATCTGATCATCGGTTTAGGAGCGCATAACGTACATACGATCATTCATCATACAACCATACCAGCATACAAACATTAAGATTAAATAAATATAGATAAATTAATAAAAAAAAAACGTTATTTTTTTTTCAATGACGACAAGTATTCTATACGTCTATAATATGTATGTACCTACCTACCTATGTAAGTATATTTAATTCCAATATAAAGATATCGAGAAAAACATATTTCGTTACTGAAATATTACCTCTGTGATCCATGAAAAATGGTATTTTTTCATTTTTATATTAATATTTGAAAAAACACATATCACGTAGGTACTTTCACAAAATACAAATATGTTTTCTTCGGAAATCATATACCTACCTTTTGTGTGAGTGGTCTATTCTATTCATCAAATGTAATACAAAAATTTGGAAAATATTATCTCGAGAAGGTTTCTTTCTAGTTTCAAAATATAACATAGGTATGTGATGGTTTTTATATGATTTATGATACATCTGTAACGACTTTCACGATTTACCCCAAATCAACGTAATTTATTTTAATTTTCCCATTCGATGTATATTAGATTTCTTTTTACGCCCTATTCTTTAACCCTTTTCCCACCAGTTTGTCTGTCTGCACTGCATTGGAATTTGGAAATCGATTCTCAACAAACTTCCCGACCAATTAGAGCTCTGAAACATTCATTACTTGTGTATTTCCGATGATATTCTTATTCTTCTTCCCATATCAGGTTCCCCCGATCGTGGATCTTGTATGAAAGAATTGTGATTTGACGTCAATGACTTGTCACAAAAAAATATCACATGGTTGCATGTAACACATGAGATCCAACTTTCGATGGCGATAGTAAGTATACCTATAGTTGAATAATACGTAAAAATCCATGTATTTTATAAATTAAAATAAATAGTCGCACCGAGTTATAAAATATTAAAATAAGACTATTGAATATTTAAAAAAAAACTCCTATTCTGACAAAACGTGTACCTATTTCAGAATAGGAGTGTCGAGTACAGTTTTTTTTCGTACCCCAAAAAGCTGTTTTCATATTCTAGGTCAAAAAAGTCAAAAAAGGACTGACCTCCACACTATCTTATATCCTGACAGATGTTTCGTATAGAAAACAAAATATGTTAAAATATTCATTAATTTGGATTTAAGGGTTCATTGTTTGGTACGTATTTTTCATCTAATGTACACACTAAGGCCATCGACAGTTGGATCTCATGTGTTACATGCAAATATTATATTAACTGAGTACAGTGTGTTTTGTTACAACCTCGTTTTGTTTTTAGTAAACAATAAACAAACATTCTAAATCATCAAAATTTTGTTTATCCTTGAAAATTATATGTTTATGAAATAAACTAAGTATAAAACGTAACAAACACACTTCACAGCTGGTAATAATATTATAATGAAACAATAAACGTGAGGTAGGTATAATATTGTAATATTTTACATACAGAAGCTAAATATCTACATACTTCCATAGCTAATTTCTACAAAATACTATTATGAGATAACCTTCTATATGTTAATTTTGTTGCGAAAACACTTAATTATTCGTCTTAATTGTAAGATATTATGGTAAGGGTTAAATTGTTGGTTACAAAATAAGGTAAAACTACAGTTAACAATATGGTTATTTCGTGAAATACTTTTAACTATTGTGAAATGTTTAATTTTATGATCGGTCTACGATATAAGAAGAATATCGCATAGAATTTGGTAAATGATCAAATTACCCCAAAAAGGGATGTTTTAAGAATCAAAGGTTGTCTGTTAAATGGCTGACACGATTATCTTATCTTTTATGCACTTCATCAAAGAATTGGAAGAATAATGAGTAAATTGTAGGTTATTTAATAGATCAAAATAAAATGATAAAGCATGCATTCAATTGGTAATAATTTACCCATCCAGATACTTAACATATCAAAGCTCTGAAGAATCACTTTATACTTCCCTATTAATAAGGATGGATCGAGTTTTAACATAATTTGATGAACTTGAGGAAGAACATCTAGGTTCCAGGAAAAGAAAATAGTGATATTCAATTTTTCGGCGCACAAAAGTATCATATTTTCGTCCAATAATGTATAGATCTCATCTATTCCCATGAAGTGTTGATTGGAATTCTAAATCCGGCATTTCTAACCCGACTTAGGCTTCTTATTATTTTATAATTATCAACCACATAGGATGCATCTATATAGAGTTAATCTATTTCAAGTAAGTTCTGATTCGTTTTTTATTTCTAGCAAAAAGAAGGTAGATTTCCATACTGTAAATTGCGAAAATTGGTAAATTTCAGTTATTTTCTAAGACTTTGCGAGGTTGGAAGAATATAGATTACTAAAGCGTGTTTATCCAACTGTCGATTTGTTCAGGAGAACTTTGTTCTCTTAACATATCGACAATGTATCAAGCCAGAATACGCGAGAATTGTATGGAGAGGTCTACTTTTTTCACGGCTTTTCCAACTTTGAAGTCAAAAATCACCAACTTAGAGGCTTCGCAGCATATATGTTCCATACACGGATTTACTCAGAATTCGGAGTAGAACATTTCGTGTGTCTGTGTGTGTGTGTGTGTGTGTGTGTGTCTGTGTGTGTGTGTCCCCTCCCCCCTTATAACTTTTGATCCGCTCAATTCACAGAGCCCAAAATTTCAGAATATATAAACAGTTATAGGCCTACAAAAATTTTATAATCAGAATTTTGAATTTTTGTTTCAGTCAGGGGTTATCAACTTTTGAATTTTTACTTTATTTTTCCATATATCTCAGAAACCATAAAAGCTAGAACGCTGAAAATTGGTATAAACATAGAAAAATACAAAATCTCAAATTGATTTTTTCAAGAAAATTCCAGGGTTTCTCAAACATTTTTTATTAAGAAAAATATTTTTTTTATGATAAATTTATAAGTTTAACTGCCTATATTTCCAAATATTTTAAAAATATCGAAAAAAGCCGAAACACCCCAACTAGATAATTTAATTTTCTATAAAAAATATAAAATATGTATTAGCACATCTCAAACTTTTTTTAACAATTTTTATAAAAATTGAATTTTGTGCTTCATACAATTTGTATCGTAGTAGCCTACACACAATATATAAGAAGACTTAATTGTTTGATACTAATCTCCAAACATACATACATACCATCATGCTGTTTTCATATTCTGGGTAGGATCAAAGGACTGACCTCCATACTATCCTATATTGACATACATACCTAGGTACATGTGTTGTGTAGAAAACCAAATATCTTAAAATATTAAATAATTTGTATTTATGGGTTTATAGTTTGGTACTTATTCTTCAACTATACATACTATCGCTATCGACAGTTGGATCTCATGTGTTACATGCAACTAGTTTTAAAAGATCTAACTTATTTTTTTTTTAATTTCAAGTATGATTCGTGAACGGTAGATGAAAACCAATTTTAAAATAAATTAAGTAGTTTTTTCCACATTACAATAGGCAACTTTTCCTCAGTAAAACGTTTTGAAAGTTAAAAAATAGTTTTTTTCGAACCACCGTATTAATTCCTATGTATGCTTAAAAAGTTTTTAACGATTCTATACGAATTTTACACCATTTTCTCTATGCATCTAAAATGTATTGTGTTTAGTAGATATTAAATTCCTATATGCTAAAGTGCATTGCATTCAATTACCTTTGATTGGGGTTGGAACTCGGTGCATGCTGGTTCGATCTAATTGGTATCAATTAAACAGAAACAGCATTTATTTAATAGGTCAAATATAATTAGAAATGAATGTCCGCAAATGTAGGTACCAGGTTCTGTTATGTAGAATAGAGGAAAATATAAAGAACTTATGATGATTAAATACAGCATACCATTCTGTAGATGCTCGTTGAGCGAAACGCATCAGTGATCAAATATATAGTGGAAAAAGATTAGAAATTATTTTTAAAATATAATTGATAATGGAATTGAATGGAAATTTAAAATAATTGATAATAGAATTCCATCCATCGGAAAATTAGAAATAATTAAATACAATATAATTTCTCACAATATTTAAATGTTAGAGCAATAAGTTTTACGAGGGTACAAAATAATTATTAATACATAGAGATATATTTGGCATTTGTAGCACGGTGCTTGCGGGAACAATATGTATATACCTACCATCGTCCGTCATCTTCTGGAACGTTCTCTGAATGATGATTGGGCTACGCCGACGTCAGCGGCCGGGGCGATGATTCGCATCGCCACACGATCCTAAAATTTTACTTAGTTAAAAAAAATATACAATATTAAATCCAGTAAGTAAAAATGTTTTACTTTTAAAATTGTAGGTATATTTTTTTATGTACATACGTTGATAGTTGTTAAATACAATATTATGAAAAGGAGCTTATCGACTACCATGAGAAATAAATAATATTATTTATAAATTTTCATTTAACGTCTCAAAAACCCAAGCCTGTCTTATTTCTGCGAAGAGAAACCCCAATGAATTGCAAGTGTCTTTCAACGGAAGTACCCTACCTAACAGCAGCTCTATCGACCTGCTTGGAGTATCTATAACGAACCAATTACACTACAAGGGCTCCATCGAAGCTAAGGTGAAACTCGCCTCCAAAAAATTGAGCGTACTATATAGAGCGTGTAGATATTTTTCTAAGACCCAGATCTGTATACTCTACAAAGCTCAAATACGTCCAATTATTGAATATGGCAGTCACCTCTGGAGTGGCGCCCCCCAATATCTACTGAATACCCTCGACGTTGTTCAAAGGCGTGCTATACGTCTGATTGATGATCCATCACTGACTGATGGATTGCAATCACTAGAACACAGACGCAGAGTCGGTATTTTAAGTTTATTCTATAGATACTACCACGGGAATTGCTCAGAAGCACTTGCATCTTTGGTCCCTCCTCCACCCACTTGCAACAGAGTCACTCGCTTCACTCAATCGCAGCACCCATTCACAGTGGACCTTCAACATATACGTACAAGTCGCTTCTCGAACTCCTTTATTAATACAGCAGCCCGACTGTGGAACGATCTTCCGAATTCTGTGTTTCCACCTTCGTACAACCCGGGTCTTTTTAAAATCCGAATTAATAAACTCTTTTCTAGATTGCCAACCCCTCCCGACGCTACGTAGTGCGCTTCTTCGGAAGAGTAAAATGGACCCAAATCCTAATAGCTGGCGTCCCTTACGTAGACATGTTAAAAAAATAAATAGGCATTCAATTTTAAACAATGTTATTTGTTATTATTCACCCAGGACCTGCGACAAGTCTTTGCGCCATCTATCCTTATGAACATCCCATATCTTAGTTTATCATGGACATTTTTTTCTATCTGTTAATGGTGTAAAAAAATTATTTTGTACCACATTTTTTTTATCACATTTTTCAAATGAATTAGTTTTCTCAACATATTATTTAAGTAATTGTATGATACTTACCTATTATTTTTATTTGTGTTGAAAATTTTCGCGTTTAATATCAACACTGACCGCTCTTCCGACATTGGTAAAATGAATAGTGCGTTTTCTAAGGTCTAGTATCCAGAAGGTCTTGATACAACGGACACAAACACACACTTTGACAGCGGTCAGACAGACATTTCGCTTTATTAATTAGATTCCTTAACATGACAGCGAACGCAGTCGTGTCAAACTGTAGGTACCTACTTATAAATAATGGCAGAGTCCCAAATATTAAAACGTACATACTTATATGTAACATAATCCATATACATATATTACGAGTACATAATCCCTATATTAATTTACCGCCATGTTTCTTGACCCATCTATTCATTACATTTTATATTATGTCGCAGACCAACCGAGAATTTAAACACATTACCTACTAAGTGATCAATAATATTTTAATATGGCAGCATTTTATAAAATTTCTCAAAATAATTCAAATCATTATGTTCCAAAATGACAGTCTGGCATTCATATTTTGTGTCAAAGAAAAAAAATAATAACATCGTATTTTGTTAAAATTAAAAATGGACAAACCCAATAGCAAATTGATCAAAAAAATGTATATCTCAATAGAAAAAATATTGGGAATTTTTCACTAACACTAACGGGGCTTACGACCTGTCATCGGCTGGCAATAGAAAGGCATAATTGGTTAACGTTTCGCAAGCGCTTAAAGTGATCACGTAAACCAGCCGATGACCAGTCGTATGTTCTATAGGTGACATTTTACGTTTTTTCTATAATATGTATTCCAACTCTATCTCTATTGAAAAAGTTTGTCATGTCTCAATAGATTCAAATCACATAAAAACTTTAAAAAACCGACACATAAAAACTTTTAAAAACCGACATAAAAATGACAAAGTGTCATGGTAAAAAATATGAGGTTCAGTTCTCTCTGCCAATCTCATGATGAACATGATGTGAGGGGTATGTATGCATGTTTGTAGTTGTATTATCTTTCATACAATTCGTTTATACGTGTTCTACAGATTGTAAATCTTCCAGTTGATTTATGAGTTTCATGATTTCTCATGATTTTCATAATCAAATCTCTTGGAATAGTTCACATGGAATCACCCTAGAAGTAATTCTTTCTAATGGAAAATTAGTCATCGAATTCGGAAGATGTGGTAAAGGATTATCGCTGAATTGACAAATTTCAGTTTTTGATGATTTCATCATCAGATCTTCAACAAATAAAAAAGATGGTTAAAAAAAATATTTTTTGTCAATTTTATTTTATCCAACTGTCGATTCGTTCAAGAGAATTTATTTCTTGTAATGAATCGGCAGTATTAATCTTAGTCCCGTGTAAGAGAATTTTATGCACTAGTTGAGTTTCTCCACTAAAAAAAGTCAAAAAAACAACTTAGAGGCTTCGCAGCTTATATGTTCCATACATGGATTTACTCAGAATTTGGAGTAGAACATTTAATGTGTCTATGCGTCTGTATGTGTGTACGCACCCCCTTTATAACTTTTGACCCTCTTAATGCACAGAGCCCAAATTTTCAGAATAAATAGATAGTTATAAGCATACAAAACATTTATTCTCAGAATTTTTAATAATTTGTCTCATTCAGGGGTTATCAACTTTTGAATTTTTGCTTAATTCTTTCATATATCTCAAAAACCATTAAAGCTAGAATACTGAAAATTGGTATAAATATAGATAAATATAAAATCTCGTTATTATTAAAAAAAAAGATCCTGAATTTCTCAAACTTTTTTTATTGAGAAAAACATTTTTTTATGAGAAATGTATGTGTTTACCTGTCTATATTTCTCAAGTTTTTAAAAATATCGAAAAACGCCGAAACAACCCAACTAGATAATTTAATTTTCTATAAAAAATATGTGCCATATAGCAGTACCTACATTTCAAACTTTTTTTAACATTATTTATAAAAATTGAATTTAGTGACGACATCGTTTCATACAATTTGTAAGGCAGTATACACTACACAATAATAATAATAATAATAAGTTATTTGTATAGCGCCGTTTAACGATTTGAGATAGTTTAATGTTGTGTTGCTCTCTGAAACAAAGCTGTGTTTAGTCCTTTAGTGAAAGTACTCTTGCTTTGAGCACTGCGGACATCTTGAGGCAGTGAATTCCACTTAATAGGACCACACACACTAAAGCATCGGTCATAGTAAGAAACATAATATCTACGGGGACTCAATAGTTTGATAATTAATCTTCAAAAATACATACCATCATGCTGTTTTGATATTTTGGGCAAATTTTTTTATAAATCTGTGTTTGAGTGTTTATAGTTTGAAAATTAATAAATAAATACATCTTCTTCTTCAGCCTATTTCCGTCCACTACTGAACGAAAGCCTCCTCCATTTGACTCCACGTCGTCCTGTCCTGTGCAGTTTGCATCCAGGATGTGCCAGCATATCTTGTTATATCGTCCCTCCACCGCAGCTTCGGCCGCCCCACACCTCTCTTTGTCATACGAGGTCTCCAAGTCAGCACTCTCTTTGTCCACTTATCGTCCATTGACCATTTCCATTTCAGAATCGCCATACGGTGGATTATATCTGTTACTTTTGTTCTTTCCCTCACCGTTTCGTTTCTTACCTTGTCTCTTAGTGACAGACCCAGCATGGATCTTTCCATAGCTCTTTGGGTGACTCGCAGTTTCTCGGCACTCAGTTTAGAGAGAGTTACTGTTTCTAGGCCATATGTAGCAACCGGCGTCACACACGCTTCATATACTTTCCTTTTCAGGTTTATGGGTGTTTTCCGATTTTTCAATATATGTATATCCCATTTTTCCGAAGGCAGCCCAACTTAGTTACATATTGTGGAAAAATACATATTTTTTAATTTTAAAATTGATTTCCAATCTGTTAACACAAAAACTCTAGTGTATAGTTTGGTACGTATTCACTTATTATATAAATATACTATTGCCATCGACAGTTGGATCTCGTGTGCTACATACAACTAGTAATATTTGTAAAATAAGTACACTCTAGCAAAATAAAAAACTATCATGGCTGAAAGAGACGTAAGATTTTTATGATTGATATCATAAAATACTGCTGTTTATTGAAATGCATGGACACTTTATGACCTGTCTGATTTCACAATCGGCTTACATCAACTATATGTGGATGGTTACTTCTATGGCGTACTAAATTGCAGGGGACTTTATTTTATGACTGCTAGTCGAGTAATGATTTTTTGTATTATAATCAATATAATATATATTCTATTTCGTTACATATAAAAAGCGACAATTTTCATTATTTATTCTTGAATAGGTAGGTAGTAAAAAAATGGTGTTGGTGTGATGCACACTTTGATAGCGGTGAGTCAGACAATTCTTTATAAAATAAAGATTACTTGTAGTAGTTGTAGTGTAGCGGGGAAATGCTGGTTCAATAGATTATTAATTTATTTAATATGTTGTTTGAGATTTTATGCACTGCAGTTCGATAATTATGAAAACCTTGTATAAAAGCCAAAAGGAAATAATGCACTTACCTTTAATAGGAACACCTCCTCATTTGTTAATGACAATGCCTTTGCGGCTGCTATATAGGAGTGGGATGGCCTAGTGGTGAAGTGCTCGGACTCGTAAAGTAAGAAAATAAGTATTGGAAGGTTCGGGCGATGGACCTGGTGGAATTACGGAAAGTTCTTGAGGAGGTCAAGGCTCATGATGAGCTAAAACGCCATTGGTAATGACGATGAATCGTAGTCAATACGAGTATTGAGGAGGCTTTGGACCTACAAGGTACCGTGAAGATAGTTGTCGTCCCTTAAGTCTAGATTAGTTAAAACCGACCCCCACTAAAGAACTCTATCCAATTGTGGGTATTGCCCCCCCCTACGATCAGACGGCGTGTTGCAGCAGAAGTCGAACGGAGCAAGCAGCAAACTGACCCTAGACATCCAATGTATGGCTCACAGCCGCATCAGTGCAGACTCAAGTCCAGAAGAAGCTTCCTGGAAATGACCGCCTCTATAGTTGGCCTCCCCGAGGCCCGAAGGCTGTCACTGTGACGTGATAGTGTCGAACGCACGCAGCTACCACCCGCGGAGGACGTGTCAGTGGGACACAACCTGCCATATCCAACATGGAGAGCGCTCAATATGCTCAGAACGGGTGTCTTCTGCTGTTACAGTGACCTCAATAAATGGGGATACAGAGAGGAAGACATCTGCGAGTGTGGCGCCAGACAGGACAACGTGCACCTACTGTCATGTCCTATGTATGATAGGAGCGACATGCACGCACCAAGACACAGTACATAGATAGCAAACACTAGTGGAATCCGAGTGGCCGAATATTGGGGGCTACGAATATGATGGTGTTCCGGACACGGAAAGTAAAGTAAGTAAGTCTAGATCTCAAGGAAAGCATAGACACTAATGACATTTTTCGTCGTTACAAAGAGAAACTAGTGCAGACTTGTGTTATGTAGGTATAATATTATGTTCCATGTTTTCGTCGCAATCATTTTTCCAACTGTCGATTTGTTCAGGAGAACTTTGTTCTCTTAACATATCGACAATGTATCAAGCCAGAATACGCGAGAATTGTATGGAGAGGTCTACTTTTTTCACGGCTTTTCCAACTTTGAAGTCAAAAAACACCAACTTAGAGGCTTCGCAGCATATATGTTCCATACACGGATTTACTCAGAATTCGGAGTAGAACATTTCGTGTGTCTGTGTGTCTGTGTGTGTGTCTGTGTGTGTGTGTGTCTGTGTGTCCGTCCCCCCCTTATAACTTTTGATCCGCTCAACTTACAGAGCCTAAAATTTCAGAATATATAAACAGTTACAGGCCTACAAAACTTTTATACTCGGAATTTTGAATTTTTGTTTCAGTCAGGGGTTATCAACTTTTGAATTTTTATTTTATTTTTCCATATATCTCAGAAACCATAAACGCTAGAACGCTGAAAATTGGTACAAACATAGAAAAATACAAAATCTCAAATTAGTTTTTTCAAAAAAATTCCAGGGTTTCTCAAACATTTTTTATTAAGAAAAATATTTTTTTTATGATAAATTTATGAGTTTAACTGCCTATATTTCCAAAACTTTTACAATTATCGAAAAAAGCCGAAACACCCCAACTAGATAATTTAATTTTCTATAAAAAATATTAACATTGTAGTAGAAGATCTCAATTTTTTTTTAACAATTTTTTTAAAAATTGAATTTAGTGACGACATCGCTTCATACATTTTGTATGGCAGTCGCCTATACACAATATGTAAGAAGACTTAATAGTTTGATACGTCATCTCCAAACATACATACATACCATCATGCTATTTGCATATTCTGGGTAGGAAAAAGGATCTTCCTCCATACTATCCTATCTTGACATACATACCTACATATGTTGTATAGAAAACAAAATATCTGAAAATATTCAATAATAATATGTATCTATGGGTTTATAGTTTGGTACATATTCTTCAACTATACATACTATCGCTATCGACAGTTGGATCTCATGTGTTACATGCAACTAGTTATATCATACTTGAGTTGGTGTAAATTTTCCATTCCTGTATGTTGATTTTGTTTGTTCTAACTTTGCTCCATCCATTCAAGAGTTCACAATGACGTAGTTGTGTGAAAATTGCATCGAGGTTCATGCTATTCAAAAACTTAATACGTCCCACATTGAAAAATCACAAGAGCTGTTTTAATATATTTCACTCTTTCTACTAGACTTTACGTATAAAATATTCACCTTTATCACAGAAGCGAAATTATGAAAAAAGGTAAATTTATTAATTCTGAAATATTTTATGTCGTAAATACAATCACGGCATATCCCACAATGTGAGGATACCAGCGAAAGATGTGCGGGTGCGCGTAACCTTATAAAAAGGAATAGTAGCTCTGTTCTAAGGCGGTGTCTCACAGTATTTATATGTCAATCAACATATTATTATTTAATAATATAATGTTTAGTTTTGATATACACAGGGTGCTGTCTGACGAATGTAATTTTTTTTGGTGATAGATTAAATATCAATTTCGGAGATTGAGAATTATGATTTTTTTTCCATAAACTACTAATTCAATTGCAGCAAAACAAATCAAAAATCATAATGAGCATTTTGTGCTATTAAGATCCTTATTTCTGGATAACGCCATACAATTCAGTGAATCTTTTATTAATTTTCTTAGGACATGATTGATTCTGGAGATCAAGTCTCGAAATATGCTGTAGACTTTGTTAGAGCCTTAGAAGAAAAATGGCGAAACTCTTCGTTTCGATAATATTTTTTTCATTTTATAAATATTTTTGGTTAGGTTAGTTTATGATATTGTATCCAGAAGTAGGCATGCTCTTGCGGAAGATAACCTAGTCTTCACACCAGATTTTTTAAACCTAACCTACAAAAGTTTTGTAAAAAAAGATTGCTTGGGTTTGCTTGTTATTATAAATGTGACTGGAGTGAGCCATTATATATTAAAAAAAAGTAACTTTTTTACCAAGCTTTTGCAGGTTTGGTTTAAAATATCTGGTGTGAAGACTAGGTTATCTTCTTGCGAAGGCCTTTACAGCCTCAATACCCCGGCTAGGAATACGTGTCTGACAGTCAACGAACAAAAAACAACATACATGTTATCACGCCCTACTGTATCTCATACTTCTCAGCCACTACCACTAGCAGTAGACAGCCATATCTTCGAATCTATTCACATACCTCGGTTCATTTATTGCCAGTAAAAATAACATCAGTGAAGAAACGAACAGAAGAATTGTTGCTGCTAAAAGATGCTACACATCAAGTCCAGGTTGTTATCGAAAAAGACCAAGCTGACATTGTATAAAACTATAGGCAGACCAGTGTTGACAGATTATGCCTCCAAGACCTGGACTCTAACTAAAAGAAATGAGGACAACTTAACATTAATTTTTGAAAGAAAGATCATTTGGCTAATTTACGGAGCTGTTTGTGTGGGTGGTGTGTAGAGAATTAGATACAATCATGAGCTGTACCATCTTTGTGATTGGGATTTATGATTGGAAGACTCAGATGGCTTGAACATGTGGAAATAATGAGTAAACATCTGCCCACTAGAAGAGTTCTTCACCATAGACCAGAGTGTGTGAGGCGTAGGCGGAGACCCAAGCTGAGATGGATGGACTGCGTCCAGGAAACCTGGACTCTTTGAGCGTGGTCAATTGGAGACATGGAGCCGCTGACAGATCGGAATAGCGAAGACTTATTTTGGAGTCCAGGTTCCACCTTGGGATGTGGAGCCGTCGATGATGATGCTTATGATCATTGTAACCTCGTGAGCGAGTTGCAATATAAAATGAGTTTAAATTATAAGTTTCTTTCTTTTTTTTTATTTTTATTATTAATACCAAAAATAAAAAATAACAAAATAAGTACAAGCAAAAATACATCAGTCAAATTACACTTAAAATTATATCAAATATATGGGTTGGTTTGTACCACCTCACTAGGCCAGGCCTGTTCCGAGATGGTATACTAGTTACATAATAATTAGTTACATAATACATATAATATGTTGTTATATTGTGCAGTCTATGTTTCACTATGTTAGTCCTATGTGAGATTTGTTGTATACATAATATGTTGTTAAGGATTGACAATTTGCTGACAATAGTCAATCCCTTTATTATATAGCCACGTATGAATTGTTAGTTTTAGTCTTGTTTTCTTCATTATCTGTATGTCCTTTATGTCTTTAGCAACTAAATTTAGTATTTTTGGAGCCAAGTATTGATAATGTCTATGTCCGTATCCAGTATTCGTCTTCGGAGTAATTAGTTGAAGTGTCTTGTATCGTGAGAATGTTGAGCAGTGATATGGTTTTCTTTATCGTTGTGAAAGTGTATTAGTAGGTATTTGTTTTACATAAAGTTGTGTCACAGTTAGTACGTTAAAGTCTTTAAATAGTTAAATGGTTGGGAAAATGAAAGGTTTTTTTGTAATTACTTTATTTTTTTGTAATTACTTTATTTTTTTGTAATTACTTTATTTTTTTGTAATTACTTTATTTTTTTGTAATTACTTTATTTTTTTGTAATTACTTTATTTTTTTGTAATTACTTTATTTTTTTGTAATTACTTTATTTTTTTGTAATTACTTTATTTTTTGTAATTACTTTTTTCTTTATTTTACAATCTTTCCTTATGTCTTCATTTCTTACCCTGTCATTCATCGTCTTGTTACATACCGTCTGCTTACTGTAAAAAGTTATTAACTGCACATTTTGGCCAAATTGAGTTAGCTATGCTACATAGGTACCATAATCACCAAAACGCCCTTTACATCCGGAAAAAAATATGTTCATATAAGGTCACATTGCGGAGATTTTTCGGTAAAATTTTCATTTTATGCATTTTTTCTAATATATCGTCTGGAAAAAGTCTTTATCGTTAGATCGAAGTCTTTTTTTCTCTTATTTTTTGTATTTTACTGCCAATAATTCTTAAAATTTTAACACATTTACTAGAGAATTGAAATTTCAATGAATACATACCATCGCACCATACCCCTTAGGCGGTAGGCAGAGAAAAATGAACGCCATATATATTCTTCTCAACGATCTCATTTCTGCTGCATTTATTCTGATTTCGTTGCGAATGCATTGCGAATAGTAGCTTTGGCTTCCATTCCGGTTCAATAAAACAATTAGTTTAAGTTCCACTGTTATAATTTTTGATAGTAACATGTATCGAAAAAACTGTTGAGCCTTAAGGCAGAAAGCTGGATATGTTGTGTTAATTCTGTTAATTAGTTCGTCTAATAATTGTGTTCTTTTTTATTGTTTCAGATGTTGGCATAAACTGAAATACATTTGGTCAAGACATGCTGTCACATCCAATTCAATGGAACATCACAATAAAAATTAACAAACACTCTTCAAAATGAGACGATAGATCTGGGATCGAGTAAATATTATAAGTAGGACAGTATTTAGAAGTTATATTGATAATTTAAATGAATAACAACATAACGAATATGGGAGACACAGAACGCATTAGGCTGGTGGTACTTGGAGGTGCAGGAGTTGGTAAATCTTGTATTGTGAGAAGGTTCTTGACCAACTCATACTCGGACAAGTATCGCAGTACAGTGGAAGATCTCTACAACAGAGAATACGATCTTGGACATATGATACTAAAGGTAAATTTGAATATTTATTTAGTATTTATGATTTTTGTGTAAATTTGTACTTAAGAGGCATTATAAAGCTAGAAAAATATCGAAAGGAGGAGTTTCATAAAATAGGCTTTCTTGAACCATATCGTAAGCCAATAGAATTCATTCGTTATCGAACATTGGTACGGAAGGAAATCTGTTTTGTACACAAAATCACAGTGATGTTCGATGTTATTATTCCCCGATTGTCAATTGAACATAATAATTTAAATTTACCTGATTTTAAAGCTATTGTTAAAATTGTATTGTATCGAGGTGCAACGCTTTGTACATTGAAGTATTTATTTATTTAAAGGTTCGATACCAATAATTTGTACACTGGCGGGCTTATTTCTAAACGGCATTTTTTACGACCATCAATATGTACATTAAGGTATACACAACCAAATTTGTTATACACAACCTTTACTAGTCATGACTACAGTATATGATGGCACTAGTGATGTCGATACTTATATATTATTTTGAGTGTAATCTGTAAAGGTAATTAAATATATGAATAGTAAATTCGGATATCAAGCACTGGACACTGAGCACCGCCTAGCGTGCCCAATGGCTCCTGACCAGTGTGCTTGACACCTGCAGGAAATGATTAAAGAAAATCAAATCATCAAAATTGGTCCAGCCGTTTAGGAGTTTAGTGACATACACACTTACAAAATAATTATATACAGGTTATCACAGAAAGTACACTCCTGAGGGTACATCAAAATATCTACCCAATTTTTTGTAGATTTCGAGTAATGAATTTCTTTCGTATTTCTTTATCAAATCTTGTCTAACAAGACATCGTTGGTCTTAGAGACATGAATATTTTTTTTTTCAAAATAGGTGAATGGTATATCTTTCAGATACAAATACAATTGTGGAGCGATCTGATATCATCGCGCCATGAAAAAATGTCGAATCTCAAAATTAATGAAAATACTTACTTTCGTCCACTTTTCAACTTTTTTCAAAAAACTTGCCGATTCCATCAACTAATTATACTGTAAATTTCATTGCGCTATCTCTACGGCGTCATAATTAAAAAATATTCAAAAAACAAAAGGCCGATAACTCATGTACATAATTTTTGATGAAGCTCAATACAAAATGTGCGAGGAGAAAAATTCACAAAGCGATTTCACAAGCCGTTTAAGAGTTCTGTGATACATATATTTTATATAAAGAAAATATGTATGAAATAAATTAATTCTCTCCTTTGCAGGTGGATATCTTAGACACAGCTGGGGACATGCAATTCCCGGCCATGAGACGACTCAGTATAGCCACAGCACACGCCTTTCTTCTTGTCTATGCCACGACTTCCGCACCATCGTTGGCGGCTGTCAAACAGTGCTTCGAGGAGATAAGGGAACAAAGAGCTGACTATCAGGTATTACCGATATTATAATATACTAGCTGAACAAAGAGCTGACTATCAGGTATTACCGATATTATAATATACTAGCTGAACAAAGAGCTGACTATCAGGTATTACCGATATTATAATATACTAGCTGAACAAAGAGCTGACTATCAGGTATTACCGATATTATAATATACTAGCTGAACAAAGAGCTGACTATCAGGTATTACCGATATTATAATATACTAGCTGAACCGGCAAACGTTTTTTTGCCTTATAAATTATTTCTAGTGAATAATTTGAAATTAAATAAAAAAACTAACTTATTGTAAGTATATGGGGATAAGGTCTATGACTGAAAGAGGAATGGAACGCTGTGGACGATGACGTCCTATAAAAATAACAAAACACCAATCATTCATTTGCTAAATTCAATGTACCTACTTCATTAACTTAACTCACATATTTAAAGTTTGATCTTTTAAAAGTTAAATGTAAATTAAAAAAAACAGATACATACTTTTTACCTTGAGTTATGCCAATTAAAAAAAAACCATATCAATCTCGAAGAGTAGTGTACGATATTTTTGTCAGTCCGTCTTTAGCCAACACAAATAAAATGAATGGTTTGCCCATGCCACGTGTAATTGTCCATGTGAAAAGTATGGTGTACCCAAATCTAAGCCATAAACAGACATCGTTTGGCCTTGTGACTTATTCATTGTTATTGCGAATGCCAATCTAATTGGAAATTGAACGCGTTTTAATTCAATTACCACTTCTGTGGTAATCATTGGGATTCGTGACAGCAATACATTTTCGCCTCGGAACTTGCCATTCAAAATACTGGTTTCGACAATGTTTTTCATCAATATTTTAAAGAATAATCGCGTGCCATGGTGGGTTCAAATTCCGAAGTAAAACAACCGGAGATCCAACTTTCAGTTGTAGATGGTGCGGTGACATGCTTGGCAAATCCAATGAGTTCAAATCTCTGTTGGATAATTTACAGCTTCGTTGACATCGCAAACTGTATCGATCGATTTATATGACACCTGCGATGTAAAGCTGCGGCTCTTTAGTTCCATTCGCAAATATTATTTATTTAGAAAAGCGGTGTTATAATACGCGTTTTTTTTAATAGAGTATTATTTTTGTAGAATAGTGGTGTTATTTTTGTAGAATAGTGGTGTTATTTTTGTAGAATAGTGGTGTTATTTTTGTAGAATTGTGGTGTTATTATTCGTTTTGTGTTTTTGGAAAAGCAGTGATATTTTTAAAGAAAAGTGGTGTTATTATTCGCGTTATTTTTTTTGGAAAAATGAGAATTATTTTTGTAGAAAAATGGTGTTATTATTCGCGTTATTGTTGGAAAAGGGGTGTAATTTTTTTAGAAAAGAGGAGGTATTCTTCGCGTTATATTTTGGAAATGGGGTATTATTTTTGTAGAAATGGGGGCTATTTTTCGTTTTATTTTTTTGGAAAAGGATTGTTATTTTTGTAGAAAAGTGGTTCATTATTCGCGTAATTTTGTAGGAATATGGCTGTTTTTTTGTAAAGCGATGTTATTATTCGCGATATTTTTATTTGGAAAAAAGTATGGTGTAATTATTCGTTTAATTTTTTGGGAAAGGGGTGTAATTTTTGTAGAAAAGTGGTGTTATTATTCGCAGTATTTTTTAGGAAAATGGGTGTTTTTTTATAACGCGATGTTATTATTCGCATTTTTTTTTGTAGAAAAGTAGAGTTATTATTCGCGTTTTTTGTTGGAAATGTGAAGTAATTTTTGTGGAAAAGAGGAGTTATTATTCGCGTTATATTTTGGGAAAAAGGGTGTTTTTCCTATAGAAAAGTGGTGTATTTTTCAACAGATTTTTAATTATTCAATAGAGACGAAGTTGGAATATTTACTGCAGGAGAACCGGGAAATCAAGGCAGCTACAGGGCTTACGACCTGTCATCGACTGGTTTACGTGATTACTTTATGCGCTTGCGCAACGTTCACCAATTATGCCTTTTTAATGAGATCCTTATCAATTCAATTTGGAAAGTTCTATATTGTAATTTTTCAGGTTATTTGTTGGAAAAGGGGTTAATTTTTGTAGAGAAGAGGAGTTCTTATTCGCGTTATTTTTAGGAAAAATAGTATTATTTATGTAGAAAGGTGCTGTTAATATTCGCGTTTTTTTTTTAAAAAGGAATATTTTTTTGTATTGAAGAGGTGTTATTATTCGCGTTATTTCTTTGGAATAGGAGTTTTATTTTTGTAGAAAAGTGGTGTTATTATTCGCGTTATTTGTTGGAAAAGGGGTGTAATTTTTATAGAAAAGAGGAGTTATTATTCGCGTTATATTTTGGAAAGGAGTATTATTTTTGTAGAAAAGTGGTAAAGTAGTGGTAAAATTTGCTATAAAAGGGGTGTAATTTTTATAGAAAAGAGGAGTTATTATTCGCGTTATATTTTGGAAAGGAGTATTATTTTTGTAGAAAAGTGGTAAAGTAGTGGTAAAATTTGCTATAAAAGGGGTGTAATTTTTATAGAAAAGAGGAGTTATTATTCGCGTTATATTTTGGAAAGGAGTATTATTTTTGTAGAAAAGTGGTAAAGTAGTGGTAAAATTTGCTATAAAAGGGGTGTAATTTTTATAGAAAAGAGGAGTTATTATTCGCGTTATATTTTGGAAAGGAGTATTATTTTTGTAGAAAAGTGGTAAAGTAGTGGTAAAATTTGCTATAAAAGGGGTGTAATTTTTATAGAAAAGAGGAGTTATTATTCGCGTTATATTTTGGAAAGGAGTATTATTTTTGTAGAAAAGTGGTAAAGTAGTGGTAAAATTTGCTATAAAAGGGGTGTAATTTTTATAGAAAAGAGGAGTTATTATTCGCGTTATATTTTGGAAAGGAATATTATTTTTGTAGAAAAGTGGTAAAGTAGTGGTAAAATTTGCTATAAAAGGGGTGTAATTTTTATAGAAAAGAGGAGTTATTATTCGCGTTATATTTTGGAAAGGAGTATTATTTTTGTAGAAAAGTGGTAAAGTAGTGGTAAAATTTGCTATAAAAGGGGTGTAATTTTTATAGAAAAGAGGAGTTATTATTCGCGTTATATTTTGGAAAGGAATATTATTTTTGTAGAAAAGTGGTAAAGTAGTGGTAAAATTTGCTATAAAAGGGGTGTAATTTTTATAGAAAAGAGGAGTTATTATTCGCGTTATATTTTGGAAAGGAGTATTATTTTTGTAGAAAAGTGGTAAAGTAGTGGTAAAATTTGCTATAAAAGGGGTGTAATTTTTATAGAAAAGAGGAGTTATTATTCGCGTTATATTTTGGAAAGGAATATTATTTTTGTAGAAAAGTGGTAAAGTAGTGGTAAAATTTGCTATAAAAGGGGTGTAATTTTTATAGAAAAGAGGAGTTATTATTCGCGTTATATTTTGGAAAGGAGTATTATTTTTGTAGAAAAGTGGTAAAGTAGTGGTAAAATTTGCTATAAAAGGGGTGTAATTTTTGATTACAAAGAGGGGTTCTTATTCGCGTTATATTTTGGAAAAGGAGTGTTATTCATGTAGAAAAGTGGTGTTATTAATCGTTTTATTTTTTTGGAAAAGGGTGTTATTTTGTAAGAAAGTGGTGTTATTTTCGCGTTATTTTAAGCAAAAGTAATATTATTTTTGTAGAAAAAGAGTGCTATTATTCGAGATATTTTTTGGAAAAATGGGTGTTTTTGTATATAAAAAGGTGTATTTTTGTAGAAAAGTGATGTTCGCTTTATTTTTTTGGAATAGAGGTGTTTTTATTTGGAAAAGGGGTGTTAATTTTAAAGAAAGTGGTGTTATTTTTCGCGTTTTTTGTTGGAAAAGGGGTGTAATCATTGTAGAGAAGAAGAGTTATTATTCGCGTAATATTTTGTAAAAAGGGTGTTTTTTTGTATAAAGCGATTGTTTTACTCGCGTTATTTTTAGGAAAATTTATGTAGAAAAGTGCTGTTAATATTCGCGTTATGTTTCGAAAAGGAATATTTTTTTGTATTAAAGAGTTCTTATTATTCGCGCTATTTTTTTGAAAAGAGGTTTATTTTTTTAAAAAGGCGGTGTTATTATTCCCGTTATATTTTGGAAAATGGGTGTTATTTTTCTAGAAATGTAATTTTCGTAGAAAAACGGTGTTATTATTCGCGTATTTTTTTAGGAAAATGGTTATTTATTTTTGTAGAAATCAGTATAATTATTCGTTGTATATTTTTGGAAAAGGGGTGTTATTTTTGTAGCAAAGTGGTGTTATTATTCGCGTTATTTTTAAGGAAAATGGGTGTTATTTTTGTAGAAAAACGATGTTATTATTTGCGTAGTTTTTGGAAAAAGGGTTTAATTTTTGTAGAAAAATGGTGTTGTTATTCGCGTGTTGGAAAAGGAGTATAGTTTTGTTGTTTTTTTATCAAAAAACTTTATATATGCGAGTGCTTTTTATTGTTGACAAGAAAAGAAATTGTGGCCCTTTAAAAATTCGAAATTTTGTAAATTGTAATTTTTGACTCAACTAATGCTTCTTCTTCTATCGTGTCAGCAACGCATTTAAATAATCTTCTGCTAGTGCCTAGCAACGTCAATAGCACAATCATATCCCACCATAAGATCGTGCATGGTGCAGTTGACTAGACTTGAGGGACATCTGCACAGATCAACTTATACTAAGATATTATTTTTATAGCACCGTTTAATGATTCAAGATCATTCCAAGGTCACTGATATGTCGGTTATATGTTTCTTTACGAAACAAGGATTTTTTCATTCCTTTAGAGAAAGTGCTCTTGCTTTGAGCACTGCAGACATCTGGAGGCAATCTATTCCAATCATTCTATTCGATCATAGTAAGTCGCTTTGTTGGTTCTGTCCAACTCCTTAGAGGAGTTGTTACTCTGAGATCCAGAATATCTAAGTGTGAGATGTCTCACAGAGAGATCTTTACTCTGGCACAGCTCTGAACTGTATTGTCGAACCAGGTTATTTAAAGCATTTAATTAGTATGGCTTATCTAATCTTGAACAATTTGTGCATGAGATACGAAGGTGGGAGATTAATTGGAAAAAGCGATATACCGAAGTATGTAAAGACGTCTTCATTAGGTACCTGGTTGCACAAGTCCAAAGTAAGTTTTATTCTGGAAACTTACTTATCCCTTTAGGCAAAGTTTAACCTAGATTCACGAGCCAACATCCAACTTATTAATTAACTTCCTGTGTTAATATTATGAAGACATAAAACAGTTTTTCCCAGTTCTAAATAAAGTTGACGGTTATTTTAATAATTAGTTATACCAAATACATAAGTAAGAATTATTTAGTCAACACTAAGAGTACCTACGCAATAATAATAAGTCAGAGTTTAATTTTGCATTCACTTAATGGTTAGATAGCTTATTTTTACTTAGCTAACTTTTGGTGACAATATTTTTACTAAAAATGGGAAATTATAGTTTTCCAAAAATTTGAAGTTATTTTGAATTTCTCTTTTAATGGGTGGGTATGCAATAATTATATTTGACACAAAAAAATCCCTAAAATTTTCAAAAACTCGCTGGTATATTCTGTATATTTAATCCAACTGTTGATTTGTTCAAGAGAATTTATTTTTCTTAACAGATCGACAAAGTATCAAGCCAAGATACGCGAGATTTGTATGGCCAGGTCTATATTTTTCATGCTTCTTTTAAAACTTAAACTTACTTTAAAGTAAAAAAACACCAACTTAGAGACTTCGCAGCATATAATGTTATATGTATGGATTAACTCAGAATTCATAGTAGAAAATTTTATGTGTAAAACTCACGATCATGTGAACGATATTTTGAAAAACGGAGATTGAAAAATCCTGAACAACTGAACATGCATGAGACGATGCATGAAAAATGTGGTGTTATGTTCACTTTGCAGGGACAAGTTCGGTCAAACGGTTAAATCAAAACCCTCTCGATTACCCATATCATGGATATAATTCTGCCACCTCGAAACAGGCTCAGCCTAGTGAGGTGGTTTATACCAAGTAAAAAAATATACTTAAATAAATTTTGTTGTATAAATTATACTTTTTCTGATATTTTATTGTCTGCATATTATTAGACTTTGTTTGGTTTCAATTATAAAAAAAAATATCTTATGAAGTTATATAATGTCTTAATATATTATAGAACTCCATATGATAATTATATACATGATATGGGTAGTCAAGATGGTTTTAATTTCACCGTTTGACCGGACCCAGGTTTAACAAATTTCAGTTAGGTACCAAGTTCTTATGGAAAATAACGATTTCAGTTATACCTACACATTGCGTAATGCTAGGAGTATAGACAAACTCATATTATTACTAGTTGCATGTAACACATGAGATCCATCTGTCGATAGTGATTGTATGTATAGTTGAAGAATAAGTACCAAACTATAAACCCATAAATACAAATTATTTAATATTTTAAGATATTTGGTTTTCTATACAACACATGTACCTAGGTATTTCGACTATAACTTTTTAAATATTCTGAAATTTTGGGCACTGTAAATTGAGCGGATCAAAAGTTATAAGGGACACACACACGCACACACGCACACACGCACGCACTCACGCACACACGCACACACGCGCACACGCGCACACGCGCACACGCGCACACGCGCACACGCGCACACGCGCACACGCGCACACGCACACACGCACACACGCACACACGCACACACGCACACACGCACACACGCACACACGCACACACGCACACACGCACACACGCACACACACACACACACACACACACACACACACACACACACACACACACACACACACACACACACACACACACACACACACACATACACACACACACACACACAGACACACGAAATGTTCTACTCCGAATTCTGAGTAGATGCGTATATGGAACATATATGCTGCAAATAATTTTTTTGACTTCAAAGTTGGAAAAGCCGTGAAAAAAGTAGACCCTGCATACAATTCTCGCGTATCATGGCATGAAACATCGATATGTTAAGAGAACAAAGTTCTCCTGAACAAATCGACAGTTGGAATACCTTCATGAGACAAACTATAGGTATTATTATTTCTACACATTGCGTACTTCTAATAAAAACTTTATATTAATAAAATAATAATGTTTCGTCAATTTCAGGAAATTCCCATTGTGATCGCTGGAAACAAACAGGATTTAGCATGCAGTCACAGGGAAGTTCAAATAGAAGACGTTTCCGAATGGGTCTTCTGTGAACTGCCTAAGTTGAGGTAAATAATAAAGAATACTTATTATCAGTTGTTTGTACATAATATATCTTCTTCATATTTATGTACCTATATTATTAAATAGAATGTGTAGTTAAAATACTTCAGTCAATTGAATGAATTTCCAATAGTATAAATACTAGTTGCATGTAACACATGAGATCCAACTGTCGATAGCGATAGTACGTATAGTTGAAGAATAAGTACCAAACTATAAATCCATAAATACAAATAATTTAATATTTTAAGATATTTGGTTTTCTATATTACACATGTACCTAGGTATGTATGTCAACATAGGATAATATGGAGGTCAGTCCTTTGATCCTACCCAGAATATGAAAACAACATGATGGTATGTATGTATGTTTGGAGATTAGTATCAAACAATTAAGTCTTCTTAGATATTGTGTGTAGGCGACTGCCATACAAATTGTATGAATCAATGTCGTCACTAAATTCAATTTTTATAAAAATTGTTAAAAAAAATTGAGATGTGCTAATACAATGTTAATATATTTTATAGAAAATTAAATTATCTAGTTGGGGTGTTTCACCTTTTTTTGATATTTTTAAAAAAATTGGAAATAAAGGCACTTAAACTCATGAATTTTTCATAAAAAAAATATTTTTCTTTATAAAAAATGTTTGAGAAACCCTGGAATATTTTGAAAAAATCAATTTAAGATTTTGTATTTTTCTATGTTTATACCAATTTTCAGCGTTCTAGCTTTTATGGTTTCTGAGATATATGGAAAAATAAACTAAAAATTCAAAAGTTGATAACCCCTGAATGAAACAAAAATGCACCATTCTGAGTATAAAAATTTTGTAGGCTTATAAGTTTTTATATATATTGAAATTTTGGGCTCTGTAAATTGAACGGATCAAAAGTTATAAGGGGGGGGGACAGACACACACACACACAAACACACAAAACTCACATAAAATGTTCTACTCCGAATTATGAATAAATCCATGTATGGGAATGTATATGCTGCGAGGCCTCTAGTTGGTGTTATTAGCATGCAAAAAGTCCACTACGCCATACAAAATGTTCCTTCGTACACGCATCTTGGCTTAATAATGTCGATTCATTCAGAGAAATGAATTCTCATGAACGAATCGACAGTTGGATAATGTCGATTCATTCAGAGAATTGAATTCTCATGAAAGAATCGACAGTTGGATAATGTCGATTCATTCAGAGAATTCTCATGAACGAATCGACAGTTGAATTACAAAGGAACAAAATACAATTTAATTTATACCTATTATGGAATATTGTTTGACACGAATACGATGATTATTACACAGGTTTATTAGGTATCTACTGTTTAATTACTGTATGAAAGATGTTGAATCAATAGCAAGTCTATATATTCTAGGCTTTTTGAGATTCGGAAATTTTGTAATCAAATGTAAGATATATAGATGGGTTGATGGCAAAGCGGTTACCGCGCTGGGCTAGTAATCCAGTGGTCGCGAGCTCGAATCCTACCTCGACTGATTTCGTTCACTTGTAGCACAAGCATTTATGCTTTATTTATTGACAACTTCTGTGAGCTTTACTTGTCTTTGACACACAGACACATGATTCACCACAAAATTCGCCTGAAATTATAATCTAGGGGGAGTTAGTGACAATGATGAATTCAATAATATATTTTTTGCTGTGTTAAGGATAGATGTTTACTTTTAATCAAAGTACTTACAATTATGTATTAACTTATAATATGTCATCTCACCTACCACAATTGAGAGTGTCTTCTAGCTAACAAGATTTCTAAAAGAAAAGAAAATAAATAAGACTTTCTTTGCAGCATACATCCAAATGAAAACGACGTTCCAGTCATGATTGAATACTCAATAGTAAGGATTTTGTGGTAATTAGTTATATTTTCAGGGCCAAAGTATTGGAATGTTCTGCCAAGAGTGACTACAACATTAAGGAAGTATTCCGCACCTTCCTTACATTATCCAAGATTATACCGAAGCCAGGAGATGATGTCGCTGGAGGATTGAAGAGGAGATCCAGCGCATATGTCAGTGCAACCAGCAAAGGTAAAATTATCAATATTATGAATCTAAACAATTTAATTATTCTCATTTACAGTAAGTGGTGTTGAAGTTTAGTGGCCATTTTACTGGTCGCCCTTTGCCCGTTTGCAAATTTGTCTGCACAGTTTGAATAATTTTCCAATAGATGGTGTTGTGTCTCTAATTATTTTCAAAAAGTAAAATGTCTAACTTACAATGCAAATAACTTTCAATAAGAATATATTAATTTATGTTAATTCAATGTTAATCATTTTATTTAAGTAATATTGAACATGACTTAAATAAAATGATTTTAAGTGCACAATTTATTAAAATCCTACTTCATCTGTTGACATATAAAAATCCTGTTAATTATAATTAGTCAAAAATAGCTAATGAATGATGATTGAGTTCTAAAAATAGATTTTCCTATAGTGACAATGCGATCAGTATCACCATGGTATAAAGTATTGAAATTTTCTAAAAGACAGCCTATGATAGGATAGGCTGGTAACGACAAAATTATATTCAGGTTCAAACACTTTTGAAAAATTGGTTAGATATCTGACTACTGAGCCCAGTGGAGACACAGTTTTCAATTGAGTTTTCAGTCTGGATCTGTGATCTTCCTTTTTTTATCTCCAGAATGTGGCAACTTGTTATTTGGTTCCTGTTAAATTAATTTTTGACATAGTATCTGATGGTTACCCAAAAATAAAATATCTATTATCTAAAAATTGAAAATAGTTGAAATGCATAGTCATATCACACCTGTACTTTTTACACTCGAATACGATCCTAATTTTGTGTTTTTGTTTAGAACTTACCTACCTTCCACCTGTGTGCATTCAAAGTATCGACTATTTCAATTAAAACATACCTATCTACATAGATACCACATTATTCTCCGTTACAAATTACAAAGATAGGATCTTGGAGAAAAATTACAAATTGGTATTGGCTTTGCATTAGAGTAGGGCCGCTGGTTATATAGTTATCGGTAAATAATTTGAAAGATTACGTGGCATAGTGTGATCCATAGTGTGATAATTAAGTTTTTGTGCATGATTAGTATCTGCGCAAACCTTTCCCCTCTCCTGTGAAATGTGTCAGTTATTTGCTGATATCTATATTTAGTGTCAATTTGTTTCAGGTAAAAATCGCGCTCCAAGTCCAGCAGACAGCCGACCCAATTCTTTGACAGCAGGGGGGCCATCAGACGGAGAATCCAGAGCTAAGCCAAGATCTCGCTCTCTCATACGACGCTCTTCCAGAAAGGCCAAGCAGCAGATGAGAGATGCACAGTCCAATTCGGAAGATTGTATCGTGCAATAAACACCATCAATCATCACAAATATTTCATACATTACCTAATGGAAACTTAGGAATTGGAAAGGATAATGAAATCATTTGCATCGTTGCCATATTATAGTGGTGAACTGAGTCAAGACACATGCCTAATGTTTTGAGATAATGGCTGACACAGATTTGAACTATAACAACGTATTATACTAGAATAACATATTATGAGCAAGTCTATAAATATTTAAATATAATATGTACACCATTTCTTTAACTTTTATTACTGCTATGAAAAAAATTAAAATTGTTTCATAATTATCAAAAAATCAGCTAAAGAATGTTATTTCAACGATTATTTTTATTACTTTTAGACATTTCTGAACAACATGATATTGTTGGTCTTTTTTTACCTTAATTGTGGCTTGACTCAATTCACGACTAGGTACAGCAACATATGATGACTTCACAGGGTCTCTCACATGATGTTAGTATAAAACAAAAAATGTTATTTACAGAAAAAAAGAAATGACGACATAAAATTATTGTATTAGGTCTGCCTGTGCTTGGCTTAATAATTACTCTAGCGCAAAACAGTGACATATCAAAAGATGGTCATTAATCTCGTTTCTTTGCAGTAAAGTGTGATTTTTTCCTATATTTAAAGTTAATTGTTTTTTCTCAACTGTTCACGATAGATGTTTTACATAGAAACAACGGGATACTAAGGGTAATATGTCTAAGAATAAATAAAAAATAAATTTGTCGGGTCATTTTTTTACTTTTAACTATTATTATTAGTTCAAGATCTCATTTCACCATTAGACAAATGTCACGTTAATGATTTTTCAGTACACAAAACAAAATTCTGTTTAATATAATGGCATTCTAAATAAATGAAATTTAATTGATTTCATGAATTCAATCAAATTGATAAAAAATAAAAGGAAATTGAAACATAGACGATTTGTTTCCATAAAAAAACATATAGTGGTAAATAGAGGTTTTACATTATTCATAAAAGACAAATTAGAGGTTACACACTAATAAAACCACATTTTTTTTGTTTGAGCTAAAGTAATATTAAGATTGAACCGAGTGGAAGCCAACAGCATCAGTGTTGTTACAATCTTCAGTAACAAGGGACTGATGCGAAGAAAGAATGTAACATTACACGAATTTGTCCATGTCCTGTAAACCAAAATACGGTGCAAAGAATTCATGTTTCCGATGTTTGTTGATTTTAAAGTCTTTAAGATCGATCGAGAAAAAATTGTCATTGCAAGGACATTGATAGATGAACAAAACAAGGAAATTACTTTTTAAAAAGATGTAAATATTAAGTGTTTTATTGGTTATCGATGTCTGTGTCAGGAAATCATAAGATGAAGATTTTTTGTAACGCTTTCAACGAAACATGGTCCACATTTCGATGAATGTGTTTCTATACCACTTTGATGTTAATGTGGAAAGGACTGAAAAAAATATACATCTCATAAATTGTATTGTAAAAATTTAAATGGTTTTGTGACATAATTGTATTGGAAATAATAAAATTAAATTGATTGGTACTTGTCTACATTACAACATCACACCATCTCTGTATTTTTTCAAAACAAAAATAATGACTTTATCTATAATATTATTTGTTTGACTAAAAGAGTATTTATATTCACATTCCAAAACTCATTATATCATGGTCAGGCAGTCATGTACATTTTATCAAGCTCAAAAAATGTAATTAAATTTAAAATATTCAATTATGATTATCACACAAGATTATAATATAAATAATTTACTTTCGCTTTCTTATTTTGTGGTAAATCTTAAGCATTGAATTATATTGATGTATCGTGAGTTGAGGTAATGTCGTTTTACTTTTTCAATTACAGTGATTGAAAATAGTAAAATAGGCAACTCTTAACAGGTGGCGTAATCAACAAGGAACTTTAGGTAAAAATAAGTGTTCTATAATAAGATTGATGGTTTTGACGTTAACTTTTCAGTAGTCCATGACATTAAATAAAGAGAGAGTATTCCTTCTGTCTGTGGATATAAACATTTCAGTATATACAATATTTGCTTCAAGTATTCAAAGTTTTCTTTAATATTCATGAAACCGATTGTAAATATTGACTGTGAAAAATAAAAATGTGCAATTCTGTATAGCTCGAAATCATTCAAACTTTCGAGACTCACAATGAATGAAAATGCCAATGTGTTTTATTACAACACACACACACACACACACACACACTAAGACGCGGGAGAAAAATATATCACCTTATCAAGTTATTATATTCTAAGAGAAAGAAAGATGATGACAAAGGCTGTGAATAACCATAGCATGTTTCAACAAAATAATATATATTAATAAAACTGTGTACAGCTACACAATTTGTAATTATAACTCATTATGGTAGTGAAATGAAGTGGATTAATGAAGCGGCAGTATATACTATGATGAAGCGGCAGTATATAGTAAAATGAAGCGGCAGTATATAGTATGATGAAGCAGCAGTATATAGTTTAATGAAGAAGCAGTATATAGTAAAATGAAGCAGCAGTATATAGTATGATGAAGCGGCAGTATATAGTATAATGAAGCGGCAGTATATAATATGATGAAGCGGCAGTATATTGTAAAATGATTTGCATGAAAGTACTATATCAGCCACGTCAAGTAAGTATTTTTAAGTACATGTACAAATAACTGTACAAATGGCACTGGCTGTAGTAGCATTTGGAATATCCATATTGTCCCAAAGCACCCTTGATATGAACGGCCAAGAATATATACTACTGTCCCATAATATTAATAACAATTTTACAACACTTGAGAGTATTATATTTAAAATCATATTTTGTGATAAACTGAAATTCAAGTAGTCACATATTGCGATTAAATGGGTTTAGATGTAGGTACTTTAGAAAAAAAAAATTATCCACTTCATTTCATTGCTTTTGGGAGCAAATTACTAGATTGAGTTTCATTTAAAGGTGCACTTCGTGTTTAAGTTGGTATGTATGATTGGATTGGTGTTGTTATACAATTATTTCTGATAAATCTGCACAAAATGTTATAAAATAAGTATATTTTGTTTAAGATAATAATAGAAGACATGCATCATTCCATCATATAAAACCATAGTTGTTTTTTTTTAAATTATAAGTTCTAAAGAGGAACTTACATAATTTGGAGATACAGCAACATTATTCAGTTTATTTGACTGACAGTCGTACCAACATTACCATGAAGTGAATTTTTAAGTGAAACGCTGAATTCTACCAACTTAAACGATATTTTCATGTTTAACATGGAACTATTATTCAAAAATTTAAATATTCTACTTATAAATAAATGTTTCCATTATTCACAAGAACCAAAATTATTATCATGAAGTAATTTTTTTTAAAAAATAATGTAAGATAGTGAAATATGACAATTACATATGCGAAAAACTTTGCACAGAAATTGACTGTACTGTCAAAGTGTCGAGCTTGTTTATAATTGATCAAAGTATTAAATAGTTAGGCAAATCATATATTTAATTAACCTGATATTATGTATTGCATGCGTGAACATTGTGATTCCATTTGACATGTCATGTAAAAAAGTAACAGAAGAAATTAAATTTAAAAACTATCTTGTTTTTGTTGTCCTATATAACGCACAGAAAACTTGGCACATTTGTATAAAACACAGAAAACCTGGTAAATTTGTATGAAACACAGAAAACCTGGTAAATTTGTATTATACATATATACCATCACGCTGTGTCCCTTACGGGAAAAGCAGAGAGAACCGGGCGCCATATCCTCTATTTTTGCACACATTCCTGGCTTGTATTATAATTATTAAGATTAAATTTAAAATTTAACGATACAATCAAATTAGTCTATGAAAAGTTTTGTGCACAGTATCAAGTTAAATTAAAACGGTGTTGTGTTCAGTTCATAGACATTTATTTAGTCTATGGAGCAGTATATAAACATAGATTTTTATTACAATATACTACCTAGATGTCGTAGCAAATTTTGTATGAATCGAAGTGAGTAATTTTTCCAGGGAATTTTTGACGTTTTGGTTCCAGACCACATTTTTTTTTTTTTTTTATTTATTAAACAAATTTTCGGTACATAGCATAATATAAATAGATGCAAAAAAAAAACATACACACATATTAGACAGATCATATTACACATTACACCAAAAATCCCACAAGGCTTAGCCTGTATGTGGGTATACCTAAATAAAATTTACAAAGGAAGATGTTGGTTGCGCGTTACAATTAAACAGTTTTTAGACAACGCAAGTTGAAAAATCATAAGTACCTACCTAAATGGTGATAAAGAAAATTATACAAATTGCAAGTAAACAATATTCTGATCACAAAAAAGCGTTAAATCATAAAATAGCAAAATCCATAAATAGCAAAATCCATAAATTAAAAGTAAACAGTTAATGATGATAGTAGAGTAAAATAAGTATGTACCCACTTATATTAGAACAAATCATAAAAAGCAATGAAGTAAAATACATAAAAGTAAACAGATATATGATGACA
The DNA here is from genome assembly GCA_963576475.1 of Molanna angustata. Classification (NCBI taxonomy): domain Eukaryota; kingdom Metazoa; phylum Arthropoda; class Insecta; order Trichoptera; family Molannidae; genus Molanna; species Molanna angustata. The sequence goes on along the minus strand of OY754972.1, from coordinate 37,038,537 downwards.
CAAAAGTAAAATATAGATAATCAAAAGAGATAAACACATAGAAAAAGACAGAAGAGAGAAGAACAAAAAAAAAGAAATCATAAAAAGAAATCTTGAATGTTGTCATTGTTCTTAAGCCATGTCTTAAGATGACTCACATATTTTGAATGGCAATTTAAAGACTTAAGAGACAATGGCAACATATTGTATGATCTGGGAGCTATAAATACAGAATGTCTCTGTGTCGATCTCTTATTGCAATTAGGAACTTTGTAAATACTATTCAGACGGTCACTGGTACGATTTTGTGAATTTAACATGAAAATTTCTTTCTTTTTGTGAATAAACTTAAGACATTGTAGTATATACAGTTTCCTTAGATTAAATAATCCACTCTCTTTAAATAATTGTTTAGTGGGATATCTGGGAGGTTTGTTGTACATTTTTTTAATTATCATTCTTTGTACAATTTCTAATGGAGCAATATGACTGTCCAATACTCCTCCCCATGCAATCATGCCATAAGTCAACATAGATTGTACCAACATTGTTTTTGTATAGAGAATAACGACTAATGTGAATTGTTTTTGGATTTGTCTAAAAAAAATTTAATTATTAAGGTTTAGAGAACAGTTATCTGATGTGTTGAAATGTAAGGAAAACTGAAATATGTTGTCAACCAAAACGTCGAACGCGCGATATTCCATGACTCACTTTTTGCACGGAGTACTACATCTACATAGTATATTATAATAAAAATCTGTGTATGTAAATGACAGCTCGAAAATTCATATTCAGGATGTGTGTGAAGAGAAAAAAAAGGACAATATAAAATACAAAAACATATAAAAATTACTTCTGTTACAATCACAAATGTATATTATAAATGTGTATTTATATTATAAATTTAAGAACATTATGATATATCAATCAATGATTGAAATGCATCTGTCCATTTATCAAAAAAATGCATAATCATAGTAAATTTATATCAAAAGTTACAACTGTCAGTTATTGAAGAATGATATTGAAATTTGTATGTATGTAATGATTACAAAATATATGAGGAAAAATTGTAAAGCTTATGTACTTTTGAAGTGAGACTTCTTAGCCTAACAAAAGTATTTTTTTATACTCAAAGTATAAAAGAATCTTACTAATGGAAAAAAATATAAAAGTATGATGTTTAAAACTCATATTTACAGATTTTTAGAATCCCTAAGAAAATAAATAATGTAGGTATCAAAATGTATTTACACTTTTATTTAAGACAATATTTATTCATTTTGAAAGAAGTTTCACTTGATATAAACATAAGTAGGAATATAAAAACTAAAAAAAAATGTCAAGTAATAGATTGTAAGCGATTACCATAGACAACTACATGAAAAATAGGAAAAGTGTTGTGAAAATGAATTTATAAGGAAATAAATGTTTGTGAAACAGAAGATGAGATTAGTGATAGTGATATTTTACGTCTGCATCATGGAAAAAATAGATTTATTTTTAGAAAAACTTGTAAACTGAACAAAATATACGAAAGAAGAAGAGTTTAGGTAGAAAATAAAGTTGATGTCCCCAATACGATAATTAAAAAAGATTATTTGAAACATCCGTAAAAACTCATATCATTTTTAGCCACGTCTCAAATATGTAATAATGACATGAAAAGAATCAATTACTATAACAGTATAACGACATTATTTATTTATTTTCTTTGGAAAGCTACAGCTCATTTACATTTTAATGATACAATACCCCCTATACAGTAACTATTGTAACTAAAATAGGAACGTTCTAAAATTGTATATTTTCGGTCTTATTTCAGTGTTATAAAATATCAACTTGGACTAAATGGAATAGGAACATACTTATATTCGCCGGTACATTCTTAAAAATTTACTGAATCAGACGTATTATGAATAATTATGAAATTTTCATAATTATTCAAAATACGTCTAATTCAGTAACTTTTTAAGAACATTCCGGCCAATATAGGTATGGTCCTATTCCATTTAGAGTCCAAGTTAATATTTTATAATGCTGAAATTAGAACGTAAATCTAAAATCTACAATTTTGAACGATCCTATTTTAGTTACAATAGTTTCTGAATAGGGGGTACAATTGTTTTTACAGTGTTAGAGCCAAAAAAAGCATTCCATCAACATATAATATAAAAACGAATAACAGTTTACAAGCCAAAAACATTCATACACACCCTCACACTCATACCACCATTACACACATACATACATATATACATACATACATACACACATATATACAACTAGGGAAGGGAAAGGAGAGAGATGAGAAACTAGGACAGGATAGAGGGATATTGGTTGCGCATCACCTTCAGAACATCATGTCTAAATCTATAATATTTCGCGTTGAATATGTCTATCTCAGCTGAGAATCTATTGTTATATTTATTTTATTTTATTAAAAGGGTACATGGACAGACATCCAGCTCACAATTCTCACAAAAAGAAAACAATATTGGTTATTACTACGAGTGCTGGACGTCCAATAAATTATGGATGCACACAAAATTACATGAGCTCTCACTCAATCACACACGCAAGGTACACAAGTATGAGTTACATAAATTAGACATAATTCGGCTACAAAAGTTAAGTAAAACGAGTGGGTTGTGGCCAACGCTAAACTCCTCACTAATAAATCATTCTATAAATTATTCAAATTTCATATGGAAAATATTCAGCATTTTCATGAAATGAGTTTGATAAATTGTTTTTTATTTAAATATTTTATTATAAAAACTTGATAATTCTTCAATGCCATTTTATAAAAATGATGTGCCTTTTTATCAAATTGAAAATAAAAATTTCAAATTTTAAATTTCCAGAGCTTGGGGTCACTTTGAAATATTTGACAGTTAAAATAATTGAGAAGCACTATTCAGATAACCTTCAAAATCTAAGCGAGTATTAGATCTACATATTTGCAAAATTTGAAAAGAATCGAATGAGTACTTTAGTCTATAATCGATAAAGTAAAATGAACACGCCGTACATAGCACACAGCACACACACACAGATACATTGTGTTGAAACTTTCAGAATACAATCTCAGCATGATATTAGTTGATAATCTGCAATGAAAAAAATACCCTTAAAAATTGTGAAATCATAACTCCCCACTATATCCCCTTGGGTTAGTGAGGAGTAAAAAAGAAGAGAAAAAAATTAGTTACACAATTCAAAAAGAAAAAAAAAATATTGGCTGCATATGCGTGATGGGAACCTTGATATTCCAACCCATTCATTTACTGACCTAAATGGATTCCAAATATTTTCATTATTATTCATGAATTGAGAAACAATTCTAATTGAAAAAAATAAATCATTAAATAAACCAATAAAATAAAAAATAGTTTTTGATTAATGCACAGAAGAACAAATTATAACAAAGCTCAATGAAGTGACACTTAATTCTTTTGTATTCAAAAGATTCTCCTACACAAAATCTATTTTTTCCACGATTAAGATAGTTTGTAAATCTAGTTACTTACAATGAAAAATATAAAAATTGAAGAGGTGAATTTCATACTATGTATTATGCTTTTTTACCAAAGATAATTGTATGTATATATATTTTTGAAATGTATTATTGAATTTGTATGATAAACTTAAATAATATTATATGTGTGCGACAGATTTAATACCAATTTCAATATCTAATATTTAAAAATAATAATTATTTACTAATCAAACTTAGATTCTTCTTGAACTTGATATTTTAGCAAATACAAAGTTTTGACTATGGTAATTTATACTTAGAGCACATAACTTATTACGCACATTTTAAAATACCTACTTTTAACAATACGAAAATATGTAATTTAGGTATACACAACACATCCAGTTTTATATAAAAAGGCCATGTTTATGAATGGTTACAATATTATTGTGGAGATTTTACTTGAACACTTTATGGATTCTGATCTTTATGGAGTTGAATACATCTGAACAGAGTCGCAGAAAAACGTTTTGTAAGAAATATATAAATCAAGATGTCTTTTATAAGACAAAAACTTATTTTGTTCTCACAGATCCAGGATAAACGTTTCTTCCATTTGTGAATAGTATAAATAAACCATCATGTCCCCATACATTCAAGTAATCCAAATTTCGATTCGGGTTCGTTTCCCAACAGAGGAGAAATTTATTTAAATTCATTTCTCAAGCTAATGTTACTTCTCTGGGCTGGAAACACTGGTTAGTTGGAAGAAATTGCCATATGGCAATAAACTCGCCACTTGCGCGAGGTGCAAGAAAGTGTTAATTATTATTATCTTTTCCTTTTTTAGTGCCGGATTAGCAAAATTTTACTATAGTCGTAAAATCTCCACTAAACCATTTCGCATTATTGATTTTGATGCTCCGTTGAAATACCTATTTATTAATTTTATTACAAGAGAAATAATACATAGAACCACAAGTAGTTTTATGCATAGAAAAACATAACATAGTTTTGAATGGTAACTATTATTTTAATGTAAATCAAATTTCAGTGTATAGTTTGTAAAAACCATTTAAATTTTGTTGATATGTGATTTTGAAAAGTTTTGTGTTAACAAAGTGGAAATGCATTTTAAAATGAATGAAGAAAATATCAAAGTATTTTTTAACTAATTTATAATAAATTGACCTTCGGTCAATTTATAATAAATTGACCTTCGGTCATTATAAATTGAATTTGCATAAAAATACTCTCCTATATTTTATTCATTAATTTTAACATGTGATTTAAACAACCCACATCATCGCAATCTCTAAAATAAAAAAAAATAAATGCCTGATAAATATACTAGAGTCAATGAAGTGTTTGAAACAAAACACAGCAAAATTAAAAAAATTATGTGGATTTTACAAGTTTTGAATTTAAAGGGGGCGCCTGCTGTCAGCGTACCTATTTTTTCAATTTGATATTCCATCATTACTACTAATCAAATCATTTTGAAAAAAATAGCTTAGATAGTTTGGATATAAATGAAGAAAAATATACCTTAACTTTTTAATTATGTTCTGCATATATTCTTGTAGAAAAATATACTTTATAGTTCTACAAAAACATATTATACAGAAAATACTTGAAAGGAATATTTTTCTTCATTAATACCCAAACTATCTAAGCTATTTTTTTCAAAATGATTTGATTAGTAGTAATGAGAAATATCAAATTGAAAAATAAGTACGCCGGCAGCATGCACTCTCTTAAACAAACTCATTAAAAAAATCTTTTTTTATGATGCAAAAAATTGTGTAGTGATAGAAGTCAAATCGGCTAATTATTTGTACTAACATTTTTTTTAATGTAATAGTTTTAAATCATATTTTACTTGATGTACCACACATACTTCTAATATATTTTCTAAATTATACATATATTTATCAAAATGTATTTAACGCACGTAACTTGTTAATCTCAATATTAGCACATCTCTCAAAAGAATAACAGTACTTATTCAAGTATTTTATAATGTTAATGTGTACTTCTATTTAATATAATGAAATTGGTGAGCATGAAAAAGAAACGATAGAATGAATGTTATTTACTGTGGCCAAATTTTTTATAAAAAATAATTACAAGTGGGTTATTCTGCGACAGTTTAATTCCGATTATATTCGAGAGACTCAGATTTCAACAAAGCTAGTTCATAGTGTAATGCAACATGCAATTTTTGATAGAACAATGCGTTATTTTTACTCTATTCGTTAAAATATTAATTTCATTTGACAGAATTAAATAAATAAACATATTTCTTTAAAAATAATCATAAAAATCTGAAATGATGGAACTCAATATTATATCTAGTTGAACTGACGCAGGTACAACTCACTAATGTTAGATATGTTGTTCTGATGTATTAATAAATGGTTGTATGAATTTTATACACTTATTAACGATTAATATATATAAATCAAAAAGAGTTATATTGGTTTTTGTAATGTTAATTATAACGGAGAAAGACGCAAAAGTGATAAATGTATCGTAAGCAGACACCCAAATAAATCTTAATAACATTTGTTGAAAGCTTTCCATAAAGTTATTACAATAATACATTATACATACATTATATTATTATATACTGAAATTGTGTATCAAAAAATAAATAAAAGGATGATTCGTAATTAATAAAAGAAATACCAAATATTATTCAGAAATTGTTTTATTCAATGCCCAGTATCACAATTATTTCTTTAAATATAAAATAAAAACATATAAACGTTGTTATAGCTGACTACGGCACAAGCATTTATGCTTAACTTAGGTAATGTACGAGAATACATACATACATACATACCATCACGCCATGTCCCTTACGGGGTAAGCAGAGAGAACCGAGCGCCATACTTCTCTAGCGCCATGTACGAGAATGTGTATTTATATACTTGTTACAACGACAAAGGACATATTCATTTAAAAAAAATGGGTGGGTAATTATGAAACCAGTGTTAAAAAATAATGACATTGATCTTTGTACAAATATAGCAAATTTTATACCACATCGGGGATTGAATTCAGGAGCTGAGACTCACGAATCAAAAGTATATCCAACCATTTTTCGCCGTCATATAAATATCAGTTAAATGGAGTTTAGTATAAAATGATAATATAAATAAATATTATATATATACATTAGATTACATGGAGTACGTTGTTTTAGATGATTGTGCAGCAGCTGGAATATCATCATCTTGACTTCCCATACATTTCTTGACATACTGAAAACAAAAAAAAATCATTGTCAAAACGGAACAAAAAAGAGATGAGAGATCAAACTAAAAAAAGTCCATACAAAATATGCTGAATAACAAACAAGAAAAGCTTTTGAAAAATCTTCAGCCCATCAATCTGTTGATCGAGACGGATTCTAGAGGAAAAATATGAACTCATATATATCCTACAATATTATTTGTCTTCTGATGACCGTTTTAACAAATAAAAAACGTAGAATATATGAGTTCATATCGATGCTTGCACAGAAGTGGTAAGTACATTTCTTGTTAAATTGAGGTAAGTACGCAAAAATGCTTGTATTTTTTGATTACATGAAAATTCTTCGAAACACAATTGTTCGAATGCGCAATTGTACGAATAACAATTTTTCGAAAATCAGTTATCAGAATGACAATTGTCCGAAAGCAAATTATTCGAACTAACATTTGTTGGAAAACCAATTAACCGATATTAATATATTTTTGTGTCATTATGTTGCCTCCTTTGACATATTTGTTGCCAGTAAAATATATTCGATGAAGATTATTATTACTTGTTGTATTATTGTTGGGTACGTATGTTTGCACATTTTTAATAACTGATGTTTGACAGCGCGGGATAGCCTAGTTTGTACACCAGTTTATGTTTATCTAGTATTCACACCAATTTAGTTATTTTATTTTAATATTATACTTACTTTTTTTAATATATAATGCAACTGGCTCACGCCAGTCGCAATTATAACTACAAACAAACCTAACCAACCTATTTTTACCAAAGTTTTGTAGGTTTAGGTTTAAAAAATAGGTGTACATCCTAGAATATCTGACAGCGCGGTGCGTCGCCATGTTGTTTATTCCATAGATTTTTATTAAACATAATATACTATGTAGATGTAGTACTCCGTGCAAAAAGTGAGTCATTTGTTTTCGATTCATACAAAATTTGCTAACTACGACATCTAGTATATTATAATAAAAATCTATGGTTTATTCCTCTCACAATACTACCAACATGACGTCATAAAAATTCGAACAATTGTAAATTCTGATAATTGTGTGTTCGGAAAATTGTTTTTCGAAAAAATGTGATTCGAATAATTGCCATTCGTAAAATTGATTTTCGTAAAATTGAGCATTCGAATAATTGTTTTTCGAATAATTTTCCTGTCACCGTATTTTTTCAGTTTATTGTGAACAATTATGGTATGTAAATGATAAAAAATGATAAAGACATTTGTCAGCCTTTGTGACTCAGTTAGTTAGGTATCTCTGACTGCTGATCCAAGGGTCCCGGGTTCGATTCCTGGTGGAGACACAGTTTTTAATTGTGTTTTCAGTCTGGATCTGTGAGACGATTAATATCTCAAGTCTCTAGAATGTGGCAACTTGTTATTGGGTGCGTGTTAAGTTAATATTTGACATAGTACCTACAGCTGTTAGTTGTCCGAGAAGTAATGTAAAATAAAATTACTAATTGACAATATGTGGTTAATATATAAAAGTAACAAAACAAAACACAGTACGATTGGTGGTGGCTGGGTGGTTAGCACGTTGGGTTTGTCATCCAGTGTCGCGATTTTGAATCCTGCCACGACCGATTTCGTTCACCTATAGCACAAGCATTTGTGCTTAATTTAGGGAATGTATGAGGATATATATGTTACTGCAAGGACATATTCATTCTTTAAATAAAATACACGATTTTATAAGTTGAATTATTTATAATTAGTGTGTATATATATGTAATGCGTAAGTGCAATAAAAAAATAAAACGCTGACAGTTATAGTATCTGCTGACTTCTATTTAATCTGTGGTAAGATGATTTCTATTTGTTTCTGTGATATCTATTACATCAGTTGACATTATTTATGATGACAATATGCATTCACAAAGAGGTTAATTTATAAAAATATCATTCAAAAATTTCCAATAAAAGGTTAGAGAGCATTATTTACTCCACTGCCCGATCGTTGTCTTTCGATGAAAATATAACCTAAAAAGACACATGTATGATAAATGACATTTGGCATTTAAAACGCTCGATGGTGCATTCAGATTAAAACACCACTCGAAAGCGTTCAGTGAGATTGGTGTGAAAAACGCCATAATCTGCAACTTCAGGTACATCCGACACCCGACTTCAAGTGTTGTATCTGAACACAGCCCAAGGTAGTATGAAGCAAAATACTACTAACATCATCAAAACTTTGGCAGGTCTGATCAAAACATTCAGAGAATTATTATTTCACGGTAGGTAACCATTTCGGGAGGTACCAGATGAAAATTTTGAATTGAATGTTTCCATCATTATATGCAAAGTTCCAAGTGAGGTTGGGGATTATTAAAGTTTTTTATTTGAAAATATATTAAATAAATAAGACTAGATAAGTAGAACTAACAAAACATACTGCAATATTATATTTTCAAACCTGTGGATTGACTTGAATCTGTTGGTCCATTTCTAGTATGTATTGATGAAGTCTAGTACAGTTGGCCATTTGTTTTTCCAGAAGACACAGAGTCTCGGGTGAGGCGTACTTTTCAGGACTGTCTAAAAACACCACCATACCGTCCTTTTGATTTATAACAGCGTATATTTCTCCATCCTCTATCTAGAATACAATACAATTCATTTGTTATACACATTAAATCAATATGTATTATTATTTATTGCCATGCTGATATGTCTGATTATAACACTGTATGTAATGCCAAGTTTAACAGTCAGGACTAGCAAAACCATCAACAACAATCACTCATTCCTACCAAAGCATGTCATACGAGTTCTTAAGGGCCCATATAAACCTAAACACCTCAATTTCAAATCAAATCCCACAAATATTTTAAACAGTGTGTATTTAGAAAAAATAGTGCAAGTCTTTTCAACATTTCTCTAATGAATGTTCGTCACACAATTTTAAAATTCAGCATAAATTCTTATAAAAAAAATATTAAAAATATCCTTTTTTACAACATTTTTTTTTAAATTACTCCATAACTATGTGTCGTATAGAAATAAATCTTTTATATGCTTAAATAGTGCATAAAATCAAAGTGAATGACCGATAAAGTTTTTTCATTTCAAGTGAGGTTTGTTCTTAAAATGCAAAAAATCAACAAATTTTGGGTTTCCGATAATTTAAATCACGTATAAACCTTTTTTAACGCACGCGATAATTACCCTTACTAACGCGTAACTTCATAGTGCATTGGGCGGTTTTAATATATCATGTTTTCAGTCACTAAGTTTAGCGTTATATGTCCTCTTAAAGGAGTTTACACACGGTTAGTCAAACAGTTCTAGAGGCAAACTGTTTCTCAACAAATCTGTTGTACAATGTTTCCACAATCATTTTTCTCTAAATAATTTTTCATATAAAAAAATGGCCTCTTAAAATTGGTTTATGTGGTAAGAATCCCATAATTTGCACATATTATGTCATACAATTTTCAATTATGTTTGCTAATTGAAGAGTTTGATGATTTTGTAGTGAATACCATCATCAGATATTGAAATTTATATGAAATTACCCCTTTCTAAAAATAATCATTGGATATGGTAAAGAATTATCAGCTAAACTGCATGGATCCCACCATCAGATTTTGGCCAAATTTAAATAGGAGCACCACTGAGGTACCCATCTAATGAGAAATAGCAATCTTCCACACTTTGAAGGCTGTTATTTCCGAGAGCCACCAGTACTCAGGTTCATAATACATTATTATCCAATAGTTTTTACCTTATTTTTTCAGGCAGTCGCTGGCTCTTGGTCTACTATTTATCTTTTTAGGACGAGCGTCATGTATAGATGCCCATTGGCCGCTAGTCTAAATGCCGAGTGTCATCTATACATGCCCTCATGCTATACCCAATATTGAACCTTAATATCTTAGTAAATTCGTACTTGATTGAGACGAAAATTGTACGAATATTACTCTCATATATTTTACTTCAAGACATCTGTTGGTATATCAGCAAAACTATATAAAAATCTAAGAACTATAACCATTGTAATTCATCGAAAATCACTGACCAAATTTACACACTCCCGCGTTTTGTAAGGATCTAATACGCATGCGCGTAGGAAAGAGAGAATCTGCACCTATTGTGCCGAACATTCTGCTTTGAATTTCATCCTTACCAATACACAACCAGCGCATATTTTTTATTTATATCAAATGCTGGAAGGATCACGTGACATATTGATGCCGCCATGTACTTTTTCATATGGAGATAACCACAATAACATTATTCTTCATTTATCTTATGTTTATATCTACTTCGTTACTTTTTTTACCGTTATTATATTCAATTAAAACAAAATCAAAAAAATTCCGTGTACATGGCGAAATAATGTCCGTCCGTAGGTAATGCAAATACTTTTTCCTACTCGTCTTAATTGGGTTAAATAACGAAAGATATACAAAATATATTTATCATACCATATTCAGAATATATGTCTCAGCCTGTGCAGGTCCAGAGAGTTGTACTCTACTAGCAACATCGGACAGAGATAATGTCAGGAAAGTCTTTGTTAAACGCTGAATATTTTTTTTGTACATGGATGACAACACCTGAAAGATAAATCAAAATGTTTGTTTTTAAATAAACTACAAATGGTCATTGATTAAGAGGGTCTCATATTAATAAATATTAAACAAACCATAATATTAAAAAATAGAACAAATAAAAACGTCCTAAAGTAAAAGCTATGACAAGGCGATAGATATGTGTCAAGAATATGGCATCCTGTAGTGATTTTATGTAAAAAAAAATTGATTTTAAACAACTAGAGAATAAGAAAAGCTATTTCACGTTCAATATTATTTATTTACTAAATTTAAAAGTTATTTTTATTGAGTGGCACAATTTTTGTCTATCTCATTAGCTATTGATTAAATCGGCATAAATCATTCACCTGACTACACATGTTGCCTAAACATAAAAATTATGAATAATAAGATTTGTTACTATTAAACGTACCTGATTGACGAGTCCCATATTGTGATCCCGTTGAAATGTATCTCTATGTTTCTGAATGACATGTTGTATAGTTGTGGTGGCGTGTGGTCCGGCAAGTTCATGATACGCACAAGACAATGGCTTCAAAAAACGACCAACAACTTGAGACGTATACTTTGGTATAGGATGAATCTAAAACATTCAATAATATATTATAAGCATTATTTTCCTTTCATTCATACCATCACAGCATATCCCACAATATTGGGAAACCAGCGACACATATCCAGTTGTACATTATAAAGAAAGGAAGCATGACACGTGTCTAAGCCAGATTGAACTGTGCATGCGTCAGTAAAAAACATTAGCACAAGTTATCCACAGTATACAATTAAATAATAATAATTCATGTTTTATATTTTAAAATATGAGGCAATGCATTTCACTTATGGCGGCTCGCTACTGCGCAACTTACATTGTTGTGTCGGTACTACTTGAGACTAGCACCTTACAGTCACAATTCAATCAAATCATTCAGCCAACCCGCTATCCTGAGTAAAGAAGTAGTCCATGAAGAATTCTCAACATTGCGTTTATATTTCTTATTAACTTTGTACTTTCGTTGTTGTATTTATAAAGAATAGTTATAACTAAGCAATCATATTCAGTAAATAATTTGTATTATTTTCAAATATATCACCAATCCATATTTATAACATAGCATTGACTTTATTAATTTGGAGGTAGATCTAAACTGTATAAACAAGTAATTAAATATTTTAATTTATTGGTGACTTTTAAGAGTAACTGTTTATTTAATTGATTTCCAAAACATTGGCAACTGCCTCCAAATACCTCATGCTCAGGTATTTTTTTAAAAACATCAGGGTACCAGTCAACTATATCACTAAATTGGCACTTTGATTAGGCACCCAGGTTATTTTATAAGTTGTAAAATTTGTAATTTATCACTAATTTTTGAAATATAATAAAACAAAATATTATGTTATGTTTTTCAATAATTTAAAATAAGGAAGGATTTTCGTAAACCTCTGGGTGAGCTGACGAATGTCAACTGGTGAGCACAGATCGTTTGTTTATCTTATGTAACGCAAACAAGTCAAAACACGGATGGTGCGATAGGACGCATGCGCTATGCGATATGCACTATGAAGTGGTTAATAGGACTACTCACACTAAAGCACTGATCATATTAAGCCTCCTCATTGACTCTGTCCAAATATATACAGCGTATTCCAAAAAGTACAGTCAAGCGGAAGTCTAGAGGTAGAACACCCCTGGAGGCATCCAAATATCACCATTTATGTTTCGCCATTTTTTTTTCAAACCTTAACTAACGAGACATGTAATTGGTCTCAGAGACATGAATTATTGAGATACAAACTAGATTTTTTTTTCGAAATATTTAAAAATTTTGAGGACGATTTAATGAAAATTTTTTTTGAAACCTTGCCAATTCCATCAACTATTAATCCTGTAAATTTCATTGGGTTATCTTTATGGCGTCATACTTAAAAATTGTTCCAAAACACTGATCATACGATTGCACGAATATGAAAACAGTAGGTAAGTATCTATATTTGTGAATTTTTTTCCTAATACATTTTGTATGGAGATTTACCGAATTTCTTTACACGAATTATTGCCTTCTACGATCTGTGCTCGCCGTATAAGCAGAGAGCTCTTAGTGCGAACGGTCGTGTATCACGTGCCTTCGTACTCATTAAGAATTTCAATCCTTCAATAATACCACATGGTATTTGGGCGAAACGTCAGGTGATAAACAGTCCTTCTCAGGACTATCACATACGGGTTAATCTAGAAAATAATTATAAGATAAAAAAGCATACCTTTCCGTGAAGTATCAGTGAAACCAATATGTATTTTTTATAAGCTTCTAACATTATATGTGATACAGCGACTGCGGGTGTTGTGATGGCGACTTCAAAGAAATATAAAGCTCTATCATAATTCTTCATGGCAGCGTAAATCATACCACCATAATAGTAGTACAAGAGAAAATGTTTTGATTCAAATTGTCCGCCTTGCTAAAATTATAAAACATATTTTACATTAATACGACGTTACATTCGAACAGGTACGTCGTTACACACATAATCGGAGTTTATCTTCCAGAAAATAATTGCTTTTGTTGATTATTTAAATAAGAATTAAAATATACCACTTTGTAACCTGGATTGCCTACATTAACATGGCATAGAGATTGACCTAACTATAGAAAATTAATAAACGATATAAAAAATCAAATAATTCATCAACAATATTCCTTCTGCCTGCTTCAATTCCCTCCTTCCTTTCTTCATTGCTATTTCATTAGTCTAGTCATTAGTTCTTATAGTATATTGATGCTTGGAAAAAGACGAAAATAAGTATTCTAAAATAACAATAAATTAATTTTATTCAGCTTTGTTAATTTTATTTAGAATACTTATGTATTTAAGCTTATTTAAGATGAAATATGTGATACTAATACTATTACTTATCAGACACCCTAAAACAGGTTCACTTAGAAGTCCGAAGAGACAATATATCTAAATAATACAGTGTAGAATATGGAAAAAATTAACATTCTCAAAACGTTAATAGTTAGGTGTCTATAATTAAATATTACTAAGTTTATTTTATTGTTGTTACAGGTACTTAATGCTGTATTATGTATGATGTCTATATGTATGATGTCTATGTTCGTTCGTACGATGCTATCATATGTTCGAAATGCCAAAGCAAGTTCCATTATTTATGTGTGGGATTCAGCGAAAGTAATTTTAAACAAATGCTGAGGATGAACAAACTTAAATGGAAGTGTCAAAAGTGTAAAATTGTTACTCCAAAAAAGGCTGATATATCTGAATCTGAGACTGTTTCTGGTATCAATGTCATTAAGCTATTGAATTCTGTACAAAATGAACTGATTGAAATGAGGAAGTCCTTTGATAACATGCTAGAGAAGCAGAGAGAGGAATTAATGGATTTAAAAAAAAAAATGGAAACCTGTACGAATAATTTAGTTGAATCCAACAAAAAATCTGATATGTGGGAAAATAACTTCTTGGAGATCCAAGCCAAACAGGAAAAAACAGAATCCAAAATTGAAACCCTCCAAAAAGAGAACAGAGTTCTCAAACAAACTATTAACAAACTAGAACAAACATCCATGGCCTCATCAGTAGAAATTCAAGGACTCCCATTTAATGACAAACATGATTTGCAACCGATGCTAAAATCCCTTTTTAAGCATATTGATTGTGAAGACATACTAAAAAACGAGTCTATTGAGACATCTTTATATACGCACTCTCAAAAAAAAATCGTCACCATTAAATTCAGTTCAAAGGAAGTAAAAGATAGAGTCTTGTTATGTAAAAAAAATAATGGAAATTTCACGGCTCTAGACATCGGCTGCTGCAAGGCAATTGGAAACGTTTACATCAACGAAAAACTCACTACATTTAATAAACACCTCCTTTGGTTGGCTAAATCAACTAAGGCTCATGGATATAAGTACATCTGGACCAGATATGGAAATATCTACATAAAGAAGACTGAAGACTCCAATGTGATAGTGGTCAGAGACGTCGGTGATATCCCGACTCGATAACAGTATGAACATCACCAAAGGGAAGCCCAACTATTCACGATGACCAGGATATGGAACATGACCTGACTTCCTGCCAAAAAATTGAAGACGTAAACAGTTTATTTACTCAAACAGATTTCGCAATCATAAACATGAACATTAGAAGCATCAATAAACATTTTGATGAATTTTGCATACTTTTGGGCACAATATCTTTTGGAATTGATTTAATTATACTGACAGAAACGCAAATGCGTGTGGACATTCCGTATTATATTCCAGGATATTCTGTTCTTTCTCGCACATGTAGACATACGTCACATGACGGCATAACTATTTTCTATAATGATAATACGATTACGGATTTTACATATGAAATGCCAAATTTGATGTTCTCAAACTGCATTTTAATTAACTATAAACATAATAACAAAAAATACTGCATGGTTGCTATATACCGCTCACCATCTTTGTGCGTTAAGGAATACATAAAAGAACTTGCTACATCACTAATTCCACTTGTAAAATCTAAAAATTGTAATAACATAATTTTCACCGGTGATATTAATATTAATATTTTAAATGAAAAAGTTCTAAATGCAGAAGAAAATAACTACCTGAATCTATTATATTCTGAGGGATTCACTTCTTTTATTAACACTACAACTAGACCAAACTTGAGGAACATTGATTCGTGCTTGGACCATATTATGGTGAAATCCAAAGATTCGTTTTTACCTAAGGCAGCCGTAGTGTCAATTGACATAACCGACCACCTCCCGACTTTCTATGGTCATAGTTATATTACGAGTGACGACGTTTGTAACTCTAGTAACAATAAACGTATAAAAGTCGATTATTCTAAGCTCAAATCTTTAATTTCGGTAGAATCATGGCATAATGTTTTCTCTTCCCATGATCCCAATGATGCATTAAATCAATTTTATCATGTACTCAATGAGCATACTAACTCTTGTAAAATTGTAAAAACTCTACCCAAAAGTAAACACAAGAAAATACAACCCTGGATTACTCGCGGCATAATTGTGTCTATACATCACCGAAATAAATTATTTATTGAATTAAAAAAACATGAAAAATTCTGTCAGTTGAATAACATGTCCGTTTCATCACAGATTAGACAGAGTTTTATTACTTATCGAAATATGTTGAATTTATTAATTAAGAAATGTAAACAGGAATATTATAATAATGAACTAACTAAGGCAAAGAATGATCCGAAAAGAACTTGGAAAATAATAAATGAAATAGCATCAAGGAAGAGGAAAGAATGTATATCTATCAATAAAATTGAACATAATAATGAATTTGTTACAGACAGTCACAAAATGCCTGATATATTTAACAGATACTTCACAAACATTGCGACAGACCTTCTTTCTAGTATGTCTATGACCAACAATACAGTAACAGACTCACCTACGGATTCGAGTAGTACTAATACAAACATGGCAAACCTGACGGAATTTAACTGTATTACAGAAGAGGAAGTAATTTCAATGATAAATGAACTAAAAACCTACACAGCTGTAGGACCTGATAATATTTGCGTAGAAACCCTTAAACAAATTAAACAGCACATAGCTAAACCAATTAGGTATATTTTTAATCTTTCACTAGAGAAAGCTATATTCCCAAATGTACTCAAAATCTCTAGTATAACACCAATGCACAAAGGTGGTGCACGACACTTAACTAATAATTATAGACCTATTGCACTCATTTCACAAATCGCAAAAATATTTGAAAAGCTCATTAAAGAGCGATTAATACATTACTTACAAAAGCACAACATTCTATCTAAAAATCAATTCGGATTTAGAGCTAACTTGGGCACTGATGATGCATTGTATATGCTTACCAAACACGTACATGAGGAACTAGACAGAGGAAAGAAAACACTTTCAATATTTTTGGACTTAAAGAAAGCATTCGACACAGTTAACCATAATGTACTTATTAAACGCTTGCATAAAAATGGAATAAAAGGAAAATGTTTGTCTTTATTAGAAAATTACTTAAATATGAGATTCCAAAAAACAAAAATTGGTTACGATTACAGCTCTGAACAAAAAGTCATCCACGGAGTCCCACAGGGTACAGTACTCGGACCGATACTCTTTCTTATTTACATCAACGAACTGTGTAATGCCGATATCCCTGGAATAATACTGTCTTATGCTGACGATACCTCTATCACTGTAAGTGGAAAAACTTGGCGTGAAACATTTGCTAACGCAGATACTTGTTTGCGGGTTGTAAAAACATGGCTGAATAAAAGTTTACTCTCTTTGAACTGTGAAAAAACCCTCTACGTCCCATTTTATACTAATAGTAGATCGGCGCCCACCTGTAACACTGTCCTTAGATTTCATAACAATGACTGTGATAACAATTGCTCCAGATGTGTAGAGGTCAAGACAGAAAGCTCCACTAAATATTTAGGTATCATCATTGATTCACATTTAAGGTGGGACAATCATGTAAACTACTTGTGTAAAAAAATAAGATACTTGGGGTATATATTTAAAAGATTACTTGGTATTGTCAAAACTGACATAGTCAAAATGACATACTACAGTTTGGTACAATCTATGTTGACTTATGGCATGATTGCATGGGGAGGAGTATTGGACAGTCATATTGCTCCATTAGAAATTGTACAAAGAATGATAATTAAAAAAATGTACAACAAACCTCCCAGATATCCCACTAAACAATTATTTAAAGAGAGTGGATTATTTAATCTAAGGAAACTGTATATACTACAATGTCTTAAGTTTATTCACAAAAAGAAAGAAATTTTCATGTTAAATTCACAAAATCGTACCAGTGACCGTCTGAATAGTATTTACAAAGTTCCTAATTGCAATAAGAGATCGACACAGAGACATTCTGTATTTATAGCTCCCAGATCATACAATATGTTGCCATTGTCTCTTAAGTCTTTAAATTGCCATTCAAAATATGTGAGTCATCTTAAGACATGGCTTAAGAACAATGACAACATTCAAGATTTCTTTTTATGATTTCTTCTCTCTTCTGTCTTTTTCTATGTGTTTTTCTATGTGTTTATCTCTTTTGATTATCTATATTTTACTTTTGTGTCATCATATATCTGTTTACTTTTATGTATTTTACTTCATTGCTTTTTATGATTTGTTCTAATATAAGTGGGTACATACTTACTTATTTTACTTTACTATCATCATTAACTGTTTACTTTTAATTTATGAATTTTGCTATTTATGGATTTTGCTATTTTATGATTTAACGCTTTTGTGTGATCAGTATATTGTTTACTTGCAATTTGTATAATTTTCTTTATCACCATTTAGGTAGGTACTTATGATTTTTCAACTTGCGTTGTCTAAAAACTGTTTAATTGTAACATTTAGGTAGGTACTTATGATTTTTCAACTTGCGTTGTCTAAAAACTGTTTAATTGTAACGCGTAACCAACATCTTCCTTTGTAAATTTTATTTAGGTATACCCACATACAGGCTAAGCCTTGTGGGATTTTTGGTGTAATGTGTAATATGATTTGTGTAATATGTGTGTATGTTTTTTTTTTGTATCTATTTTTATTATACTATGTACCGAAAATTTGTTTAATAAATAAATAAATAAATAAATAAAATGTCACTATGTATCAATAAATAAATGAATAAATATATACATTGGGTTATTTAACAAATATTATTTTCAGTAATGTTTTTTATAATAATTTTTTTAAATAATATAACAAGCCACTGCATATAAAACAAATAATGACGTCATTATTCATCGGCATTTGATTTCTCATTATGACATATTATTTGGGACGTGGTTAAAATAGTAGAGTTTTACAGATGTTTAAAACATTATATTCAATTGTTTTTTGGGGCAAGAATTTAATTTTTCTTTCACAGATATTCTCAAAATAGGATTATTTTAATTTGTAATTCTTTTGGGACACAATTAAAGAATAAAAAAGAATGTAAATATACCTCTGCACTGATCCCAGTGATATCTGTATCCATAAATTCTAGAGCTGGTTTCATACACTTGGACAGCAGACACAACTGATAGAGATCAGCATGAACTGAAGTCAGCTGCGAATCAAACAATTGAATCTTTCTTATTGCCCTCTTTAACAATTGGATACCTCGCATTGGTTGTTTTGTCTCCACAAGATGGTTTGTGAAAGAATGGCATAGTTCCGCATCTATAACATTTTAAATAGGTATTATTTTTTATGAAACATATTTACACATATACAATTAAAATACAATGGTACCTCGACATACGAGTTTAATTCGTTCCACAACCTTGCTCGTATCTTGAATTATTCGTATCTCGAAGCAAATTTCCCCATACAAAACAATTGAACTACCATTAATCCGTTCCAACCCCCAAATTTCAACCCAGTTTTTTTGTTACATGGTTTTGAATAGTAAAAACGTATTTATAAATGACAAATATTTATTGTACAAAAACAAAAAAGAGAATGTAAACAAATAAATTAGATATCCTCACTGGTCTTAGCCTTTTTCGCTACATTTTTTTCACTTTCACCTGTAGGCTGTTTAGAAAAAAAAATGTCCAAGGAGGTTTGTTTCTTCCTCCCTCTCAGAATGTTCCGGAAATGAGTTAGGCAAATGTAATTAAAAAGATCAGATGCACGACCTGTTGCTACTTTTTCTGGGTGTTTCTTTTCCACGAACTGTGAAACTCTCTCCCACATTCCTAAGATTTCCTTTATCTCACATGTAGAAATAACCTCCTCCTCCTCTGACTCCTCGAAACCAATTTCTTGCATAACCTCCGTATGCTGCTGTGACTGTAACTCTTGTGTCTACCGGCCGACCTGCTAAACCGAACTCGTATCTCGAATTTCGCTCGTAACTCAAAGCAAAAAATCACTTGCTCACTGGCTCGTATCTCGAAAAACTCGTATGTTGGGGCATTCGTATGTCGAGGTACCACTGTATAATGTGACAATGCTGCTACACACAGGGACAAAGCACGGAATTTATTAAGAAATTTTATGCACCTAAAATATATTTAAAAAAATACTTAGTGCTTCTTTTATAAGTTTTGAGTTTGAAATATGGATACTTACACATTTCAGGTGAAAATCTAACTTGTTCTCCATTACATCCAAGTATGAAATCTTGAAATTGATCATAAATAGTAGAAGCATCCGCTCCTGGTGAAGACTGAAACAAACATTAACACTTTCAATTTTTTTCCATGGCAAATTTTGAAAAGTGATTATGCAAACCACCCGATGATAGATTGTAAGCCATGTTGGTGCCTGATTTCCCAATTTCCAACTACAGGTCAAATCTCTGAATAATGAATAACGAAGTTACTTATTATTTGTTGGGAGTTTATAGTATACACTTTAACTTAAGAGAAATCAAAAATAATCATCTGTGTAAACAATAATGGACTTTGGAGGAACTACAAGCATTATTCGTCGCTCGGCGTTCAATAGTGCGAATGTAACAATAACAAGATTTTACAGGAGGCTGAATAAACTGAATGAAATGAATAAAGCGCCGAATGCATATTCGCGGTTTTGTTCCATACGGCGTTTTAGGAGTTTGGACAATTTTTGGGGAATGTTTTGTTAACAAATTTGCGTATTTTAACATTCTGTACTGATATCTTAAAAAAAAACTATTTCACTTAAAATTGTCGAATTCGCGGTATTGAACGCCTATCGACAATATGTCAAACCCAAAATTGTACAAGTAACAAAAGTACACAGACTTCAATCGTTGGGATATGTCAGCCAGATGAATAATGATCCTATCCCAAAAAATATTCTCAACACCAAACTAGAAGGCAGAAGTAGAGGCAGACCCAAGCTAAGATGGCTGGATGACACAGAAGACGACATAAGGGCGATCATGATAGCAAATTGGAGCTGAAATATACTCTTCAAAAAATACACTAGGCCTAGTAATATTTTATCTAAATGCAAAATCAACCCTAATCTTGGAGTATTGTTTAAATTATTATTATTGTTTTTTAAATCAGCGAGTTTATCTGTAAGAATAGCTACAAAAATGAGACAAATTATGTTTTTTTTATTATATGATGTCTTATATATCTTAGATAATACACATTCCATCTTATATATTGGAGAAAAATGCCGACCGCCGTGGCACAGTTGGAAAGCTGTTTGATTAGAAATTGAATGAATGGGAGTCGCATTTGTGAAAAATTTAAATAGAACTTAAAATGAAATATAATTTTTTTCATAATTCTAGTAAGAAAATATATTTGGATAAAATTATTTTTTTGATCAAAAGTTCTGGATGAAATTCCATTGAAATTTCTTAAATTTTTTTTAATAAACATTAGAAATAAAAAACGTTTATAACTCAATTCCACTGTTTATTTAGACTACAACCTAAAATCGGTTTCGTGCTAAGCACATTTTCGAATAGTGACTAATTGAAAATGTGCTTAGCACAAAACCGGTTGTAGGTTGTAGCCTAAATAAACAGTGAAAATGAGTTATAAACGTTTTTCATTTTTAATGTTTATTAAAAATTTTAAGAAAACATATATATTCAATAAGTATGAAATAAGTTGTCATAAACTACATACATACATACCATCACGCCATGTCCCTTACGGGGTAAGCAGAGAGAATCGAGCGCCATACTTCTCTATTTTTGCACACATTTCTGGCTTCCTTTACATCCATGCATCGTCTCATACATGCTCGTCGATTGTTCAAACTTTTTATGTTTCCTTCTTTCAAAATATCATTCACATGGTCATGGAATCCCTTTCTGGGGCGACCTCTGCTATTCACTCCATCTCTTGCACCCATGTATATTTTTTTGGTCAGTCGTTCATCGTCCATTCTTTCTATATGTCCAAACCACCTTAAAGCATTCACTTTCATTTTACATATAATATCCTTCTTTAACTTGCATTCTCTCCTTATGTCCTCATTTTTTATTCTATCATATATCGTTCTATTACATACTCTTCTTAGTGATCTCATTTCTACAGCATTTATTCTACTTTCATGTGCTCTTTTCCAGGTCCATGTTTCACTAGCATACGTCAAAGTAGGCACCACAATTGCATTGTGTACTGCAATTTTGGCTTCCTTTGAGATGCTTGGATCGGCCATTACTGGTCTAAGTGCTCCGTTTATTCTATTCCCTGCCATAACTCTTCTTTCAATAAACTAAACAAGGCAATTATTTATTGATAATGAAACAAATTATTCAGTTTAAACAAAATATATACTGCAACATGATAAAATCAACATTGATACCGTAGTCAGTAAGGATACTTTTAAAAAAATTAAAAATATAACTTTGTAATACTTCTACTTTAAAACTTGTGATTAAGTTATAGCGCAAGCTCGAAAGCGCTATAACTTATTTGCAAGTTGTAAAGTAGAAGTATTACAAAGTTTGTTATATTTTTATTTTTTAAAAATGAACTTCTACAGAGTTGATCATTTTACTTTTGGTCGAATTGCGGTGCTTTTTATGATGTCAACAATCCATTCTTTTGACCGACAAAATAAAAAACATGTACCTGTGGCATAGAAAATTTGGCACATAATACAGCTAAGACACCTAACGAATGTTGCTGAAGATCTAATGTCTCAAGAACGGTACTCAAATGTAGACTGTTCCTTTGAAGGAGTTCTTGCGATTTACTAATCAATTCACACAGCTCACCAAAATTTCCTGTAAAATAAACATCAGTTAACAATAAATTACTAGATATTATTTTAAATTCTGTTTCAATACACTTCGACTAACATAGAATACACTTTACAATGCTCCTTTTTTGCATAAAAGAATAAAATTGTCTTTTAAACAAGAAGGTACATATTATCCTCATACATTTCCTAAACAAAGTAAATATGCAATGAGTCATGAGATCTGTTTTTGAAATTACTGGCGGCGTTCTACCAACACTTATAGTTTAGAAAATAAGTTAAAAATTGAAAATAAACATAAGCATACATGAAGGAATTAATTTAGCTTAGCATATTTATAGGTTATAGAGGAGCTATCAATTATAATATTTACGCTATCGATTAACAACATTAAGAGAATAAAAAATGAACAGACAAATGGTAAATCTAAATAAATAATATGTAATAGCAAATGTGAACAGACAACTTTCACAATATATGGTAATTCATTGAAATTTTTACCTGAAGACGACAGTGTTCGAACATTGTTGACAAACTGCTCTAAAGCTGAAGCCATTTCAAAATAAGTTTAGATACGTAAATATCTTAAGATAATAGTGATGAAATAAATTTGAAATATATAAGAAAATACACTATTATTCGGGACAATGTCCCCAAACAGTTCTTGACAGTTCTGCAAAACAAGGATTAATTCATATGGATTAATTCGAAAACGAGACTCATAGAAAAGAGAAACAATCATAGATTTTTATTATAGAAACATTCCAAAACTCCATAGATTTTTATGGTATTCATAGATTTTTATTATAATATACTAGATGCCGTAGTTACAAAGATATTTAATGTATATACCTAGATGGAATACTTGTCAACTTTTCATAGCGGTGACGTGAGGCAAAAAAATGTTGTCTCTTTCGCACAATCGGTAGGCAAGAAAAACGCGGTTTGTATGAAGATTGTTGAGTACGACATGATATTTTCGTATTTATTAATCGAAAATAGAGTTAACAGTTGAAAAAAATAATAATAGGAAGCAATTAAGGAAGTAACTGGTGTGCATTGTAATGTAAAAAATACCAACATTGGTTTTATTTTTGTCTTTTTTACCTGTTTTTGTGGTGGTTCATACATTGTTGATAGCTTGGTTCATCTACCAACTCGAAGTACTGAAATAAAACCCTAGGAATAAAAATTAATAATTTTTCTTTGTTTATTTAAACACTACCTTACATCCTATTTAAGTGGCGAGTTTATCGCCAAATGGCAATTTCTTCCAACTAACCAGTGATTTGCGTGAGAAATAAATTTCTCCTCTACCGGGAATCGAACCTTGGACGCAAGCAAAGAAGAAGAGGCTTACTACTGTGCCATGGCAGTCGATATCATCTTAATGTGAAAAATGAGTTCATATTTTTTATAACAGCTAAATAAGAATGGATTCCCTTTCTTTCATCAGCAACATTTCAAAATTTTACTACTCTTGGACATTTTATCTTTTGTTTTCAAAGATTTAGAAAACAATATTAAATTAAGGGGTTTGTAGAATATTAAACAAAAATTTATTGAAAAAAAATAACTTTATTTCTTTAAATTTTGGTATAGGTACATAAAACTAAGGTCTCACAAATTTGAAAGTATAGGGTCTCTTATCACATAAAAAGGTTTTAAGGTCAAATATAATTAAAAAGTGCTTTTAACTATCACAATTACTGTGTAAATAAACTTTACTCCTAATTTTAACACTAAAAATATCATAAAAAACTGTTTTAAACTTAGAAATAACTCAATATAACCATCAAATGTCAAAAAAAATAAAAATCACACCAAACTTAAAATAAAAAAACCAAATCGGGATTCTAATTAACGCAAAACACTAAATAAGTCCTTGGTATAATAAATACATCCATTAAAATTAATAAAATGAGGTATAACGATGAATTTTTCACAAAACACGGGGAGCATAATGTACCGAAAAACGTACAAAAATCAGTCTTCTGCCTACCAGCGCGCAAAAACTCCCGCGAATTTCGACACACTATTTCCGACAAGTACTCCATCTAGGTATATACATTAATATCTTTGCGTAGTTAGCACATTTTGTATGAATCGAAGTGAGGCATTTTTCCGGGGGATTTTGGACGTTTTGATGGGTAGATCACATCGTTTTTCTATAGAGAATAACAACTAATAAATGTAAATTGTTTTCGGATTTATTCGTCGAAAAATTACACTTTGTTTATTAAGGTTTAGAGAACAGTTATCTACGATGTGTTGAAAGTAAGGAAAACTGCAATATGTTGCCAACCAAAACGTCAAACGCGCGATATTCCATGACTCTCTTTGCACGGAGTACCTACTTCATCTCGTCCAACTGTCGATTTGTTCAGGAGAACTTTGTTCTCTTAACATATCGACAATGTATCAAGCCAGAATACGCGAGAATTGTATGGAGAGGTCTACTTTTTTCACGGCTTTTCCAACTTTGAAGTCAAAAAACACCAACTTAGAGGCTTCGCAGCATATATGTTCCATACACGGATTTACTCAGAATTCGGAGTAGAACATTTCGTGTGTCTGTGTGTGTGTGTGTCTGTGTGTGTGTCTGTGTGTCTGTGTGTCCGTCCCCCCCTTATAACTTTTGATCCGCTCAATTTACAGAGCCTAAAATTTCAGAATATATAAACAGTTACAGGCCTACAAAACTTTTATACTCGGAATTTTGAATTTTTGTTTCAGTCAGGGGTTATCAACTTTTGAATTTTTATTTTATTTTTCCATATATCTCAGAAACCATAAACGCTAGAACGCTGAAAATTGGTACAAACATAGACAAATACAAAATCTCAAATTAGTTTTTTTAAAAAAATTCCAGGGTTTCTCAAACATTTTTTATTAAGAAAAATATTTTTTTTATGATAAATTTATGAGTTTAACTGCCTATATTTCCAAAACTTTTACAATTATCGAAAAATGCCGAAACACCCCAACTAGATAATTTAATTTTCTATAAAAAATATTAACATTGTAGTAGAAGATCTCAATTTTTTTTAACAATTTTTTTAAAAATTGAATTTAGTGACGACATCGCTTCATACACTTTGTATGGCAGTCGCCTATACACAATATGTAAGAAGACTTAATAGTTTGATACTTCATCTCCAAACATACATACATACCATCATGCTATTTGCATATTCTGGGTAGGAAAAAGGATCTTCCTCCATACTATCCTATCTTGACATACATACCTACATATGTTGTATAGAAAACAAAATATCTGAAAATATTCAATAATTTGTATCTATGGGTTTATAGTTTGGTACATATTCTTCAACTATACATACTATCGCTATCGACAGTTGGATCTCATGTGTTACATGCAACTAGTATATTATAATCCAACTGTCGATTTGTTCAGGAGAACTTTGTTCTCTTAACATATCGACAATGTATCAAGCCAGAATACGCGAGAATTGTATGGAGAGGTCTACTTTTTTCACGGCTTTTCCAACTTTGAAGTCAAAAAACACCAACTTAGAGGCTTCGCAGCATATATGTTCCATACACGGATTTACTTAGAATTCGGAGTAGAACATTTCGTGTGTCTGTGTGTGTGTATGTCTGTGTGTGTGTGTGTCCGTCCCCCCCTTATAACTTTTGATCCGCTCAATTTACAGAGCCTAAAATTTCAGAATATATAAACAGTTACAGGCCTACAAAACTTTTATACTCGGAATTTTGAATTTTTGTTTCAGTCAGGGGTTATCAACTTTTGAATTTTTATTTTATTTTTCCCTATATCTCAGAAACCATAAAAGCTAGAACGCTGAAAATTGGTATAAACATAGACAAATACAAAATCTCAAATTAGTTTTTTCAAAAAAATTCCAGGGTTTCTCAAACATTTTTTATTAAGAAAAGTATTTTTTTTATGATAAATTTATGAGTTTAACTGCCTATATTTCCATTTTTTTTTTAAATATCGAAAAAAGCCGAAACACCCCAACTAGATAATTTAATTGTATATAAAAAATATTAACATTGTAGCAGTACATCTCAAATTTTTTTTAACAATTTTTATAAAAATTGAATTTAGTGACGACATCGCTTCATACAATTTGTAAGGTAGTCACCTATACACAATATCAAAGAAGACTTAATAGTTTGATACTTCATCTCTAAACATACAATATACATATACCATCATGCTGTTTTCATATTCCGGGTAGGAAAAAAAGACTGACCTCCATACTATCCTATCTTGACTACCTAGGTACATGTGTTGTATAGAAAACTAAATATCATAAAATAATAAATAATTTGTATTTATGGGTTTGGTACTTATTCTCAACTATACATACTATCGCTGTCGACAGTTGGATCCCATGTGTTACATGCAACTAGTCATAGATTACATGTAATCACTGGTTGCATGTAACACTTGAGATCCAACTACTGTCGATGGCGATAGAATGTATAATTGAAGAAGACGTACCAAACTATTAACACATAAACACAAATTAATAAATATTTTAAGATACAATTTGTTTTCTACATAAAACATATGTATCTCAGGAAAGGATACTATGGAGGTCGGTCTGTTTTTCCTACCCAGAATATGAAAACAGCATGATAGTATGCATTTTTTTTTTGGAGATTAAGTATCAAACTATTAAAGTCTTCTTAGATATTAATGTATATTGCTTGGAGGAGTAAATATGAATATAATGGCCACTGCCATTTATACCCTCCTCTCAAGAGGCTTCGAGGTAGAGCTCACTTTTTTAATGTCAATAATGGAATTAGTTATTCCACACATAACCTCGCTGAACGAGAATGAATAGAAACTATAATATAACTGAGACCGTGGTCTGGTGATACACCCATGGATGATACATAATTTTCAAGTGTCAGCGCACAAACGTCAGACAGCAAGGTCATGTCACAAGATAAAATGAAAAAAAAATGTCTGTCAAAATAAATAATTAAAATTTTCAATAAATTAGGACTTCACAAGTTAAGATAAATAGAGTCAATATTGGACGTCACAAATTTAAATAAATTCAATAAAATAAATAAATTAAAAACAAACACAGCCGAATTATTGTCACCAGGGAAATAAAATTGTCACACATATAGTTGGTTTCTGGGGCACACATAATCTTCTCTTCACGGCCATGAGCGTGCTGATGCACCGTCAATGCCAGAATGGACCGTCGTCGATGGGCGAAGGGACAAGGCTATCGGCGAAAGCAACCTCGGTTCCCAGACACCAGCAGATGCCGGTTGGGTGACTGTCGGGAGCGAACGGCGGCGGGGCGAGTCTCAAGGAGATGCAGGCCGTTGCTCCAGGGTCCAGCGCGACCCAACAGCGTTCGGAGCACTTCCCAAACTCAGCACCCGCTTCGATCCAGGAAAGCGGCTCTCTCACCGAATGGGTGCGCCGATCCATTTCGGCACTCCAGGTGTCACGTCCATGGCTGCCGATGTGGAGCGAGCCTAACCGACATCCTTTAGTACAGTTTGCAGCTGCTCTGGCTACGAGGGATGCGGACATCCATCCCTCGGCCGTTCGGTGAGCGCGGTCCGTATTGTCACGACGCGTATCTAAATTCGACTGTCATCTGTCACTTGTATGTAATGTCACATATTTTAGAGGTTATTGTCAAAATGTTTTCTTTTTCTCACACTTTATTTTTTTTCATAAATATTTGTTAAGGTTTGTGGTCTGATTTAGCGCCGAATTCAAATAAAATATAACGTGGAGGTCGCGTCACCATACAAATTGTATGAAGCGATGTCGTCACTAAATTCAATTTTTATAAAAATTGTTGAAGTAAATTGTATTTATTTATTTATTCATTCATTCATTCATTCATCCATTCATTCATTCATCCATTCATTCATTCATTTATTTATTTACTTACTTTTTTATTTATTTGTTTATTTATTTATTACTTATTTATTTATATAAACGCTCTAAATGGGCTTTTACATACACAATTACAAATTATAAGCGCGACAAATGCGTGTAACCCCACACATCAGTCTCGTCTCACCTAAAATGCAACATTTAGAATGGGTGGTAAGCCTTTTTTGTTATATTGCCTCTTGTATTTTCGATTTACTATCTGACTCCTTCGAAACACACAAAACAATAATAGAAAAAAAAGGAAGCACTGTTCTAATGCAGTGCCTCATAGCAAAAGGATAAGCCTCTTATTTTTATGATTTGAAATCATTAGTACTAATACTTCATAGCTACTAATTGATTATGATGTAGTGACATATATTTATTTTTATTCTTTGGTTTCAGGTGAGACAATCCTGTTGGGCACCCGAGCAGTATCGGTACGTAACTATGCTAGTGGGGAAGATGACACGAGTACCAGAGTTCCTTACAGATTGATTGCAAGAATCAACGAACCAGGATTGAGACTTCTCACGTGGTGGGAGAACACTTCCGGAAAAGCACAGGATCCAGAAGAGGAGGCTGAAAAAGGGTGAGTAGACTTACCTAGTTACTTAATTATCTACATTGTGTCAAAAACACAAAGGTTATTATAGTTGTCGCCAAATATCTTTAGCCATTTCGCCCAGAAGGGGGGCGATTTGCATGTATACCAACGAAACAAAAAGGCACAAAATTGCGCTCTGGGCGACAGGAAGCCTGGTTCAAGATATTTGGTGATATTTATACACCACAATTCTCAACAATCTTAACAATTTACATCACGTAAATTGATGTAAGAGCCCAGGAAACTTTTGAGAGCAAAGAGCTGAGAAGATTCTACGGCCCAATTTGTGACAATGGAGAGTGGCATATTAGGTACAACCAGAAACTGTATAATCTGTACCAGGGTCCTACCAACTTGACTGAAATAAAAATCGGAAGAATCAGATGGGCCGGACACATATAGAGAATGAGTGAAGAGGACGTCCCAAGACGAATTATGAATGTTGAACTGGGGGGCGAAGAAGAATTGGAAGGAGGAACAATGGATGGACGGAGTAGTGAAGGATGCAAACAACATCAGCAACCATAACTGGCGTAATGCATCACAAGACAGACCGTCATGGAGATGGGCTCTGCAGGAGGCTAAGATCCAACCTGGGTTGTGAGCCACAGGTAGACTAACAATTTACATAAAATATAATATTTGTATATTTGAGTGATTAAAATTATATATCTATGAAACGATAACGAAAAGTCTATGAAACAAGTTAGCCTCGATAACTTGCTATTTTTTCAATTGATTTGAACGAAATAAGTATCAATATTTATTTGATAACAATGAAATTTTTGCCATAATATTATGTTCATTATTTCATTCTGAACAATTTTCGAAAATTGTTTTATTTTTGAGATAGTAAAAATTTATATTTTTACATTGTTCATATTATTTGTATAGATACAAAATTAACATACATCATTTATGGTCACAGATGTTTGAAAACATGACAACATCTCTGGCGGCTATTGCTGCCTCAATCTGTATGTTTATTAATTTTTGTTTATAGTGAAATTAATATACAACATATTAATTTAGATGCCATCGCAGGATAACAATTTGAGTAAATATTAAGGTTACAAATAAAAGAAAATAGTATGTATTTCAATGTTGTATTTAGCATGTTAAATAATGAATGGTTCTAAAGGAATATAAAGTGGTTCTATTTATAATATCATTGCACTTAAAATTATGAAACATCAAGTAAACCAAGTACAAATATTGCACATCTTTTTATCATCATTCAATTTATAATCTATTTGTTTATCGACACCAATTTTGGTAAAATAAATAAACATTATAATGATTTAATTCTTTATTTTTTTGATATTGCTTTCTTGGTATTTACATAAAATTCTTTGTAGTTCAATAATACATTTCACAGTTGGACTATCTACATGAATAATTTATTATTTATTTATATAATATATATGTATATATATATATATATATATATATATATATATATATATATATATATATATATATATATATATATATATATATATATATATATATATATATATATATATATATATATATATATATATATATATATATATATATATATATATATATATATATATATATATATATATATATATATATATGTGTATATAATTTAATATTACTTATCAACTCACATCACCAATCACAGAAATCTAACATTTAGAATTATTATTTCCAATATAATTATGTATGTGCATCTAGATGGTTAGGTACATTTTTGGGGAGATTTTTTTTCATTTAAATATACATTTACACACAGATTACATGTATATTTTATTATTTTTATTTTATTTGAAGTTGTTCATACTATTACATAACCACAAAAATGTTTCTTTTGAATACCAAAATGAAGCATTTTACTAATATCTTTTATCACAAAATATATAGCTATAGCCTTATACAAAATATTTTTTCAATTGTTGTACTTCAGCAACTTCTGATATAATTTTACAGATATAATATTCATCTGTTTTGAAATACATATTGTTGACAATGTAATGAAATACAAAATGAAAATGGACACAGTTTTTTGGAAGTAGTCTAAAGCTGAGAAATGCAGAGCCTCGAAAACCAGCAAGTTAAGCTTGTGTATTCGTTGAAGAGGCATTATGTTAATGTCTCTAATCAGCTCTTTTATAGCTTGGCATTTGTATTAAACATTATTATTTACAATATAGAATGTGATACTTGGGTTAAAAAACCATTATTAAAAAAGCAAACTAGTTAGGCACTCAAAGAAACAAAGACTGACTTCATTTTCATATTATTCAATGCCTTTTTGCATAATTACTTAGTCAAATACAAAAAATGATATTTCAAAATATTTTATATGAACATTTTTGTGGTTATGTACCAATATTTTACTTTCTTGACAATAACAAGACAATTATAAATGATTGGTTTACTAATATTATGGAGGTATCCTGAATTGTTTGTGTATCTCTCAGACGAGATAAATTTATTATTGTGTACTCTTGCAACATAAGTGACATCTATAATCAATTTGTGACATAAATTGATTTACCTACTAAGAAGCAATCCACTTATTCATCTTTTCCTTAATCAAAGATGGAGAATACATTGATCAATTAGTTTTTTCATGTATGTATGTACCTGTAATACTGTAATAGAAATCAAATGCAAATATGTAGGGCGGATCCTGGAGAAATACACTAGGAGGAGAGATGCCATGCCATGCCATGCCATGCTTGTCAGATCTCGCAATGTGTGAGTGAGATGGTAATTGCATATTCCGGGCAGTTGGAGAGTTGTTACAAAAAAAAAAAAAAAATTGCAGGCGAAAACTGATGGAGGCCAAAACTCAATATTGAAGTACATTGAAGTAAAAGATCTCTGTATATGCACAGTATAAGGTGCAGAGGATAATGTTGTATAAGTAAAAAAGATCATGATTGGTATTAATAACAGCCGAGGAAGTATTTGAAATTAGGTTTATAGAATTGTAGTTATCAGTTTTTTTTACTCTGAACAGAAATCCATTTTAGTTTATGTGGAGCACTGAGATAGTGGGATGGTTTTCTATTTGGAACTACTACTGATATCTGACTTGTGTCAGATTTGGATGCATAACATAATTCGCTCGGCCCAAGATCGGGTGGTTTATTTTCTTCCTCCATCAATGATGTTAAAAAGTGACAACAAATGTGGCAAGTATTTGTCTCCAAACAATATAGAAATAATCAAATGTAAATAAAATTGTAAAAAAAATATTCTCAGGTGTACGCCGCGCAGTAAACTGGTCGATACACAAGCAAGATCCTTTCTTCCTTTAATGGAATGAAAAAAAAGCAATTTATTTTCATTTTCCCTTTTAACATTTAATAAGTATTTTTTCAATAAATAGTTTATGAAATAATAAATCATGGGACAACATAATCTTAGTTTGCGATAACACAAGATATTACTGTATCTTTAGATGTAAATTTGAATTCCTTTAAGTAGAATTATGTATTTTTATGTTTAAGAATTTTGAGACTTCATTACTTTATTGGCAAGAATTTTTCATTACTTTATTGGCAATGCAGGACTAAATAAAATTAATCAATGTTTAGATTACAATGCGCGAGATACCAGAGGGACGCCAACCACCGGGATGACCAATCAAAGAGATGGACATCCTCGTCCCAGGACCTGTAGAAACAGATCATCTACCAAAAGAGGAAGAAGACGCATGTTTACTTAAAAATATATACATATATTAATATATGTTTTCTTCAATGGCATTTGAGTCTCTTGAAAATTCAACCTTGAAGTGGCAAATATATAGAAATATACAAATAAAACATAGTTATGAACCTTCAATAAATCCTGACCTTTCTGCCATATTAGGTACCTACCTATATAGCATTTTTTTGAAGTTTTCTTTCAATAATTTGTTATTTCCTTAAATATTGAAATAATAGTAGATTTTTTTGCAAAAAAACTAATTTAAACCTATAATCACAAGACAAAATCAAATCACTAGAAATATGTTACAATATATACATGTGACATAACAAAAATAATACAATATGTGAATCTAATTATTATAATAATATAATGATTGTGAAATCATTAATGTTTTCCCTTAGATAATTTACAAAGAGCTTTTACTGTGCCAAAATTTAGGTTAGTAAAACCCTGTTTATTCTGATTCAGGCTTTAGACATTGTTTTTTTTTTATTTTTGTAAATATTTAATTGTGTCATATCATGCATTTCTTTTAATCGTTGAAGATATATTTCGTAAGAAAAAAATGCATTATTTAATGATATCAGAAGATATTTTGAAAAAATATATATAATGGCAAAAATACAAACATTATTTCCTATATATAATTTTATTTATTTTATATTATTTGAGCATAATCATAAGCCAAATCTTTTTGTTTAAATAAACATCAAGTTATTAAAAAAATGATCATATTTCATTCAACACAAAGCTTTTTGTACTAGTAGGATAACACAGAAATTGTAATAAGTACTTATATTTATCTAATAGTAATTCAATGTGAAATTAAAATATTATATGAACAGAATAGGGATTTTTTTTTGAAACATGATTTTTTTATTTAAAGCAAACTACATGTCACAGCTTAGAGAAAAAAATGATAACCTATATTCATTTTCATAATGTTTTAAAATAAAAATATACATTAGTAAATACCATAAAATTTTTCAAACATTATGATAATCACAGATAAAAAGTAAACTATTTATGTAAAATATTGATCACTAACTTTCTAATAAATTGGTAGAGGAATGTTTTTATTTTCAAAATAATATTCACACACACAACATAGTAAATGTAATTATTTAAAATAATACAAATTTGGACATAGATAATAACAATTACTTTAATATAAATCTACAATTTGTTTTGAATGTCAATGGGCACATATTCTGGAGTTTTTCATTGAAATTAGGATATTATTTAAAAAATGTCAATACATTTAATTATTATAATTTTTATTTCTCTAGATACATACCTATATTAGGTATATTAATAAGTATATTTTGTAGACTGTAAATGCCAAGGTAAATGCAGTTTTTTAAAAAACTTTTAAAGCGGATTAGTGCTGGTTTTATGTGAATAAATACATAGTTGAATATTATATAGAAATGTTTTTACATGATTTAAAATTAATGTGTATTTTCATACTGAATTTTAGACTTTTACACAAGGGAAGGTTTTCTCTTACATACATCTCTCTCTCTTGGTAGTGTGATTAGTAAAAATCAAACCACATTTAGTTAATATAGTTAGGTAATTACAAATTATTATTATAAAAAATCTTAAAAACCTATATGAAAATGTGTAATTGCTTCTAAATGCCACAAAAAATAAAAAAAAAAACATAAAATCAGGGAAAATCAGTGCTGATATAAATATATCATTAATCAATAAAGAAAATGTATAAAATATTAATATGAGTCTTATAAAATGGCAAGCCACTGCAAAACATGGGATTAAAATCCTCTAAAATACAGTATGAAAGATTATCATTGACAATATTTGAATACACATAGTTAAATATTAATTTTTACGTTGTATTTGTGTTTGGATACAAATTGTATGATTGCTAAAGTTGATGTTTTCAGAATAACATTTCTATAAAAATATAAATATTACACAAGTTACTCTCAATACTTATTATCAAGCCATTAGTGCAACAATGGAAACTTTAAGTATGTATATTTTATTTTAATTAGTATTATGTAACTATGTATAATATTATTTCAGTCTTGGACTAAATTTTTCAATGTAAGTATGTTTTATTTTTGGTTTGACAAATGCATTTTTTTACATAGCTTATTTTAATTTTTATAAAGTGTTATTTTATAGGATAAGCACAGCATATTTAATGAACTATACACAACCGGGAACGATATCTTTGGCTGATTTCATTTTTGACAAAACATTTTTCTATCTAAAAAAAAATGTGCATAATTGTGTAAGCAGGTAATACAATTTTCCAGTTTTAATAAATTTCTTTAAGTAGGTATCTCTTTGAATTATTGAAAAATAAACATTTGTGAATAAAGCTTCCGGAATACTTATTTTAATATATAAATTTTTCCATAGATCAAATATTTTATTTTGTTATTTTTCTATTTTCAAGTTATATCAAAAAATAGATTTTCTTATAATATGTCGTAGTTAGCAAATTTTGTATGAATCAAAGTGATGATTTTTTCCGCAGGACTTTTGACAACAATGGGGGCAGACCACATTGTTTTCGTATAGAGAATAACGACTAATGTGAATTGTTTTCGGATTTATTTGTCGAAAAAAACACTTTTTTCATTTTTAGAGAACAGTTATCTAGGAAGTGTTGGAATGTATGGAAAACTGCAATATGTTGCCAACCAAAATGTCAAACGTGCGATATACCATGACTCACTCATTGCATGCATATGGAAATCTTTGTATCAAAAGACAATATTGGCAATAGAAAAATAAATAAAGTTTGTGCCTGTTCCTCGTTCGGTATAGTATTACCAAATTGCTTTGATTCAATCTATAAGGAGTGTGTGAGAACTGCGATATATGAGCACTTCTTACAATGAATGTTGAAACACAATATAAAATGATCAACATTGACTGCAAGTCATGCGGATATAATATTATATAGTTAGTATAGTAAGTATATTGATTAGGGTGTCCCAAGACATAAGAGATGATTTTTTTTTCGCAAAATCATAAACGCATACTCTCTATTTGTGTCTGTTTGACTTGAATAAACCACATAATAAATATTATTGAGTTTAAATGATGGTAACATATGCCGACTCGATGCCGAACATCAGAATGAAAATTTGTACTGAGATAATAATGGAAGGATTCTAGAACTAAATTTTTATTTAGTAAGTAAAGCACCAATACGCCCAAATCATGTTTATTTACTGTTCAACACGCGAAAACGTACAATTTTTGAAATTTTCTTTTAAAATCACATGACAACTGTCACTTTCATACATTGAGTTATCTTTTCTTGAATCTAAATGACACTTTGTCTAGGGGGGCGGATTGATCTTCCGGTGTTCTTGTATGTAACATAATAAAAATTTATCAATCAAATACCATAAAAGCTGACTTTTCTAAGTCTGCTTTTGCGATGCTTTTATATTTTTTTTTGTAAGCCTTCATCTACTTCATAATACACAAACCTTGGTAAGGTGCTTTTACTGCCAAAGTGCATTGGAGCCATGGCTCGACTTAGGACATCATCAATAAACAGGCAAACGTCTCACAGCGCTGCCTTATCCATACTAATAATTTGGAATCGATCACTAAGAAATTATATTTTTAGGGAATAAATTTCTCTCGCTATACATCAATCTTGATACATGGCACCTGGAGGTCTAATTTCAAATTTTGTATGTGTATGTCTGCCTAAAAATATCACAGAAAGTTGAATCAACTTTTCAATGTTATCTATCAGTATTTCTTTGGTTAGTTCATTTTGGTACTACTCAACGAGAAACAGTAATGTGCAATGTGAGTTTTTATTTATAGCACTGTAGTTCCTTTTCAAGTTATCTGGGAATTTTTCTGAAAGATTGTAATATCAGGATGTGTTGTCATTTGATTTAATTTTACTTTACATACACATTTCAACACTAACACATGATGTTTTTGATCAGATTTGGAACATCATTTTTATTTGAATTAGAAAATAACTCATTTACAAACCGCTCACAAGATGGTGTCGAAGAAGTAGTTCTGAGACGCAACTTACCCTCTTTATTAGCCAATTGTTTGTCCATTACAACCTGACTCTCTGTCGCTGTAAGAACATTCTGTTTTGATTAATAGAAGTGCATCAGTGTGTGCAATCCTCAACCATACAGTAAATTTCATCTGAAATGTTTTAAGACAAGTCGGCACAGGTTAGCGAGATCCTACATTTATGAAATTTTATTAATAATTGTTTTGACACAGTACAAAAAAAATCAAGAGTGTATGCGTTAGAGGGACATCCTAATATTGGTTCTATTTGCTTAATCAATAGAAGTTAGAAAATGTTTAATAAATATAGGTACTATGTATTTTAATTGTATCAAAAGCTGAAATTATCAAAGGCATTTTTATGTCTATGTTAAACTTTTTTTTATAAATCTTTATGTCAAATTATCTTTATGTTTATTGATATAGCGGTAACATTTTTATATTAAAGTTTTATTTATATGATTTGCTCAGTAAAATGACACATCTAAGTTTTGACATTCAATATCCCATAATATGTATATGTACCAAACAATAAATATTTGATTTTTTGAGTTATAAAATTTAGATGACGTTTATCTAAATATGGATAGGTACATTATAATGCGCTATAATTATTTCTCTGTTTTGAGTACCAGCAAAATATATTTAATATTACCTAGATTTATTTACTTTAATTACAACAATATTTTTCTGTATTAAAAATACACACAAAATTAGATGGACAGAATATTTATATAATTCACTTGGTTACAAAAATTTACAATTCATTTTACTATCAAAATTAAATAATTATTTCAACAAATGAACACACGAACAGCAGGTTTCATATAATGCAAATCCAGTAAGACGTGAAAACACACTATTTAAAAATTGATGTGTCTCTTTTTCTAACGTAATATGAGATTTTCTTTTTGTGAAATATCTAAATTGAAAGGTTATGTTACTTGATAAGTTTATAGAACCAAACTTTTGTATTTTTTATAATGGTGTGTAAAAAAAACCCCAATAATTTGATTTTTTAATTTAATTTTATAGCAAAATTAATTTCAATATGTTCTTTTTGAACTATCGAAATATATATTATAAATGGAACACAATAATTTATCCAGTTGCTTAAATTATTATGTCAAAAACAAGTATTGTACCTCGTAGAAGAGTATTGAAATATTAATTCTAATTTTTACAGCTTCAATACTAATCGAGAAGGTATGAAATACATAATTTTAAAAAGTGAATTGTAAACTTTTGTAGTTTGTAATTTGAAAAAGTCTATTCTATAATAAGACATCTAGGTAAGTGCTCGCGGAGATAATCAAATAATTCCCTGGATGCCCCGGGACAATTGGTTAATTCTAATTCCTGCATGTGCCTTAACTGTATGAGACTGGACAGTCCACTTGAGGTCAGCAGGGGACAACCTGAAATTAAAAAGATATATTTTATAACCCTCAATCATTGTTACACCTAGTTCTTCTATAGGTACCTTATCAATAGTTCTAAGTTACAGCCTATCTCTTTGATGTTACAATAATTCTTGTGATTTACATTCATTATTCTTACCACTGTAGGCATCAGACATTTCTTTTAAAGTAGATACTGTGGAGATATGAGGCGTGAAGGATGGTGGTTAGTTCGCAAATTGATTGAGAATGATGATATGATGATGAAGGTGCGTGACCGCGATGTGCGCGGCAGGTGCGTGCGACTGCCTGTAACTGACGGCCGGACAGGAATTATGGGTCCCGTGTTTTAATGTGTTTGGGACTGCTGTCATCTGTTGTCTTCTGATTGGTTAAAGGTTTCGTATGTGAGTATGTCGGGCTTATTGCTTGAGATGCGGGGATTCCAGCGGGAATCTTTGGAGTCGGTGAAAGATGTGATGACGCAATATAAGTACCTAATAATGTGTGTCACCACAGTACAATTAAATTTATGATGTTATGCTTTGTTAAACACTAAAACAGTATTTACCTATCAAGATTTAAGTGATAAGAGACAACAAGGGTTGTCACCTGACAGATGGATTGATAAGAGACCACAAGGGTTGTCACCTGACAGATGGATTGATAAGAGACCACAAGGGTTGTCACCTGACAGATAGATTGATAAGAGACCACAAGGGTTGTCACTTGACAGATGGATTGATAAGAGACCACAAGGGTTGTCACCTGACAGAAGGATTGATAAGAGACGACAAGGGTTGTCACCTTACAGATGGTTTGATAAGAGACAACAAGGGTTGTCACCTGACAGATGGATTGATAAGAGACCACAAGGGTTGTCACCTGACAGAAGGATTGATAAGAGACGACAAGGGTTGTCACCTGACAGATGGATTGATAAGAGACCATCATTTTTGCAAAATATGAGAAATTTTATAAAATATCCATTCATTCCTTGGTGGATTTTGAAGGATCTGTCTTCATTGATCTTGTAATAATTGTACTTACTTCTTCCATCTCTTATGATAGATAGACATCATAGTCTGGAGACATTTGTATGGTTTATGCTAAGATAAACATTATTATTGAATCTATTTTGATACTTCACAGGTTGTAGATCTGTTTTTTAGATGCTTAATATAAAGCTGATCAAATCAGTAATTACACACATTCATATCTTGTAATATATTATTTCTTATGAATAGATCTCATAGTCACTCGCCGAGCAGATGGAGTGGTCTTAAAAAGTTTATAATGGGTTCTTCAGTGACTGGTGCTCTACGTCTTGTTCAGAACAGATTAGCATGACACAAAGAGTAATTGAATACAGTCGACATCCACACCTTACCAAAATTTATATATGTATGTAACGTCTATTTCCGATATAAAATAAATGTATAAGAGAGAGATTACTTGAAAGAGTTATAAATCTTGCAACCACCTGCTATACATACCTACATACTAATATATAGTTGTTTTATTATATGGAATATCTGCCTGGCATAATACATAGTAAGTATGTCTCGGGGAGTGTTGTATGCCTCAAGTAAATTTCCTCAAAAGCTGAACCCCTTCTGGCATGTAAAATTTAACAAAAGCTTAATAAACTAAAGTTGAACCAATTTCTAGTTTGATGTCACTGAACAAAAGTTTAATGAAATTACTAAAATATCTAGACTGTTATTTCTATTAAATATGTTCTATAACCAACTTAATCCTCCATCTACAATTCTATAATACTGCCTTACTACCATCAAATATAATTCGGTTCAGACAAATGGATTAGAATAAAATTCTCTCAGTATAACTTACTTTACTAACTCAATATTATGGTAGATCTAAAAATGATTTATTAACAGAGAAAAAGGAATGCATTGTTTTTTGAATCCTAAATACAAGTAATAGAATAACTTATTAAATAAAAAAAAGTGTCAATTAATTACCAGCAAGTGACAATATTTGTAGATTCCTCATTCCGCATAAATGTTGCAGACCAATATCTCTAACTTGTGAACACCACCGTAGAAAGAGAGCGGAGAGAGACAGCATTGTACTGATGTAACCCACACCAATATCTGTTATATGAACGCATCTGAAATAAAGTAATTACTAATTAAGTACATATTTGTAAAATCAAATTGAATCTTTTAATTTTTTCAAAATTCCAAAATTTTTGGCAGATTTTAATAGAAATGTACCATTTCTAATTGAAAAAAAAAACTGACTCCAAAAAGTACTAAGTACCAATAAGATAGGAGGGGCTTTCAATAAAAAGTGAAAATGAGTAGGTATGTTGTCGGTAACTTTTATTTTTCAATATACATAAGTAGTTGCCTTTTAGCATAATACACTTGGAATATCTTTTTTCTAAGGTTAAAATTCCTTAAAAAAAAACTCTTCATCCTGGGCCCCTAAAAATTCCTGTACTGCAGTGACTACTGCTTCATCATTTTCGAATCCCTGTCCTCTCAGATACTTTTTCAACCTTGGAAATAGATAGAAATCACTTGGAGCAAGGTCGGGTGAAATGGAGGTTGCTCAAGTATTTCAAAGTCAGCATTTCAAATTGCATCCATAGCAATGACGGACCTACGACTGTGAGCTGGGGTAATTTCTTAATGGAACACAACAACTTTTGCTAGTTTACCTCGCCGTTTCTTGCGAATTGCTTAACAAATCCTTTTTATTTGTTCTGCAAACAAAGAGCCCGTAATAGTAGCTCCATGGTCGAGATATTCTATCATGACCACCTCTTTACTATTCCAGAAAAGAGATCCCATTATCTTTCCGGCGAAAGGATTTGTCTTAAATTTCTTAGGAGTTGGAGATGATGGTCTTTTCCAATTCGTAGACTGTAATTTTGTTTCTGAATCGTAATGGTAAAGCCACGTTTCATCCATGTTTGTATATCGAGCCAAAAAAAGATTGGGATCTGGTTGTTGTAACAGTTCCAAAGAAGCTCAAGAAATGTTCAGCCTGGTTTGTTTTTGTGCATCGGTAAGCATTCTGGGGACCCAGCGCGCGGATTATTTTTTCTTTTCATTCCCAAGTGTTCGTGTAAAATACAATGCTGTTGGATATCCAAAATAAATAAAATAAAATTGGAAGGACGAGCTAAAATTTATAAATGCAGCCCTATTCATAAGTCAAATATTTAACGCTTGTGCTAGGAAAGTGCATGATTCAATATTATGTCAGTGATAATCATTTATTGAGAATAAACATAGAAAAGTTGAATGTTTTTACAGTTGCATCACAAGTTTTATATGTAGTTGCATTGCAAGGGGTAACATCTATGTAAAAGTATTATCTCCTCATGTATAAGAACTGTTGGTTTCATTCTTTTCATCTTCTCAATAGATGGCGTTAAAAAAAGTTTATCGTTACTTCATAGGTGGCGATGGTGTTTCAGCTTATTATCAAGTGAAAAGATTTTAATGAATAACATATTATATAGAACTTTCAAAAATTGGATTGATAGGAAACTGAATAAAAAGGTATAATTTTATTGGTGAACTTTGCGCAAGCGCATAAAGTGATCACGTAAAGCAGCCGCGATAACAGGTCGTAAGTCTTGATGTCACGGTTTTTCTATAATATTCTAACTAAGTCTATATTGAAATATTAAAATAAATGTCAAAAAATATAAAAAAAGTAAAAAAGCATCAAGCAAAGTAAAAATT
Source organism: Molanna angustata (assembly GCA_963576475.1). Classification (NCBI taxonomy): domain Eukaryota; kingdom Metazoa; phylum Arthropoda; class Insecta; order Trichoptera; family Molannidae; genus Molanna; species Molanna angustata. The sequence continues at coordinate 36,996,136 of OY754972.1, read as the reverse complement.
AATATTATAAATCTGTTTCGCTCTTTTGTACACTTTTATTTATATAAGATTCATTTACAACATCAGTGGAAATCTATAAAACTGTGTTTCATTCCCTTTACCGAATAACAAAACCCCCATGAAAATAATAATTTATGACATAATCAAGTTCGCTAATGCCGAAACGTTCCCTCCATGATTTCACTAATTATCTAAATTAGACAAGATAAAAGAACGAAAGAAATGTAATAATATTTTTTTCTGATTTCCCCCGCGACATTTCCCACCTCGTACAAAATTTATTATTAGAAGAGAATAGGTAGGTACCCGCGTATCCCGATGCTGGCAACACGGTGTTGTAAATAAAGGTTCAAGAAATTACCGACATGCGGCGCAAGCTTAGCATTGTTATGTCAATAGATATTTCGCGGGAAATAAATTAAGACATAATTAATTTTGTTTAAAAATGATACACTGTTTCTTACATTTAATCCATCGAATTACATTCATATCGACTTTTACGAATCAATATAATAAAAGAAAATTATCTTCAAAGTTAGATGATGATCATTGAATGGACGCATTCAATAAACGAAGAGGCACATTTCTATTTCTTACATTATGAGAACAAGATTAAAAAAAACATCCTTTCCGGAACGTGAGAACATTTTTAAAGTTTTGATAGATGTAATCATAGAGTACACATATTATCTTTTCTAAGTTGATATATTATATACTTCCATACTTTATATAATACCTACTGCCTATCTATATATTTTACTATCAATATGATGTCAGTTGAACTTATACATATTTAGGGCTGAATATAGAACAGTAAACATTATACATATCACAGTACAATTTATCCATCATACGCCATACTTATAAAACCATTACTCTCGTTGGAGCAATTGTGAATTGTTTCATAACCAAAATAGTACTTATGTATGAAATAACCTGCAATTAGGTAAGTAATGTATTATTAGATTTTACATGCCAGTAAAATTGATTAAAATTCACTCGTTTTGGTATTCAATATACTATTATTTCGATTAGTTTGTATTAGTTTGTTTGTTTGATTATATCTATCCCGGGTTCGATTCCCGGTGGAGATAAAGTTTTTAATTGTATTTTAATCTGGATCTGGACCGAGAAGCAAAAAAAAAACAATATGTAATGTATATTTTAATATTTAATAAAAAGTATTTAAACAAAGAAAAAATCCATTGGATAAAATCTGTCGTTATACAAGAGTAATATTATGTATTATAACTAAATTGTCGCTTAAAATTTGAGATCAAAGTGAAAGTAGATAATCAAATTTATTATGAGAAGCCTCCTGTATAAAAGCCGGGAGTGCTTTGCACTGTTGTGTATGAATTTATTAGACACCCTGTAACTGTAAGTAGGTACCTACATACCGTCGCGAGACGGCTATGGATGAGTAATTTAATATTAAAAATATCCATGAATTATTAACGGGATTTTCTTTCGATCAAACATGGCAACACTCGACTTTGATGGAAGCGAAAGATAAAACTACGTTCAGCAATATACCTGCCTATAAATAGTTTATTTATACAAAAAGATGGTTGTGCTGACGCTAAACTTTTCACTGTATAATAAAAAATGTATTTTGCCTAATTTTTTTTAATTGATTAGTTTTCGGGATTTTAATGAAGACTTAAAAATTTATATTTTATCATAAGGTTAAATATACTACACATTTCTAGAACATGACATTGTATTCTTAACAACTGATTCATAATATTTTAAAACGTGAACGAATTTTGAAAGTTTTGACAGAACTATAAAAAAGAATATTACATTTAATTATAATTTAGTTTCCGGCAAATAACTTTCGAGAATTTTCGTTGTGAAGGAGGGCGGTTTGCACACATAGGTACCTACCATCCAATCAAAAAAACAAAATTTAGATTTTCTTTGCCGATAACTATACATATGAAGATAGATGGTCGATGACCAATAAAAACCAATTAGTGGAGTGTAAAATGATAAGGGTGGAAATATTAAACTTAAACTGTGTATTGGGATGATATTATATTATATTTCCATATACCACAACACCTTTTGTCGTTGGGTTACTTTCAAAACAAACGACCCGAATAAAGGTACAGTTGTGACGTAAGACGCTACACGTTTTCCGTCCCTTTGACATTAGGTTGTCGTCATTCCCTCTCCTACATATTATGTATTTTTAGTATTTCCCTACACTACACACAGGGTTGCCACAACTTTCAGGAAATATCCTTTTATCTTATTTTTCGAGACTTTTTATCATCGTTGTGTATCAGTGTTCTAAAATGTAAACAGCAGTGGAGAGATAGCTGAGAAGAAAAAGAAAAAGACCAGTGTTCAATCATGTCTTGGTTGTAATTTACATGGGTTTCATAAAACAATACGAAACGTTTTGATAATTTCGATCAACGCCAAAACGCAGCGCTTCAACTACACCAAAGCATGCATTATAAAGCGATTGGACAATAGACTATGCCACTAGGGAATGCAATCCAGCAGGATTTTCTAAAAAAAATGCTGGATCCAGCGCGGATTCTCAAATATAAGACAACGCATTTGTATTATTTAAAATATATTTAAATAAATTGAAAATGGTATGAGGTCACATTTATTCTTTCTTGATATTTGCGAAATCTCTAATAAGTTTTTTCGTCGGCCTTCGTGGCTCAGTTGGTTAGATATCTGACTGCTGAGCCAAAGGTCCCGGGTTCGATTCCCGGTGGAGACACAGTTTTTAATTGTGTTTTCAGTCTGGATCTGTGAGACGATTAATATCGTAAGTCTCCAGAATGTGGCAACTTGTTATTGGGTGCGTGTTAAATTAATATTTGACATAGTACCTGTTAGTTGCCCGAGAAACAATATTAAACAATATTAAATAAATATGATCTAAATTGTTTATGCTATATTTGAGTTTGAATTTGATTGATAGCAATAATTATTTTTGCATATATTTTTTTAGATATTTTGGCCCCTTTTCATGCCGGGTGCTCGGTATTTGCATGACTCTGTTGTTAGGTAGCTACGTCACTGATATAGGCTCTGAAAATAAGTGATTGTTGTGTGCACTTATCAAAAAATACATTCGACACATCTACATGCGACAGTCTTCAATATTACACTAACGATTGACAGTATTATTGTCACAAAAAAAACATTATTATGTATTTATTGAGAGTCGAAAAAACATACATTTAAATTTTGAAATACCTAGGCACCTAAGTATTTTAGGTAGGTAGGTACACAAAATAGTCTGTACTATAGTTATCGGAAAACAACTTGAGCCAGAGTAACATGGGCGCGCAGAGCGCAAATTTGTGTCTTTTTGATTGGTTGGTATATGTACAAACCGCCCCCTCCCCCTCCCCTTGGCGAAGACGGAAATTGTAATAAGTTATACGATGTTATCTTGAAGAGTTTGAAATGTGGATACATCGTAGAATGCTTAGAATATCGTGGACTGACATGGTCAGTAACACTGAAGTACTACGTAGAGCCAACACCAACAGAGAATTATTCACCAATGTTAAGTTCCGCAAAGTGCTGTACTTCGGCCATATTCTGAGAGGTGAAAAGTATGCCATCCTTCAGCTCGTCGTGAAGGGGAAGATTGAGGGTAGTAGAGGGGTCGGAAGAAGGCAGCTTTCCTGGCTGCAAAACATCCGTGAATGGACCGATATGATAACTGTGGAGGAGGTGTTTTGAATTGCACAGGACGGGGAGGCTTTCTCTGTGGTGGTCGTCAAAGCCGGGAAGACCTGATATGACACAAGAAGAAGAAGATACGATGTTTATTTTTTTTTTAGTTTATAGGTACCTACCTACTTGATGAAATAATTTTTACTTTAAAATAAAATATATATAGCTACAATTTACACTTGCACCTTGCTCAGGGTGCAAGGAAGTGTTAATTATTATTATTAACTTTAACGAATTGGTGAGAGGTAAGAACAGATGAGGATCAATGGAAAATATGCTTCTTCACGGTACGTGTGACAACCCTAACAATGTATGTCTCTGTTGTTACACATTATACTTACATAGATGGTTTTGTCCAGGTGATACCACAAGGATTATATTTTCTATCTCAGGCAAGGAGAATAGAATTCCACAAGCGAACTGTTTTGCATATTTTGAACCCAGATGGGATAACACCTCCGGGTGAAATTCATACAATACGTACTAGTTGCATGTGACACATGAGATCCAACTGTCGATTGCGATAGTACCTATGTATAGTTTAACAAAACGTACCAAACTTTAAACCTATAAATCCAAATTATTTAATATTCAAGATATTTTGTTTTCTATACAAAACATGTAGGTATATGAATGTAAGGATATGATAGTATGGAGGTCAGTCATTTTTTCCCATCTAGAATATGAAAACAGCATGATGGTATGTATATATGTTTGGAGATTAAGTAGGAATCAAATTATTGAGTCTTCTTATCCTTAGATATTGTGTATAGGCGACTGCCATACAAATTGTATGAAGCAATGTCGTCACTAAATTCAAGGCTTAAAATTTTCTATAAATTTTCTAATATATGCTGCAAACTCTTTAATTTTGTGTTATTTTACTTCAAAGTTGATAAAAAATATGAAAAAAAAGACATGGCCATAAAATTCTCGCGTATCTTGGATTGATACTTTGTCGTTATGTTAATAAAAAACTAAAATAAAATCTCTTGAACAAATGGACAGTGGGAAAAAAACAACTTGGCTATACGATGGCGATTCTTAATTTTGAATCATATTAAAATTAAATGAAATGATTTTTTTAATATATAATTTTTTAATATGATTTTTTTAATATATAAATGTGTTTTAAATAGAAAATAAAATGTTTTGAATAGTGTTTTTAATTAAACTCAATAATCGAGGATTTAGGATGCAAAAGTTCAAATGGTTTGTCAAACATTTCAAACAATTTAAATCTTTATTTTGGAAATACATTTTTAGTTTGAAAATAATCTGAAAAATTAAATCATGAGTTGATTTATCTTAATTTATATTATTTGTAGAAAATAATATCGATTTATTAAAGATGTCACATTTTTACTAAAAAATAACCTCCCTTTGCTAAAAAAATAACTCAAATAATTCAGGTTTTTAGTTACAAATAACACATTCTCGCAGATTGTAATTGAAAAGAAAAAATAAGAGAGAATGTGTTTATGATTTCAATTATATATTGACAGTGTATTAAAAAAAATATATAATTGACGAAGTTTTTAAGTGAAAGCTGGAATGAGTAAGAAAATCTTTATACTATGTCATTAACTATGATAAAAAAATATTATATTATTTATATTAATAATATTAAAAAATCAAAGAAGATATGACACAGAAATATGTACCTACATACAACAGCAAATCAAATTAAGGGCAACCTATACACGACTAACTGAGGTCTCTATTCAAGTAATTTAACCCAAATTACAGCGAATATTTGGAAATTTTCCAGTCTCTCACTCTGAATAACATTATAGAAATATACTAAGTATGTACTAAGTTCATTTCAGTAAAAGAAAAACAACGTAATAATTAGCTTTGGAATTGTGGAATGTTTTCTCACTTTTATGCGGTGATTTGGTAGGTTTATGTATGTAGACATAACCCAAGTATATAATGCTTTCGTTTTAGTATTTAAAATTTTCATTGCACATAAATATTGATAATAAACGAGGAGCATTAAAGAATCAACCTACACAGACACCTACATATTATACTAACTGTGCGTATACCTAATATTTTGATATGTCTTCAAAATATATATGTCCTGTTTTAATTTGAATAAAATGTTAACGACTAACATCATTTAAACAGAGTTCATCGCACTTCATATGTTAATAAAACGATGTTATTTAATGTACACGTATCTGGAAAGTATATTATTTATTTCAAATATGGTACAATGACAATTTCCGTAAAACAAAAAGTATTACTTTATTCAAACAACCTTCAAGCAAACTGTTGATGATAAGCCTGTGGAAAAAGTAATCAATTTAAAAAAATTAGGAGTAAGTAGAGATCTACAGCCATAATGACCTGCACACTGAAGTCTGTGAACAAGTCAATAAAGCACCTGTCGTATCTGGATGTCTAAAAGTATGGTCTGGAAAAATAAACACATGCGCATTGACAGCAAGGTCAGAATATTATATGACATGCGCGCGACCGATAGTGAAGAAATGCTGTGGAAAAGCGAGGAGTCACTGTACGAACCAAGGGGCTCCTAAAGACAACGAAAATAAAGGTTATAAGGTCAATCACTGGAAAAACTCTTCGAGATCGTGTTCGCAATGTTGAAATAAGAAAAACATGTTAAATAGAGGACATCTTTCGGTGGAGTAGATGCAGAAGAAGACATTGGAGGAACCACGTAGCCAGAATGGACAGTGATAGACTTGCGTATATAGCAGGAAATGAAATCCCGCCTGGTCGCCGTCTACCCGGAACACCACCCAAGAGATGGAAGAATAGTTGGACTTCGTCATCTCTGGAGACATATTTTTTGGATAACAGACCAACAGGTTTACTAAACGAAGAAGAAGAAAAAAAAATCCACCAATCAAAGTGTATGTAAATTGATTACATGATCTCAAGAAGTATTTCGTAGAAAATATAAAAAAAATCACGCTTAATACTGGCATGTTTAAATAGCACATTTCTACACTTAAACTACCTGTAATCTACCGAAACCATCACTTCACAGAGTACATAGAAGCCGTTTGATGGTACTTGATAGGTCTTCAAAATATGAAGTAAGTCTGGAGGTCACGGGTTCTTGGACTATAACGAAAGGCTGTGCAATTTATAATCGTTCATTTGAAATAGTCAACTGCATAGGTAATTAATTTGTGTCAACATAGAAAAAATGTGGCGTTCGGTTCTCTCTAACTACCTTCATGAGAGATATGGCGAGATGGTTTGTATGTATGTATGTAGTAATCCAACTGTCGATTTGTTCAGGAGAACTTTGTTCTCTTAACATATCGACAATGTATCAAGCCAGAATACGCGAGAATTGTATGGAGAGGTCTACTTTTTTCACGGCTTTTCCAACTTTGAAGTCAAAAAACACCAACTTAGAGGCTTCGCAGCATATATGTTCCGTACACGGATTTACTCAGAATTCGGAGTAGAACATTTCGTGTGTCTGTGTGTGTGTGAGGGTGTGTGTGTCTGTGTGTGTGTGTGTGTGTGTGTGTCCCCTTATAACTTTTGATCCGCTCAATTTACAGAGCCTAAAATTTCAGAATATATAAACAGTTATAGGCCTACAAAACTTTTATACTCGGAATTTTGAATTATTGTTTCAGTCAGGGGTTATCAACTTTTGAATTTTTATTTTATTTTTCCCGATATCTCAGAAACCATAAAAGCTAGAACGCTGAAAATTGGTGTAAACATAGACAAATACAAAATCTCAAATTAATTTTTTCAAAAAAATTCTAGGGTTTCTCAAACATTTTTTATTAAGAAAAGTATTTTTTTTATGATAAATTTATGAGTTTAACTGCCTATATTTCCATTTTTTTTTTTAATATCGAAAAAAGCCGAAACACCCCAACTAGATAATTTAATTTTATATAAAAAATATTAACATTGTAGCAGTACATCTCAAATTTTTTTTAACAATTTTTATAAAAATTGAATTTAGTGACGACATCGCTTCATACAATTTGTATGGTAGTCACCTATACACAATATCAAAGAAGACTTAATAGTTTGATACTTCATCTCTAAACATACAATATACATATACCATCATGCTGTTTTCATATTCCGGGTAGGAAAAAAAGACTGACCTCCATACTATCCTATCTTGACTACCTAGGTACATGTGTTGTATAGAAAACTAAATATCATAAAATAATAAATAATTGTATTTATGGGTTTGGTACTTATTCTTCAACTATACATACTATCGCTGTCGACAGTTGGATCTCATGTGTTACATGCAACTAGTAATATAATCTTACATACAAATCGCCTATTCAATAATACGTGCTATACAGATTGCGGACATCTTTGCAAATTGAAGAGTGATGTTTTTTCTAAAGAATCCTATCATCAGAACTCAATGAAACTTATATGTGTGATCATCTCTAAAGCCTGCCCTTCCTATTAAAAAACGAATCATTAAAAGCAGATAATATGGTAAAAAATTGCTGTTGTTGAAGGAAAAACTAAAGAAATTGATCATTTTCTCAAGGATTTCATGATCAGAGCTTGACTAATTTGACATGAGACCAATCGGAAAATAATCCCTTTTTATTGACAAAAAAATCACTGTAATCGGACAACGCGGTAAAAAGTTATCGCTGATCATATAGAAAAAAAATTCAAGTCAAAATGATAACCTATACCAGGGGTCGGCAATCTTTTGAGTCGGAAGAGTCAAAAATTTTAATTTACAAAATTTAAAAGTTTTTAAAAACCGAGAATATATTTTGTTGCTAACAATAAATAGCACTTGTCAATAAATAACACTAGCATAAAGATTAAACTAAACAATACTCCTTTTCCAACACGCGAATAATAACACCACTTTTCTACAAAAATAATACCACTTTTCCAAAAAAATAACACAATAATTACATCGCTTTTCAACAAAAATAACATCCATTTTCCTTAAAAATAACGCGAATAATAACACCACTTTTCTACAAAAATAATACCACTTTTCCACAAAAATAACAACACTTTCCAACAAAAATAACACCCATTTTCCTTAAAAATAACGCGAATAATAACACGTCTTTCCTACAAAAATAACACCCCTTTACCAAAAAATAACACCACAGATTTCTAAAAAAATAAACTCATTTTTCTAAAAAATAACGCGAATAATAACACCGCTTTATTACAAAATTACACCCCTTTTCAAAAACATAACGCGAATAATAACATCACATTAATACAAAAATAATATCCCTTATCAAAAAAAACAGAATACTTAACATCACCTTTCAACATAAATAAAACCACTTTTTCAAAAAAAAAAAAACTCACGCGAATAATAACACCGTTTTTCTACAAAAAAAACCCCTTTTTCAAAAAAAAAACGAGAATAATAACACATTTCTCACAAAAATAATACCCATTTTCCAAATAAATAACTTGAAAATAACACCACTTACCTACAAAAAATAACACCCCTTTTCAAAAAAAAAAACGCGAATAATAACACATTTTTCACAAAAAAAAGGAATAACGTAAAAATGACACCACTTTTCTACAAAAATAACACGTCTTTTACTTAAAAAAAAATAAAGCGAACAATCACTTCACTTTTCAAGAAAAATCATACTCCCTTTCTTTAAAAAATAATACCCTTTTTCAAAAAAAAACGCGATTGATAACACCACTTTTGTACAAAAATAGTACTCCATTTCCAAAAAAAAACGCTGATAAAAACATCGCTTTTCTACAAAAATAATACCCCTTTTTCACAAAATATTGCTAATAATTAATAATCCATTTCCAAAAAATATCACAAATAATCAAACCACTTTTCTACAAAAATATTAATCCTTTTACTAAAATTAACGCGAATAATAACATTACTTTTCTACAAAAACACACCCTTTTTCCAAAAATATAAAACGAATAATAACACCACTTTTCTACAAAAATAATTCTCCTTTTCCAAAACATTACGCGAATAATAACACTGATTTCTACAAAAAAATAATACTCATTTTCCTAAAAAATAACGCCAATAATAACACCGCTTTTACACAAAAATTACACCCTTTTAAAAAAAATGACAACGATTAATAACACTGATTCCTACAAAAAATAATACACTTTTCTCAAAAATTAACGCCAATAATAACACCGCTTTTCTATAAAAATTACACCCGTCTTCAAAACAATAACACCTCTTTAATACAAAAATAATATCCCTTTTCCAAAAAATATCTCGAATATTAACACCTTTCTACACAAATAAGACCCTTTTTCCTAAAAATGACGCGAATAATAACACAGCTTTTCTAAATAAAAAAAATCTCGCATAAAAGTACTCTTTTCTACAAAAATATTACTCCTTTTCCAAAAAACTAACGCGAAAAATAACATCGTTTATACAAAAAAAACAGCCAATTTCCTAAAAAATAATGACACCATTTTAGTACAAAAATTACATTCCTTTTCCAAAAAAATTAAACGAATAATTACACCACTTTTCTACAAAAATAATACCTCTTTTCCAAAATATAACGCGAATAATAACTTCTCTTTTCTTCAAAAATTACACCCCTTTTTCTCAAAAAATAACGCTAATAATAACACCGCTTTTCTATAAAAATTACACACTTTTTCAAAAAAAATAACGCGATTAATAACACTGATTCCTACAAAACATAATACCCTTTTTCTCAAAAAAATAACGCCAATAATAACACCGCTTTTCTACAAAAATTACACCCTTTTTCAATAAAATAACGCGATTAATAACACTGATTCCTACAAAAAATAAAACTTTATTTTTTTCAAAAAATAACGCCAATAATAACACCGCTTTTGTATAAAAATTACACCCCTTTTCAATAAAATAATGCGAATAATAACATCTCTTGAATACAAAAATAATATCCCTATTCCAAAGTTATAACGCAGGTATTTGCAGCACCTTTCTACATGTATAATGATATCCCTTTAACAAAAATATAACGCGAATAATAACACTGATTTTCTACAAAAACACACCTTTATCAAAAAAAAAAACGAATAATAACACCACTTTTCTACAAAAAAAAATTCCCCTTTTCCAAAACATTACGCGAATAATAACACTGATTTCTACAAAATATAACACCCATATTCCTAAAAAATAACGCGAATAAAAACACCGCTTTTCTACAAAAATTACACGCCTTTTCAAAAAAATAAAAAGAATAATTACACCATTTTTCTATAAAAATAATACCCCTTTTCCAAAATATAACTGGAATATTAACAGCACCTTTCTATATAAATAATACTCTTTTTCCAAAAACTGACGCGAATAATGACACCGCTTTTGTACAAAAAAAAAACACCCATTTTCGATAAAACAAAAAAAATACGCGAATAATAACACTGATTTCTACAAAAATAATACTCATTTTCCTTAAAAAATAACGCGAATAATAACACCGCTTTTCTACAAAAATTACAGACTTTTTCAAAAAAATAACGCGAAAATTAACACTGATCCCTACAAAAAATAATACCCTTTTTCTCCAAAAATAACGCCAATAATAACACCGCTTTTCTAAAAAAGAATACACAATTTTTCAAAAAAATAACGCGATTAATAACACTGATTCCTACAAAAAATAATACCCTTTTTTCTCAAAAAATAACGCCAATAATAACACCGCTTTTCTACAAAAATTACACCCCTCTTCAAAAAAATAACGTGAATAATCTCTTACCTCTTTAATAACCTCTTTAATACAAAAAAATATCCCTTTTCCAAAAAATATCTGGAATATTAACAGCACATTTCTAAATAAATAATACCCCTTTTCCAAAAAATGACGCGAATAATAACACAGCTCTTCTAAAAAAAATGTCTCCCATAAAAGCACTCTTTTCTACAGAAATATTACTCCTTTTCCAAAAAAATAATGCAAATAATAACATCGTCTATACAAAAAAACAGCCATTTCTTAAAAAAATAACGCGAATAATGACACCATTTTATTACAAAAATGACATTCCTTTTCCAAAAAAATTAAACGAATAATTAAACCACATCTCTACAAAAATAATACCCCTTTTCCAAAATATAACGCGAATAATAACTCCTCTTTTCTTCAAAAATTACACCCTTTTTCCAACAATATTGCGAATAATATCACCACTTTTCTAGAAAAATTACACCCCTTTTCAAAAAAATAATGCGAATCATAACACTGATTTCTACAAAAAATAATTCTCATTTTCCTTTAAATAACGGGAATAATAACACCGCTTTTCTACAAAAATTAAATCTTTTTCAAAAAAATAACGCGATTAATAACACTGATTCCTACAAAAAATAATACCCTTTTTCTCAAAAAATAACGACAATAATAACACCGCTTTTCTTTAAAAATTACACCCCTCTTAAACATAACGCGAATAATAACATATTTTTAATACAAAAATAATATACCTTTTCCAAAAAATATCTCGAATATTAACAGCACCTTTTTACATAAATAATACCCTTTTTCCAAAAAATGACGCGAATAATAACACCGCTCTTCTAAAAAAAATATCTCGCATAAAAGCACTCTCTTCTACAAAAATATTACTCCTTTTTCAAAAAAATAACGCGAATAATAACATCATTTCTACAAAATAACAGCCATTTTTCTAAAACATAACGCGAATACTGACACCATTTTATTACAAAAATGACATCCCTTTTTCAAAAAAATAAAACGAATAATTTCACCACTTTTCTACAAAAATAATGCCCCTTATCCAAAATATAACGTGAATAATAACTCCTCTTTTCTTCAAAAAATTACACCCCTTTTCCAACAAATAATGCGAATAATATCACCAGTTTTCTAGAAAAATTACACCCCTTTTCAAAAAAATAATGCGAATAATAACACATCTTTAATACAAAAATAATATCCCTAATCCAAAATTATAACGCCGAGTATTTGTAGCACCTTTCTATATAAATAATATCCCTTATCGCGAATAATAACATTGATTTTTTACAAAAGCGCACCCCTTTTCCAAAAAAAATAAAACGAATAAAAAAACACCACTTTTCTACAAAAATTACACCCCTCTTCAAAAAAAAAAAAAACGCGAATAATAACACCTCTTTAATACAAAAATAATATCCCTTTTCCAAAAAATAACTCGAATAATAGCACCTCATTAATACAAAAATAATATCTCTTTTTCAAACAATAACTCGAATATTATCAGCACCTTTCTACATAAATAATACAATTTTGCCAAAAAATAACGCGAATAATAACAACGTTTTTCTACAAAAATAATATCCCTTTTCCAAAAAATAACTCGAATTTTATCATCACTTTTCTACATAAATTATACCCTTTTTCCAAAAAATAAGGCGAATAATAACACCGCTTTTCTACAAAAATTAACATCCCTTTTTTAAAAAAAATACGCGAATAATAACACCTCTTTAATACAAAAATAATATCCCTTTTCTAAAAAATAACTCGAATATGAACAGCACCTTTCTACATAAATAATCAGGGCCGGATAAACATGTTTTTGCGCCCAGAGCAATATATTTCAAACCGCCCCCCCCCCCTTCCTTTTCAAATGTTTGGAATTTCAATATTATATTATGCAGTATATTATGCAATATTATACAGTAAAAATCAATATATCAATATAAACCAAAGAACAAAAATAAATTATAATTCTACCTATTCCTATTCATGTATGTAACGTATCCTGAGAAGTAGGCATTTTAAACTAAAACCTTAGGTCTTACAATTTTTAAAATATTGGATCATCACATAAACCGTTTAAAGTTAAATATAATTTAAAAGTCCTTTTAACTATCTCAAGTATTATGTAAATAAACTAAACTTAATAACTAATGTTAACACTTAAAATATCATAAAAACTATTTTTAATTAAAAAAAACTCAATATAATTATCAAATTCCAGTAAAAATTTAAAATCACACCAAACTTAAAATAAAAAAAACAAATCGCGATTCTAATTAACACAAAACACTAAATAAGTTCTTGGTATAATAAATACCTACATAAATTAATATTAATAAAACGAGGTATGCCAATGAATTTTACACAAAACAGCACACGAAAACTCCCATTGATTTCGATACACTTTGCCGACTAGTATTCCATCTAGTTATAGGTATATATTAAAATCTATGGTCTATACTAGACTCGTAAAAAATATGGACACGTGTTAACATTTGACATCAGACAGAAGAGAGAGATAGAAACAATAATATATGAATAATTGAAAGAGTCAGGTGACGAGTCGGCGACCGAGATCGAGAAAATAAGTAAGTATGTCGCTAAAGTCGAAAGGGAAAACTTCACTGAAATTATCATAACATTTCTAAAGAACTTCGTTTCCCTTTTTTAGAAAACCTTGCTATTAGTTGCTGACAGGTTCCGCTTATTGAAACGGCTTATGTAGTTTCATTAACAAGCAATAAGAGTTCTTAGTATAATGTATAATTAAAGTTACTGTGGCGTGTAGCATCTGGAATGTTTTCAAACACGCCGCTATCATCTCATATGAAATTCATTATCAAGCGCCCGGGCGATTTCAGATAGGGGGGCGCTGGCTTCATTATGTAGATAATTTAACACTTTAGCAAGTAAATTATTAGAATGATTATTTTGTGTGTGTGTGTGTGTGTGTGTGTGTGTGTGTGTGAATCGACTATATATGTTTACGAATAACACGGTAATAGACGGAAAAGATATTAACACCGCAGAATTTTATCATACACACCATCACGCCGTGTCCCTTTCGGGGAAGGCAGAGAGAACCGAGTGCCATACCTGGGGAATTTTCGATTTATATAATTAACATTTTAGGATTTTAAGCGCCCTTTTTAGACAAGCGCCCTGATTTCTTGTTCCGGGTTGTTCTATGATTTATCCGGCCCTGTAAATAATACCCTTTTTCCAAAAAATGACGCGAAAAATAATACCGCTTTTCTACAAAAAAAAAATATCGTGAATACTAACCCCGTTTAAAAAAAAAAAACAGCACTTTTCCAAAACAATATCTCGCATAAAAGCACCCTTTTATCTACAAAAATAATATGCCTTTTCCAAAAATTATCTCGAATAATAACACCTTTTTTCACAAAAATAATACCCTTTTTCCAAAGGAATAACGTGAAAATGACACCACTCTTCTACAAACATAACACCCCTCTTACAAAAAAAATAAAGCGAATATTTACTTCACTTTTCAACAAAATTATACCACTTTTATTAAAAAAATTATCCCTTTATCCAAAAAATAACGCGATTGCTAACACCACTTTTGTACAAAAATAATTCTCCTGTTCCAAAAAAATAACGCCGATAAAAACATCGCTTTTCTACAAAAATAATACCCCATTTTCTCAAAATATTGCGAATATTGACACCACTTTTCTACAAAAATAATAATCCTTTTCCTTAAAATAACGCGATTAATAACATTGCTTTTCTACATATAACACCCATTGTACTAAAAAAAAATAACGCGAATACGAACACCCCTTTTCTTAAAACATCAAACCAATAATTAGACCATTTTTCTATTAAAAAATACCCCTTTTAAAAAAAATAACGCGAATAATAACATTGCTTTTCTACACAAAATAACAATTGTGCTAAAAAAAATAACGCGAATATTATTACAACTTTTGTACAAAAGTAAAACTGCTTTTCCTAAAATAATGCGAATAATAACAACAAATAAAGCGGTGATAGCCCAGCGGTAAGGTCGTAAGAATTTTGGTACCATAATACGACAAAACAATACATAAAAAGATTTCACTATTAGAATGAAAGTTCCAATAACTGAAAATACATCTTCGCTCACCAGCATAACACTTTATATTGTATTAAATATATCATGACATACTTAGGGTAGGGTAGTTTCAAGGATAAAATAAATATCCTTTTCTACACCCGCTTCAAAACCGAGATCCTCCTATTTAGCAATCTAGGATCCTGTCTTCAAATCCCATCTCTACAAAGTTGGTTATAATTGTAGCGTTGGAACATTCTGTTTTGATAAGCATTTTATTTATGTCTCCCTGTTTTTTTTCTTTTATTATGAATCCACTCTCCAGATAATCCACAAAAAATATTTAAAACCATGATGAATGTTTTAGTCAAAAATACACGAATCTCGAAAATTAAACAAATACACGTACTCTTGCGATATAGTTTTGGTACGCAAACAAAGATACGAACATAAATAATATGCGATAAAATCCGCAAAAAGATACATTAAACTAAATGACTAGATCACTACATGTGTTACACAGTCATATAAAGTTTATTCCCAAAAAAATATTGTGATCTCTTTTCCCTAAAGTTAGCAATTTATTATTTTATGAATAAGAGTGTTTTATTGAATAGTAAGAATTTGGAGTCAACTGGATATAAGCCAAGTATTTTAGCTTTTTGCTATATCAACCTAAATCTTATATTTATTATTATTTCAACTTTGCATGGATTCTCAACCTTAATTTGTAAGCAGGTTTTCTACACAAATTACAATGAATTCGATATGTACAGACGACATTGTTTGAAGCATTATACTACGTCAGATATTTCATTAAACATATTAAAAAAAAGGCTAAACCAAAAATATCTGATTTATTCTTCCTTTCCTTACCTATATTTTGTTTTTCTATCATTGCTATTAACTGTTTTTATATTAGTTTGTTTTGTCATTTTACTATTTTTGGTTTTCTTTATTATCTTTGTTATTATTTTTTTTTAATTTTTGTTGTCATAAATGTTGTCATATTGTCTTGTATATTGAGATTAACTCTGATTGGTTGGAAGAAATTTCCATTTAGCAATAATCTCATCAGTGTAAAAATTATGTAAACAAGATGAAACAAATAAAGAAATTAATAGTGAGGGAAGTTAGTATTTTAATTCCGCGGCCCGCCGCGCACCGTTCACTTTGATCTTCTGAATCTTTCCAAAATTTTGCATTCTGCGGGCTTTCGAATCCTTTGTTCCAAAAATGCCCACCCTTGTCATTTTTTTAGCGAAGGCTTGGCCTTAGGCTTTTACACGTTTCTCGTTGCATTCAGTAAATATTGAGGTTTTATTATGTTCAATTTCAAACAATTTCTAAAGTCAATCACTAGAATAACTCTCCGAGATCGTGTTCGCAATGTTAAAATAAGAAAAACATGTGGAATAGAGGACATCGTTCGGTGGAGTAGATCCAGAAGAAGACATTGGAGGGACCACGTAGCCAGGATGGACAGTGATAGACTTGCGTATATAGCAGCAAATGAAATCTACTCTGGTCGACGCGCCGTCTACTCCGAAGACCACCCAAGAGATGGAAGGATAGTTGGACTTCGTCATCTTAGGAAGCATAGTTATTGAATAATAGACCAACAGGTCTAGAAAAAGAAGAAGAAGAAGAAGATTTCCAACAGAGTAAAAACTAACTAAAAAATATTTCTCATAACAATTCTCGATTTTATGGGATGGAAACAGTGATTATTAGAAAGAAATTGTCAATTGGAAATATATAAGCTACTTGCATAGGATGCATCACAGTGTCTATTATAAGTATTTGAGTATTTAAAGGGAATACACAAATTATTAGACCTAGTGTCTGTTTCTCGATACCGTTGCCAATTAAAAGACAATGGGAAAGCTTTTCAAAAATTTCTCAGCCTCATTCTCCCAAGAGATACGATAGTATTACAGTCATGACATTCTCTATTAGATGTGAATAAATAGCCCCAGAAGACACTTGTATTTTTCTGATGTGAAAAATGCAAACTACATAATATGTACTATCGCATCGGAATGTCAAAACCAAAAATATGTTACCTATAAGATTAAATTCGTATGGCGCTGTGCAAATATTAAGTTAGTGTTTTGATACTTGTTTACATTTCACATACAAGCCGACACGCCAAGTTCCTGGAGAACCGAATGCCACGTAATCAGGATCCTATAAATACAGGATCTTGTCTTCTTCATCAGATCATTTGACCTGTTTCTGAGGGTGGACTATCCTGGGAGAAGGAGATCCAACTGTATTTTCATCTCTTCGCAGGTCTTCCGTGGTAGGGTCTTGTCTTACGTATGAAAAATATTTTGAGGTGTGACAGAATAAGAAATGGTGAAATAAAGTTTGTTTGGGGATTCTTGGAAAGGAAGATACGTGCTGCCATCGCGGAGAGGATCAGGATGATATCCATTTACTTATATGCCCACAAATGCAGATGGCATGCAGCATAAGTAACATACAAACAGTGAACGATAAGGAGTTAGTCCGAGGCCCGCACCCGTAAAGTAAGTAAGTAGTTAGCCTCTTTGTTGACTTTGTTCAACTCCTTCCTTTAGGGAGTTGATACTCTATGATCCTGAGGGTGAGATGCCTCCCAGAGAGCTATTATTTTCTCTGACCCAAATCTTGAATATATTTTGGTGCTAGGTTGTTCAAAGAATTATCTTTAGAGTCATATTCTGATTTGGGACAGGCCGGCACTTAATTTTAGTTTTTATTAAAACCGTAGAAAACAAAGCATTGGATATATGTATATACAAGCAAAAACAAACAAGGTTTGAAATAATTAAATTATCTCGTTTATTTTATTTTTATTGTGATCTTTGATTGACGTAAAATAAGGAAAAAAGAAATAAAAGAGACAGTTCGATATGCCTAAAATATTTACGTAATGTTGTTTGGGAAAAGCGCTTTGGGCAAATCCGTATAAAACATTTCGCAGAATATTACCATCCATCTCCAATATAATATTTTTATCTGAGACATGCCTTCCTTGTAGTGATGGGAAAACAAAAGATCGAAACAGGATTGGTCTTGGTCAGGGGAGTCGGGGTTTCGAGCCTCAATTATTTAAAATGACTCAAAAAATGATGCATTTAAAATGTGGTACTGGAAGTAATTTTCTCTATAATTTCCTATATTTTCTTTAAAAAAAAAATATGGGATATATATTGAAAAATCGGAAAACACCCATAAACCTGAAATGGAAAGTATATGAAGCGTGTGTGCTGCCGGTTGCTACATATGGCCTAGAAACAGTAACTCTCTCTAAACTGAGTGCCGAGAAACTTCGAGTCACCCAAAGAGCTATGGAAAGATCCATGCTGGGTCTGTCACTAAAAGACAAGGTAAGAAACGAAACGGTGAGAGAAAGAACAAAAGTAACAGATATAATCCACCGTGTGGCGACTCTGAAATGGAAATAATGGGCGGGACACGTAGCCAGAAACTCGGACGATAAGTGGACAAAGAGAGTGCTGACTTGGAGACCTCGTATGACAAAGAGAGGTGTGGGGCGGCCGCAGCTGCGGTAGAGGGACGATATAACAAGATATGCTGGCTGTTAGCGCCACACTTCTCGAGTTGGTGTCAAACCCCCCCCCCCACCCCACTCCACCCCACTCCACCCCAGTCCGCCCATCCTTCAGTGTATCGTTGTCCTTGCGATCGAGCCGAGCGATTTATCGAGCGATGTATCGGCGTACACGAAAAAGTGTGACATAGATTGACCACGAGTGTCAAGTATCATTTTATGTATATTGTATTCGTCCTGTTAATCCTGTGTTCTGTGTACTAAAACTATAGTGCATCATTGTGGATCAGAGAGTTCAAGGAGATGTCAACCGGTTGACCGCCATCGGTGAATTACGAGATCACAAGGTAGGTCGCTTGGCATCACATCACTGTTCCATCAATCCTATCATTAAACAATTATACAGTCCACTGTTTCCATCAGCAAAGCCCTTCCAACCGAGGAGGGGCGGTTTGCCAGGGAATCCATATCGAAGCGTTAAAATTTTCTGGTCTTCGAGCCAAATTATTATATTGGAAATATTCGAATCTAATATATGAATTGGCAGCCTTTGTTTCATATTATAAATAACATTTTATTCTGTAAATTTATTAATTATTAATATACAAATATCGTATTTCGATCTAATAAGTGCATGCATGTAACATTGATATAAAGATAGGTAGTAATAATTATAAGAATAATCAGAAGGTACTCAGTTAATATAAATGCATTTTTTGTCGATCGTAATCATACCGGCCGTGGTCTAGCGGTTAGGTTTGTGTTGAATCTATGAAAGACCATTGTTAGGTATTTATGTCGAGGGTTCAAATCACGCTTCATGCGATATATTTTTATTTTTAATTAAAAATAAATAATTCAATTAATTTCACGACATCTATAAACGAAATCTGAAAACTTTCATAACAAATATACTACGAAACCTGCCGTGGTTTGTGTCTCCGCTAGAGGTCGTTTATGTTTATCATTCGTGTCATTATTGAGTATAAAATAACGGTAAAATAACGACACCTCACCAAAACGCGTGAACGAGTGTAGTTATGAGGCACGTGTTACTGGATTAATTAGACCCGCCGATGTCGGCGACGGTTTTACTAGCTTCGTTCGCTGTTCGCTAATAAGTGAGGACCACCAAGTTATACGTTTATACATAGGTACCAAGTAGCGACTTATTGATAAATATTATGTTTTATTGTATTTGAGAATCAGAAAATAATACCTATCACATTATTTTCATTTTGTTAGTTTTAAATGTACCTATCGTAGTCTAGTAAGTTGATCATAGTACATATTTTAGGGTTTATTATAAATACTTATACATACAAATATAGGTATTGTATACATACATACCATCACGGCATATCCCGCGTGTGGGGTAACCAGCGACAGGTGTGTGGGTGTGTGAATTTTATATATTTAATTGGTAAATTAAAATATAAATTTGTTTACGTAAATTGTTAATAATATATTTCGTTTATAATATTCATGGAAAATAAATACGTTATTTACATTTATCATGGCAGAACAAAAGATTAAAATTCTTCTCTCTCGTTGAGAACGAAATTTCCGAAAAATACAGATTTGCTACGATTTGTACGTTCAAATAGATGAAAGCGACAAAAGGGAGACATTTTTAGCGCGTTGTTCAGATCTGACCGCAGTTTATAAAGAGTTTGAAGATATTCAATTGGAGATTCGCGCATTATTTATAAAAAATCCCGAATTGACATTGCTCGACAATACGGATAAGGTGTCCGAAACCTTAGACGATTTATATTATTTTGTGTTAGGTAAATATAATTCGTTAAAAAATAATAAAGGACGTGAACGCAATGAAATCGATCACGTTAGTCAATTACGCGCTCCCCCCATACAATTACCATTGTTCAATGGGGACTTGCAGACCTGGTCTGAATTTTATGAGTTATTTTGTAGCTTAGTGCATAATAACAACGCCTATGATGATACAGTCAAAATGCATTATTTAAAGTCAAGCGTTTCTGGTACCGCAGCAGCGTTAATTAAGTCACTACCAATTTTGGGTGAAAACTATAAGATCGCCTGGAATATTCTGCTTAACCAATACCAAAATTCTCGCGCGTTGTTCAGTTTATACGCAGATCAAATATTGTCACTGAAGGCTCTTCCAAACGAAACAGCGACAGGACTCGCGAAATATGTCGCTACTATTCGAGAAAATATGGAAGCCTTAAAATTGAAATGTGATGATCTCTTCGACAGTTTTTTTTCCCATATCATATTGAAAAATTTGGATAAAATTACGAGGAAAAGTCTTGAAATGTCACTTGGATGTACTGAGATTCCAACTAGTGAAAAAATATTTGGATTTTTAAATAATCAGGTACGAGTTCTACAACAGTTACCAACGGTTTCCCATGCATACAAAATGGAAAACAAGGCTGTTGTTAAAAAATCATTTATAGTGAAAAATCAGAAAGATACCACGATTCTTTCATGTCATATGTGCAAACAAGCACATTATATCAGCCGTTGCCCGAGATTCAACCAATTGTCAGTTGAAAATCGACGGGACTTCGTCAAAAAACATGATTTATGTTTTAACTGTTTGAGAGAACATAAAGTAATTGACTGCAATTCAAAAAATTCGTGTCGTCATTGCGGACGAAATCATAATACAATGTTACATTTTGAATCCACTTCCGGAGCGAAAGCGGAGCCGGTTCAAAGTGCATTGTCTTCAAATGTATTTTCGAAAAAACAGCATAATGTTACACTTTTGGGTACAGCGGTTGCCCTTTGTAAGGACTCTTTTAATAAGTTTCAACCTGTCCGTATGTTGATTGATTGCGGCTCTCAGGTTTCAATTATGAAAGAAAATTGTGTGAAGCGACTAGGATTGAAAGTTCACAAATACAATGGGAATCTGTGTGGTATCGGGTCTATGCACGTGAATGTCAAAGGAGAGACGCTATGTCAATTGAAGCCTCAGAACCATTGTAAAGTATTGTTTACTAAAGCCTTAATTGTACCTAAAATAACCTCGTTAACACCGTCTACACAGGTGCCCTTGGATTGGATAACGGTGTTTAATCCAAATGAATTAGCGGATCCGCGGTTTGATAAACCTGCTGAAGTCGATTTTATACTTGGTGCTGATTTGTTTGCAGATATTTTGCAAGATGGGCAAAAATCTGTACGATATGGAAAACTATGTGCTCTTGAAACTATATTTGGTAAAGTCATTTTCGGGAATTTACCTAATAAACCTACCGCGGTTACCTCGTCCTTTCATTTCTATAGCGAACCTAGATTAGATACAGCGATTGAGCGCTTCTGGTCGATCGAAGAAGTTCCGAAGCAAAATATCGTTAATCCTGAGGACGAGGAATGCGATAGAATATTCAACGCCCAACATTATCGTCAAATCGATGGACGATATGTGGTACCGCTACTCTTCAACGGAAATCCTTTTTCTGTCGAAGGATCGTATAAGTTAGCAGTTACTCGTGTCAACAACTTGCAAAGTCGATTTACTCGAAATCCAGCATTGTGCGATTCATATCGTAAATTTATGGCTGAGTACGAGGAACTTGGTCACATGAAGAGGAATTCGGATAGAAAGAATACTGCGGAGTATAACTTTATTCCTCACCATTGTGTATTAAAACCAACTAGCCCTACAACAAAACTTCGAGTGGTGTTTGATGCTAGCGCAGAAAATGCTCAAGGACACTCACTGAACAAATGTTTATTGCCGGGTCCTAAATTGCAAGCTGATATTACTGAATTAATATTACATTTTCGTCTCTTTACGTATGTTTTGACGGCAGACATCTGCAAAATGTATCGTCAAATTTTAATTATTCCAGAACACAGAAAATATCAACATATTTTATGGAAAAACGAAATCAGTGAACCATTAGTCGATTACGAATTAAAAACTATAACCTATGGAACTTCTTGCGCTCCGTATCTAGCGATGCGTACGTTGCAGCAATTAGTGAAGGACGAAGGTTTTCATTATCCAAAAGGAGCGGTCGTACTTCAACATCATTCCTATCTAGATGATTTTCTATTTGGAGAATATACCCTAAACGCAGCCTTTGACATGCGAAATCAGGTAATTGCACTTTTACAAAAAGGAAAATTTGAATTGAGTAAATGGGCGAGTAATGATTCTACCTTATTGGAAGGTGTCTCTTTTCAAAATCAACAAGATAAATTATCATTCGACGATGGTAGTGCGTCAACTCATATTTTGGGCATTCACTGGAACCCACAAAGTGATTTATTTTCATACGACATTTCGCCAGTTTCAGTTACATTTACTAAACGTTCTATTTTGTCGAATATTGCGAGATTATTCGATCCCATGGGGTGGATTTCTCCTGTTATTTTACTAGCCAAAGGTTTAATTCTAAATCTTTGGAAATTAAATCTTGGATGGGATGAAATCATTCCTGATCATTTGAAGATAATCTGGGAGACTATTGCGAAACAACTTCCCACTCTATCGAGGGTTAAAATTCCACGTCATTACGGAACATCGATGGAAAATACTGAATGCACTATTGTGGGATTTGCTGACGCGTCGGAGAAAGGGTATGCAGCAGTCATATATCTAGTTGTTCGTGGATTCAATCAACGAATTCATCTCTTAATGGGTAAATCCAAAGTCGCACCACTTAAAACATGTACTATTCCGAGACTGGAACTTTGTAGCGCGGTGCTACTTTCTAAAATTACTAAATCCGTAAAATGTTCGCTTCAAAACTCGATATCAATTAAAAACATCATATTATTTACTGATTCTACGGTGGTGTTATCGTGGTTAAAGACACCTCCCCATCGTCTTAAAATATTTGTGGCCAATCGGGTCATATCAATACAGGAAAACATACCGGAGGCGGCGTGGTATCATGTTCAAACCAATCATAATCCTGCGGATTGCGCCTCTCGTGGAATGTTTCCAGAAGAAATCCTAAACCATCCGTTATGGTTTTCTGGACCACCTTGGTTCAAACTACCTCTAAGTGAGTGGCCCTTGAATTCTGAGGTTACAATGTCGGATAAATTGTTGCCGGAACTCAAAGGGCAAGAGGTTGCATCGTTGGTTCTTGTAACTGAAAATGATATTGAATTCTCCAATTTTTCTACCCTGCGAAGACTACAACGTGTCACCGCTTGGGTGTTGCGTTTTCTCACTAATTCTCGTTTGCCTAGTAATCAACGATTAAAGTGGAATCGGACTCAACACAATCTCACAGTCGGTGAGATGGTGGTAATCAAATACGAACGATACCCACCTCTGCAATGGTTGTTGGGTCGGGTAATAGCCATCAATCCCGGGAAGGATGGAATTGTTCGGGTTGTCCATGTAAAAACTTCCCAGGGAATCTATCAACGACCGGTTATTAAACTCTGCCGATTACCAGTAGATTTGTAATTGATTGCGGTAGCCTCATAGGATAAAGCCTGCTCCTCTGAGGTTATTGCGATTTAATTGTAATTTGTTGTTATTGCGATTTAATTGTAATTTGTTGTTATTGCGATTTAATTGTAATTTGTTGTTATTTCTATTTAATTGTAAAATTTACGTTCGCGATTTTATTTATAATTGTTTAATTACGTTGTATTGACTTTATTTTTTTTTCGTTTTGTTTGCCAATGTAGGATGCATGCACTTTGGGTAGATATACGATCGATGGGGTACATGGAATCATATTTCGGGGTTATGAGCATTATTAGTTTTGCTTGATATTGTTTGATTGAAATTTATATTTTTTGCTTACTCAAAAAATGGCCGCCGGAATATGTTAGCGCCACACTTCTCGAGTTGGTGTCAAACCCCCCCCCCACCCCACTCCACCCCAGTCCGCCCATCCTTCAGTGTATCGTTGTCCTTGCGATCGAGCCGAGCGATTTATCGAGCGATGTATCGGCGTACACGAAAAAGTGTGACATAGATTGACCACGAGTGTCAAGTATCATTTTATGTATATTGTATTCGTCCTGTTAATCCTGTGTTCTGTGTACTAAAACTATAGTGCATCATTGTGGATCAGAGAGTTCAAGGAGATGTCAACCGGTTGACCGCCATCGGTGAATTACGAGATCACAAGGTAGGTCGCTTGGCATCACATCACTGTTCCATCAATCCTATCATTAAACAATTATACAGTCCACTGTTTCCATCAGCAAAGCCCTTCCAACCGAGGAGGGGCGGTTTGCCAGGGAATCCATATCGAAGCGTTAACACTGGCACATCCTGGATGCAAACTGCACAGGACAGGACGACGTGGAGTCAAATGGAGGAGGCCTTCGTTCAGGAGTGGACGGAAATAGGCTGAAGAAGAAGAAGAAGACTGGAAGTAAATGCTGCGCATCCCTCCAGTTCTTTAGACACGTTGTCAGGAGAGAACCAGACTTCCTCGAGATGCTTGTTGTTATGGGCAACGTGGAGGGACGAAGATTTTGTGGCCACAGTTGGAGTGATCTTATTAAGTCTTCATTGAGAGAAATTCGCAGTCTTCTACCCAACTCCATTGAGTACGTTGTAGAGCATTAAGCTCTGTTCATTAAGCAATCTTAAGTTATATTATATTAAGTCTTCAATGGGAACTTCAGTCACTAGAGCTCTACGTTCTGCTCAGAACAGATTAACATAGAGTCGAACCATACAAAAAGCGATTGAATATATGTAGTCACTATCCACAGTTATGTGGAAAATGAAGAGAGATTGAGAAATCTCAAAACTTTTTTTTATTATTAAATTAAAAACGAGTGGGTTGTGGCCAACACTAAACTCTCCACACCACAAATATTGACAATGAAATATTTTATTCATTCTAAATTTTACTACCAAGAATATAAATTTTCTAACGATAGTATATTTTCATGTTAAGATAGACAAACTATTAATGCAGTATGGTGAAGAATTCTAATGTTGTATGAAATATTTTAATAAAAGCAGATAAATTTTGTTTTAAAGGACGTTAGAGCATTTTGACAATTTTGACACGTAATATCATATGAAGAAATTTTTGTTATTTATGAAAAGCTAATCAGTTCGATGTTCAAGCTCTTTACATTATAACATGAAATCAAATTACTGAACTTTTCCATACATAAGAAATTTATCTTATTATATACATTTTTATTCATACTAAATTTTACTACCAGGAAAATAAATTTTCTATCGACAGTATATTTTTATGTTAAGATAGACAAACTATTATTGCAGTATGGTGTAGAATGCTTATGTTGTATGAAATATTTTAATAAAAGCAGATAAATTTTGTTTTAAAGGACGCGAAAGCATTTTCCAAATTTTGACAGGTGATATCATATGAAGAAATTTTTTGTTATTTATGGAAAGCTAATCAGTTCTATGTTCAAGCTCTTTACATTATAACATGAAATCAAATTACTGAACTTTTCCATACATAGAAATTTATCTAATTACATTTTTATTCATACTAAATGTTACTACCAGGAATATAAATTTTCTTCCGATAGTATATTTTTGTGTTAAGATAGACAAACTATTAATGCAGTATAGTGAAGAATGCTTATGTTGTATGAAATATTTTAAAAAAAGCAGATAAATTTTGTTTTAAAGAACGCGAGAGCATTTTTCAAATTTTGACAGGTGATATCATATGAAGAATTTTTTTGTTATTTATGGAAAGCTAATCAGTTCTATGTTCAAGCTCTTTACATTATATCATGAAATCAAATTACTACACGTTTCCATACATAGAAATTTATCTAATTACATTTTTATTCATACTAAATGTTACTATCAGGAATATAAATTTTCTTCCGATAGTATATTTTTATGTTAAGATAAACAAACTATTAATGCAGTATAGTGAAGAATGCTTATGTTGTATGAAATATTTTAAAAAAAGCAGATAAATTTTGTTTTAAAGAACGCGAGAGCATTTTCAAAATTTTGACACGTGATATTATATGAAGATTTTTTTTGTTATTTATGGAAAGCTAATCAGTTCTATGTTCAAGCTCTTTACATTATAACATTAAAACCAAATTACTGAACTTTTCCATACATAGAAATTTATCTAATTACATTATTATTCATACTAAATGTTACTATCAGGAATATAAATTTTCTTCCGATAGTATATTTTTATGTTAAGATAGACAAACTATTAATGCAGTATAGTGAAGAATGCTTATGTTGTATGAAATATTTTAAAAAAAGCAGATAAATTTTGTTTTAAAGAACGCGAGAGCATTTTTCAAATTTTGACAGGTGATATCATATGAAGAATTTTTTTGTTATTTATGGAAAGCTAATCAGTTCTATGTTCAAGCTCTTTACATTATATCATGAAATCAAATTACAACACGTTTCCATACATAGAAATTTATCTAATTACATTTTTATTCATACTAAATGTTACTATCAGGAATATAAATTTTCTTCCGATAGTATATTTTTATGTTAAGATAAACAAACTATTAATGCAGTATAGTGAAGAATGCTTATGTTGTATGAAATATTTTAAAAAAAGCAGATAAATTTTGTTTTAAAGAACGCAAGAGCATTTTCAAAATTTTGACACGTGATATTATATGAAGATTTTTTTTGTTATTTATGGAAAGCTAATCAGTTCTATGTTCAAGCTCTTTACATTATAACATGAAATCAAATTACTGAACTTTTCCATACATAGAAATTTATCTAATTACATTATTATTCATACTAAATGTTACTATCAGGAATATAAATTTTCTTCCGATAGTATATTTTTATGTTAAGATAGACAAACTATTAATGCAGTATAGTGAAGAATGCTTATGTTGTATGAAATATTTTAAAAAAAGCAGATAAATTTTGTTTTAAAGAACGCGAGAGCATTTTTCAAATTTTGACAGGTGATATCATATGAAGAATTTTTTTGTTATTTATGGAAAGCTAATCAGTTCTATGTTCAAGCTCTTTACATTATATCATGAAATCAAATTACTACACGTTTCCATACATAGAAATTTATCTAATTACATTATTATTCATACTAAATGTTACTATCAGGAATATAAATTTTCTTCCGATAGTATATTTTTATGATAAGATAGACAAACTTTTAATGCAGTATGGTGAAGAATGCTTATGTTGTATGAAATATTTTAAAAAAAGCAGATAAATTTTGTTCTAAAGAACGCGAGAGCATTTTCCAAATTTTGACAGGTGATATCATATGAAGATTTTTTTTGTTATTTATGGAAAGCTAATCAGTTCTATGTTCAAGCTCTTTACATTATAACATGAAATCAAATTACTGAACTTTTCCATACATAGAAATTTATCTAATTACATTTTTATTCATACTAAATGTTACTACCAGGAATATAAATTTTCTTCCGATAGTATATTTTTATGTTAAGATAGACAAACTATTAATGCAGTATAGTGAAGAATGCTTATGTTGTATGAAATATTTTAAAAAAAGCTGATAAATTTTGTATTAAAGAACGCGAGAGCATTTTTCAAATTTTGACAGGTGATATCATATGAAGAATTTTTTTGTTATTTATGGAAAGCTAATCAGTTCTATGTTCAAGCTCTTTACATTATATCATGAAATCAAATTACTACACGTTTCCATACATAGAAATTTATCTAATTACATTTTTATTCATACTAAATGTTACTATCAGGAATATAAATTTTCTTCCGATAGTATATTTTTATGTTAAGATAAACAAACTATTAATGCAGTATAGTGAAGAATGCTTATGTTGTATGAAATATTTTAAAAAAAGCAGATAAATTTTGTTTTAAAGAACGCGAGAGCATTTTCAAAATTTTGACACGTGATATTATATGAAGATTTTTTTTGTTATTTATGGAAAACTAATCAGTTCTATGTTCAAGCTCTTTACATTATAACATAAAATCAAAATACTGAACTTTTCCATACATAGAAATTTATCTAATTACATTATTATTCATACTAAATGTTACTATCAGGAATATAAATTTTCTTCCGATAGTATATTTTTATGATAAGATAGACAAACTTTTAATGCAGTATGGTGTAGAATGCTTATGTTGTATGAAATATTTTAAAAAAAGCAGATAAATTTTGTTCTAAAGAACGCGAGAGCATTTTCCAAATTTTGACAGGTGATATCATATGAAGATTTTTTTTGTTATTTATGGAAAGCTAATCAGTTCTATGTTCAAGCTCTTTACATTATAACATGAAATCAAATTACTGAACTTTTCCATACATAGAAATTTATATAATTACATTTTTATTCATACTAAATGTTACTACCAGGAATATAAATTTTCTTCCGATAGTATATTTTTATGTTAAGATAGACAAACTATTAATGCAGTATAGTGAAGAATGCTTATGTTGTATGAAATATTTTAAAAAAAGCAGATAAATTTTGTTTTAAAGAACGCGAGAGCATTTTTCAAATTTTGACAGGTGATATCATATGAAGAATTTTTTTGTTATTTATGGAAAGCTAATCAGTTCTATGTTCAAGCTCTTTACATTATATCATGAAATCAAATTACAACACGTTTCCATACATAGAAATTTATCTAATTACATTTTTATTCATACTAAATGTTACTATCAGGAATATAAATTTTCTTCCGATAGTATATTTTTATGTTAAGATAAACAAACTATTAATGCAGTATAGTGAAGAATGCTTATGTTGTATGAAATATTTTAAAAAAAGCAGATAAATTTTGTTTTAAAGAACGCGAGAGCATTTTCAAAATTTTGACACGTGATATTATATGAAGATTTTTTTTGTTATTTATGGAAAACTAATCAGTTCTATGTTCAAGCTCTTTACATTATAACATGAAATCAAATTACTGAACTTTTCCATACATAGAAATTTATCTAATTACATTATTATTCATACTAAATGTTACTATCAGGAATATAAATTTTCTTCCGATAGTATATTTTTATGATAAGATAGACAAACTTTTAATGCAGTATGGTGTAGAATGCTTATGTTGTATGAAATATTTTAAAAAAAGCAGATAAATTTTGTTCTAAAGAACGCGAGAGCATTTTCCAAATTTTGACAGGTGATATCATATGAAGATTTTTTTTGTTATTTATGGAAAGCTAATCAGTTCTATGTTCAAGCTCTTTACATTATAACATGAAATCAAATTACTGAACTTTTCCACACATAGAAATTTATCTAATTACATTTTTATTCATACTAAATGTTACTACCAGGAATATAAATTTTCTTCCGATAGTATATTTTTATGTTAAGATAGACAAACTATTAAAGCAGTATAGTGAAGAATGCTTATGTTGTATGAAATATTTTAAAAAAAGCTGATAATTTTTGTTTTAAAGAACGCGAGAGCATTTTTCAAATTTTGACAGGTGATATCATATGAAGAATTTTTTTGTTATTTATGGAAAGCTAATCAGTTCTATGTTCAAGCTCTTTACATTATATCATGAAATCAAATTACTACACGTTTCCATACATAGAAATTTATCTAATTACATTTTTATTCATACTAAATGTTACTATCAGGAATATAAATTTTCTTCCGATAGTATATTTTTATGTTAAGATAAACAAACTATTAATGCAGTATAGTGAAGAATGCTTATGTTGTATGAAATATTTTAAAAAAAGCAGATAAATTTTGTTTTAAAGAACGCGAGAGCATTTTCAAAATTTTGACACGTGATATTATATGAAGATTTTTTTTGTTATTTATGGAAAACTAATCAGTTCTATGTTCAAGCTCTTTACATTATAACATGAAATCAAAATACTGAACTTTTCCATACATTGAAATTTATCTAATTACATTATTATTCATACTAAATGTTACTATCAGGAATATAAATTTTCTTCCGATAGTATATTTTTATGATAAGATAGACAAACTTTTAATGCAGTATGGTGTAGAATGCTTATGTTGTATGAAATATTTTAAAAAAAGCAGATAAATTTTGTTCTAAAGAACGCGAGAGCATTTTCCAAATTTTGACAGGTGATATCATATGAAGATTTTTTTTGTTATTTATGGAAAGCTAATCAGTTCTATGTTCAAGCTCTTTACATTATAACATGAAATCAAATTACTGAACTTTTCCATACATAGAAATTTATCTAATTACATTTTTATTCATACTAAATGTTACTACCAGGAATATAAATTTTCTTCCGATAGTATATTTTTATGTTAAGATAAACAAACTATTAATGCAGTATAGTGAAGAATGCTTATGTTGTATGAAATATTTTAAAAAAAGCAGATAAATTTTGTTTTAAAGAACGCGAGAGCATTTTTCAAATTTTGACAGGTGATATCATATGAAGAATTTTTTTGTTATTTATGGAAAGCTAATCAGTTCTATGTTCAAGCTCTTTACATTATATCATGAAATCAAATTACTACACGTTTCCATACATAGAAATTTATCTAATTACATTATTATTCATACTAAATGTTACTATCAGGAATATAAATTTTCTTCCGATAGTATATTTTTATGTTAAGATAAACAAACTATTAATGCAGTATAGTGAAGAATGCTTATGTTGTATGAAATATTTTAAAAAAAGCAGATAAATTTTGTTCTAAAGAACGCGAGAGCATTTTCCAAATTTTGACAGGTGATATCATATGAAGATTTTTTTTGTTATTTATGGAAAGCTAATCAGTTCTATGTTCAAGCTCTTTACATTATAACATGAAATCAAATTACTAAACGTTTCCATACATAGAAATTTATCTAATTACATTTTTATTCATACTAAATGTTACTACCAGGAATATAAATTTTCTTCCGATAGTATATTTTTATGTTAAGATAGACAAACTATTAATGCAGTATAGTGAAGACTGCTTATGTTGTATGAAATATTTTAAAAAAAGCAGATAAATTTTGTTTCAAAGAGCGTTAGAGCATTTTGACAATGTTTACACGTGATATCATATGAAGAAATTATATGATATCTATGAAAAGCTAATCAGTTCTAAGTTCAAGCTATTAATATTCTTCTATCAATATGAAATCAATGAACTGATCATTGCCAAATATAAAAAAATTCTCTTGTTACATATAAGTTTCATACAAATATCCATTAAATAAAATATAATTTTTGAAACCGTTGAATATTTTTCTTTTAACATTGACCAACTTTGAATACAATTTTATGAAGATTCTTGGTGTTGTATAAATAGTTGAAACCAAATTAAAATATCTCTAATTTCCAGGTCGTGAGAGCATTTTTTCAGTTTTAATAGATGAAATCATAAAGAAACATTGGGAAAAAATGAACCGTTGTCTATGGAAAAATAATCAGCTCTAAGTTTATGGACTTAACACATGTGATATCAATATGAAGTCAATCGGACTTATAGTTTGGGCTGCAGAGAGGACACAAAAAAAAAACAACGTAAATGATGAATTCATAGAGAAGAAATCAAAAGTTGTCTGTGGAAAACTTATCAGCTCTAGGTCTTTGCACTTTACACATATGATGTTAATATGAAGTCGATCAGACTTATAGTTTGGGCTGTAGAGAGGACACAAAAAAGATAAATGCTACGGCGTACGGCGTACGGCGTACGGCGTACAGCGTATACGCCATACACACAAACACATCACGACGAAACTCATAGTGTGCATTCTCTACATGATACCCATTGAGAAATTGATGTAAAAAAAATACGCTTAAATTTTGCGAAATCATGACTCTCCCCTATTCCATAGTGTGGAGAGTAATAATAATAAACTGTTTTTTCTAGTATATAATTTTTCTTCCGATAGTATATTTTTATGATAAGATAGACAAACTTTTAATGCAGTATGGTGTAGAATGCTTATGTTGTATGAAATATTTTAAAAAAAGCAGATAAATTTTGTTCTAAAGAACGCGAGAGCATTTTCAAATTTTGACAGGTGATATCATATGAAGATTTTTTTTGTTATTTATGGAAAGCTAATCAGTTCTATGTTCAAGCTCTTTACATTATAACATGAAATCAAATTACTGAACTTTTCCATACATAGAAATTTATCTAATTACATTTTTATTCATACTAAATGTTACTACCAGGAATATAAATTTTCTTCCGATAGTATATTTTTATGTTAAGATAGACAAACTATTAATGCAGTATAGTGAAGAATGCTTATGTTGTATGAAATATTTTAAAAAAAGCAGATAAATTTTGTTTTAAAGAACGCGAGAGCATTTTTCAAATTTTGACAGGTGATATCATATGAAGAATTTTTTTGTTATTTATGGAAAGCTAATCAGTTCTATGTTCAAGCTCTTTACATTATATCATGAAATCAAATTACTACACGTTTCCATACATAGAAATTTATCTAATTACATTATTATTCATATTAAATGTTACTATCAGGAATATAAATTTTCTTCCGATAGTATATTTTTATGATAAGATAGACAAACTTTTAATGCAGTATGGTGTAGAATGCTTATGTTGTATGAAATATTTTAAAAAAAGTAGATAAATT
This sequence comes from Molanna angustata, assembly GCA_963576475.1. Taxonomy (NCBI): domain Eukaryota; kingdom Metazoa; phylum Arthropoda; class Insecta; order Trichoptera; family Molannidae; genus Molanna; species Molanna angustata. Next base: position 36,962,533 of record OY754972.1, on the reverse strand, counting down.
TTGTTCTAAAGAACGCGAGAGCATTTTCCAAATTTTGACAGGTGATATCATATGAAGATTTTTTTTGTTATTTATGGAAAGCTAATCAGTTCTATGTTCAAGCTCTTTACATTATAACATGAAATCAAATTACTGAACTTTTCCATACATAGAAATTTATCTAATTACATTTTTATTCATACTAAATGTTACTACCAGGAATATAAATTTTCTTCCGATAGTATATTTTTATGTTAAGATAAACAAACTATTAATGCAGTATAGTGAAGAATGCTTATGTTGTATGAAATATTTTAAAAAAAGCAGATAAATTTTGTTTTAAAGAACGCGAGAGCATTTTTCAAATTTTGACAGGTGATATCATATGAAGAATTTTTTTGTTATTTATGGAAAGCTAATCAGTTCTATGTTCAAGCTCTTTACATTATATCATGAAATCAAATTACTACACGTTTCCATACATAGAAATTTATCTAATTACATTATTATTCATATTAAATGTTACTATCAGGAATATAAATTTTCTTCCGATAGTATATTTTTATGATAAGATAGACAAACTTTTAATGCAGTATGGTGTAGAATGCTTATGTTGTATGAAATATTTTAAAAAAAGCAGATAAATTTTGTTCTAAAGAACGCGAGAGCATTTTCCAAATTTTGACAGGTGATATCATATGAAGATTTTTTTTGTTATTTATGGAAAGCTAATCAGTTCTATGTTCAAGCTCTTTACATTATAACATGAAATCAAATTACTGAACTTTTCCATACATAGAAATTTATCTAATTACATTTTTATTCATACTAAATGTTACTATCAGGAATATAAATTTTCTTCCGATAGTATATTTTTATGTTAAGATAAACAAACTATTAATGCAGTATAGTGAAGAATGCTTATGTTGTATGAAATATTTTAAAAAAAGCAGATAAATTTTGTTTTAAAGAACGCGAGAGCATTTTCAAAATTTTGACACGTGATATTATATGAAGATTTTTTTTGTTATTTATGGAAAACTAATCAGTTCTATGTTCAAGCTCTTTACATTATAACATGAAATCAAATTACTGAACTTTTCCATACATAGAAATTTATCTAATTACATTATTATTCATACTAAATGTTACTATCAGGAATATAAATTTTCTTCCGATAGTATATTTTTATGTTAAGATAAACAAACTATTAATGCAGTATAGTGAAGAATGCTTATGTTGTATGAAATATTTTAAAAAAAGCAGATAAATTTTGTTTTAAAGAACGCGAGAGCATTTTCAAAATTTTGACACGTGATATTATATGAAGATTTTTTTTGTTATTTATGGAAAACTAATCAGTTCTATGTTCAAGCTCTTTACATTATAACATGAAATCAAATTACTGAACTTTTCCATACATAGAAATTTATCTAATTACATTATTATTCATACTAAATGTTACTATCAGGAATATAAATTTTCTTCCGATAGTATATTTTTATGATAAGATAGACAAACTTTTAATGCAGTATGGTGTAGAATGCTTATGTTGTATGAAATATTTTAAAAAAAGCAGATAAATTTTGTTCTAAAGAACGCGAGAGCATTTTCCAAATTTTGACAGGTGATATCATATGAAGATTTTTTTTGTTATTTATGGAAAGCTAATCAGTTCTATGTTCAAGCTCTTTACATTATAACATGAAATCAAATTACTGAACTTTTCCATACATAGAAATTTATCTAATTACATTTTTATTCATACTAAATGTTACTACCAGGAATATAAATTTTCTTCCGATAGTATATTTTTATGTTAAGATAAACAAACTATTAATGCAGTATAGTGAAGAATGCTTATGTTGTATGAAATATTTTAAAAAAAGCAGATAAATTTTGTTTTAAAGAACGCGAGAGCATTTTTCAAATTTTGACAGGTGATATCATATGAAGAATTTTTTTGTTATTTATGGAAAGCTAATCAGTTCTATGTTCAAGCTCTTTACATTATATCATGAAATCAAATTACTACACGTTTCCATACATAGAAATTTATCTAATTACATTTTTATTCATACTAAATGTTACTATCAGGAATACAAATTTTCTTCCGATAGTATATTTTTATGTTAAGATAAACAAACTATTAATGCAGTATAGTGAAGAATGCTTATGTTGTATGAAATATTTTAAAAAAAGCAGATAAATTTTGTTTTAAAGAACGCGAGAGCAATTTCAAAATTTTGACACGTGATATTATATGAAGATTTTTTTTGTTATTTATGGAAAACTAATCAGTTCTATGTTCAAGCTCTTTACATTATAACATGAAATCAAATTACTGAACTTTTCCATACATAGAAATTTATCTAATTACATTATTATTCATACTAAATGTTACTATCAGGAATATAAATTTTCTTCCGATAGTATATTTTTATGATAAGATAGACAAACTTTTAATGCAGTATGGTGTAGAATGCTTATGTTGTATGAAATATTTTAAAAAAAGCAGATAAATTTTGTTCTAAAGAACGCGAGAGCATTTTCCAAATTTTGACAGGTGATATCATATGAAGATTTTTTTTGTTATTTATGGAAAGCTAATCAGTTCTATGTTCAAGCTCTTTACATTATAACATGAAATCAAATTACTGAACTTTTCCATACATAGAAATTTATCTAATTACATTTTTATTCATACTAAATGTTACTACCAGGAATATAAATTTTCTTCCGATAGTATATTTTTATGTTAAGATAGACAAACTATTAATGCAGTATAGTGAAGAATGCTTATGTTGTATGAAATATTTTAAAAAAAGCAGATAAATTTTGTTTTAAAGAACGCGAGAGCATTTTTCAAATTTTGACAGGTGATATCATATGAAGAATTTTTTTGTTATTTATGGAAAGCTAATCAGTTCTATGTTCAAGCTCTTTACATTATATCATGAAATCAAATTACTACACGTTTCCATACATAGAAATTTATCTAATTACATTTTTATTCATACTAAATGTTACTATCAGGAATATAAATTTTCTTCCGATAGTATATTTTTATGTTAAGATAAACAAACTATTAATGCAGTATAGTGAAGAATGCTTATGTTGTATGAAATATTTTAAAAAAAGCAGATAAATTTTGTTTTAAAGAACGCGAGAGCATTTTCAAAATTTTGACACGTGATATTATATGAAGATTTTTTTTGTTATTTATGGAAAACTAATCAGTTCTATGTTCAAGCTCTTTACATTATAACATGAAATCAAATTACTGAACTTTTCCATACATAGAAATTTATCTAATTACATTATTATTCATACTAAATGTTACTATCAGGAATATAAATTTTCTTCCGATAGTATATTTTTATGATAAGATAGACAAACTTTTAATGCAGTATGGTGTAGAATGCTTATGTTGTATGAAATATTTTAAAAAAAGCAGATAAATTTTGTTCTAAAGAACGCGAGAGCATTTTCCAAATTTTGACAGGTGATATCATATGAAGATTTTTTTTGTTATTTATGGAAAGCTAATCAGTTCTATGTTCAAGCTCTTTACATTATAACATGAAATCAAATTACTGAACTTTTCCATACATAGAAATTTATCTAATTACATTTTTATTCATACTAAATGTTACTACCAGGAATATAAATTTTCTTCCGATAGTATATTTTTATGTTAAGATAGACAAACTATTAATGCAGTATAGTGAAGAATGCTTATGTTGTATGAAATATTTTAAAAAAAGCAGATAAATTTTGTTTTAAAGAACGCGAGAGCATTTTTCAAATTTTGACAGGTGATATCATATGAAGAATTTTTTTGTTATTTATGGAAAGCTAATCAGTTCTATGTTCAAGCTCTTTACATTATATCATGAAATCAAATTACTACACGTTTCCATACATAGAAATTTATCTAATTACATTATTATTCATATTAAATGTTACTATCAGGAATATAAATTTTCTTCCGATAGTATATTTTTATGATAAGATAGACAAACTTTTAATGCAGTATGGTGTAGAATGCTTATGTTGTATGAAATATTTTAAAAAAAGCAGATAAATTTTGTTCTAAAGAACGCGAGAGCATTTTCCAAATTTTGACAGGTGATATCATATGAAGATTTTTTTTGTTATTTATGGAAAGCTAATCAGTTCTATGTTCAAGCTCTTTACATTATAACATGAAATCAAATTACTGAACTTTTCCATACATAGAAATTTATCTAATTACATTTTTATTCATACTAAATGTTACTACCAGGAATATAAATTTTCTTCCGATAGTATATTTTTATGTTAAGATAAACAAACTATTAATGCAGTATAGTGAAGAATGCTTATGTTGTATGAAATATTTTAAAAAAAGCAGATAAATTTTGTTTTAAAGAACGCGAGAGCATTTTTCAAATTTTGACAGGTGATATCATATGAAGAATTTTTTTGTTATTTATGGAAAGCTAATCAGTTCTATGTTCAAGCTCTTTACATTATATCATGAAATCAAATTACAACACGTTTCCATACATAGAAATTTATCTAATTACATTTTTATTCATACTAAATGTTACTATCAGGAATATAAATTTTCTTCCGATAGTATATTTTTATGTTAAGATAAACAAACTATTAATGCAGTATAGTGAAGAATGCTTATGTTGTATGAAATATTTTAAAAAAAGCAGATAAATTTTGTTTTAAAGAACGCGAGAGCATTTTCAAAATTTTGACACGTGATATTATATGAAGATTTTTTTTGTTATTTATGGAAAACTAATCAGTTCTATGTTCAAGCTCTTTACATTATAACATGAAATCAAATTACTGAACTTTTCCATACATAGAAATTTATCTAATTACATTATTATTCATACTAAATGTTACTATCAGGAATATAAATTTTCTTCCGATAGTATATTTTTATGATAAGATAGACAAACTTTTAATGCAGTATGGTGTAGAATGCTTATGTTGTATGAAATATTTTAAAAAAAGCAGATAAATTTTGTTCTAAAGAACGCGAGAGCATTTTCCAAATTTTGACAGGTGATATCATATGAAGATTTTTTTTGTTATTTATGGAAAGCTAATCAGTTCTATGTTCAAGCTCTTTACATTATAACATGAAATCAAATTACTGAACTTTTCCATACATAGAAATTTATCTAATTACATTTTTATTCATACTAAATGTTACTACCAGGAATATAAATTTTCTTCCGATAGTATATTTTTATGTTAAGATAAACAAACTATTAATGCAGTATAGTGAAGAATGCTTATGTTGTATGAAATATTTTAAAAAAAGCAGATAAATTTTGTTTTAAAGAACGCGAGAGCATTTTTCAAATTTTGACAGGTGATATCATATGAAGAATTTTTTTGTTATTTATGGAAAGCTAATCAGTTCTATGTTCAAGCTCTTTACATTATATCATGAAAACAAATTACTACACGTTTCCATACATAGAAATTTATCTAATTACATTATTATTCATACTAAATGTTACTATCAGGAATATAAATTTTCTTCCGATAGTATATTTTTATGTTAAGATAAACAAACTATTAATGCAGTATAGTGAAGAATGCTTATGTTGTATGAAATATTTTAAAAAAAGCAGATAAATTTTGTTCTAAAGAACGCGAGAGCATTTTCCAAATTTTGACAGGTGATATCATATGAAGATTTTTTTTGTTATTTATGGAAAGCTAATCAGTTCTATGTTCAAGCTCTTTACATTATAACATGAAATCAAATTACTAAACGTTTCCATACATAGAAATTTATCTAATTACATTTTTATTCATACTAAATGTTACTACCAGGAATATAAATTTTCTTCCGATAGTATATTTTTATGTTAAGATAGACAAACTATTAATGCAGTATAGTGAAGACTGCTTATGTTGTATGAAATATTTTAAAAAAAGCAGATAAATTTTGTTTCAAAGAGCGTTAGAGCATTTTGACAATGTTTACACGTGATATCATATGAAGAAATTATATGATATCTATGAAAAGCTAATCAGTTCTAAGTTCAAGCTATTAATATTCTTCTATCAATATGAAATCAATGAACTGATCATTGCCAAATATAAAAAAATTCTCTTGTTACATATAAGTTTCATACAAATATCCATTAAATAAAATATAATTTTTGAAACCGTTGAATATTTTTCTTTTAACATTGACCAACTTTGAATACAATTTTATGAAGATTCTTGGTGTTGTATAAATAGTTGAAACCAAATTAAAATATCTCTAATTTCCAGGTCGTGAGAGCATTTTTTCAGTTTTAATAGATGAAATCATAAAGAAACATTGGGAAAAAATGAACCGTTGTCTATGGAAAACTAATCAGCTCTAAGTTTATGGACTTAACACATGTGATATCAATATGAAGTCAATCGGACTTATAGTTTGGGCTGCAGAGAGGACACAAAAAAAAAACAACGTAAATGATGAATTCATAGAGAAGAAATCAAAAGTTGTCTGTGGAAAACTTATCAGCTCTAGGTCTTTGCACTTTACACATATGATGTTAATATGAAGTCGATCAGACTTATAGTTTGGGCTGTAGAGAGGACACAAAAAAGATAAATGCTACGGCGTACGGCGTACGGCGTACGGCGTACAGCGTATACGCCATACACACAAACACATCACGACGAAACTCATAGTGTGCATTCTCTACATGATACCCATTGAGAAATTGATGTAAAAAAAATACGCTTAAATTTTGCGAAATCATGACTCTCCCCTATTCCATAGTGTGGAGAGTAATAATAATAAACTGTTTTTTCTAGTATATAATTTTTCTTCCGATAGTATATTTTTATGATAAGATAGACAAACTTTTAATGCAGTATGGTGTAGAATGCTTATGTTGTATGAAATATTTTAAAAAAAGCAGATAAATTTTGTTCTAAAGAACGCGAGAGCATTTTCAAATTTTGACAGGTGATATCATATGAAGATTTTTTTTGTTATTTATGGAAAGCTAATCAGTTCTATGTTCAAGCTCTTTACATTATAACATGAAATCAAATTACTGAACTTTTCCATACATAGAAATTTATCTAATTACATTTTTATTCATACTAAATGTTACTACCAGGAATATAAATTTTCTTCCGATAGTATATTTTTATGTTAAGATAGACAAACTATTAATGCAGTATAGTGAAGAATGCTTATGTTGTATGAAATATTTTAAAAAAAGCAGATAAATTTTGTTTTAAAGAACGCGAGAGCATTTTTCAAATTTTGACAGGTGATATCATATGAAGAATTTTTTTGTTATTTATGGAAAGCTAATCAGTTCTATGTTCAAGCTCTTTACATTATATCATGAAATCAAATTACTACACGTTTCCATACATAGAAATTTATCTAATTACATTATTATTCATATTAAATGTTACTATCAGGAATATAAATTTTCTTCCGATAGTATATTTTTATGATAAGATAGACAAACTTTTAATGCAGTATAGTGAAGAATGCTTATGTTGTATGAAATATTTTAAAAAAAGCAGATAAATTTTGTTTTAAAGAACGCGAGAGCATTTTCAAAATTTTGACACGTGATATTATATGAAGATTTTTTTTGTTATTTATGGAAAACTAATCAGTTCTATGTTCAAGCTCTTTACATTATAACATGAAATCAAAATACTGAACTTTTCCATACATAGAAATTTATCTAATTACATTATTATTCATACTAAATGTTACTATCAGGAATATAAATTTTCTTCCGATAGTATATTTTTATGATAAGATAGACAAACTTTTAATGCAGTATGGTGTAGAATGCTTATGTTGTATGAAATATTTTAAAAAAAGCAGATAAATTTTGTTCTAAAGAACGCGAGAGCATTTTCCAAATTTTGACAGGTGATATCATATGAAGATTTTTTTTGTTATTTATGGAAAGCTAATCAGTTCTATGTTCAAGCTCTTTACATTATAACATGAAATCAAATTACTGAACTTTTCCATACATAGAAATTTATCTAATTACATTTTTATTCATACTAAATGTTACTACCAGGAATATAAATTTTCTTCCGATAGTATATTTTTATGTTAAGATAAACAAACTATTAATGCAGTATAGTGAAGAATGCTTATGTTGTATGAAATATTTTAAAAAAAGCAGATAAATTTTGTTTTAAAGAACGCGAGAGCATTTTTCAAATTTTGACAGGTGATATCATATGAAGAATTTTTTTGTTATTTATGGAAAGCTAATCAGTTCTATGTTCAAGCTCTTTACATTATAACATGAAATCAAATTACTGAACTTTTCCATACATAGAAATTTATCTAATTACATTTTTATTCATACTAAATGTTACTATCAGGAATATAAATTTTCTTCCGATAGTATATTTTTATGTTAAGATAAACAAACTATTAATGCAGTATAGTGAAGAATGCTTATGTTGTATGAAATATTTTAAAAAAAGCAGATAAATTTTGTTTTAAAGAACGCGAGAGCATTTTCAAAATTTTGACACGTGATATTATATGAAGATTTTTTTTGTTATTTATGGAAAACTAATCAGTTCTATGTTCAAGCTCTTTACATTATAACATGAAATCAAATTACTGAACTTTTCCATACATAGAAATTTATCTAATTACATTATTATTCATACTAAATGTTACTATCAGGAATATAAATTTTCTTCCGATAGTATATTTTTATGTTAAGATAAACAAACTATTAATGCAGTATAGTGAAGAATGCTTATGTTGTATGAAATATTTTAAAAAAAGCAGATAAATTTTGTTTTAAAGAACGCGAGAGCATTTTCAAAATTTTGACACGTGATATTATATGAAGATTTTTTTTGTTATTTATGGAAAACTAATCAGTTCTATGTTCAAGCTCTTTACATTATAACATGAAATCAAATTACTGAACTTTTCCATACATAGAAATTTATCTAATTACATTATTATTCATACTAAATGTTACTATCAGGAATATAAATTTTCTTCCGATAGTATATTTTTATGATAAGATAGACAAACTTTTAATGCAGTATGGTGTAGAATGCTTATGTTGTATGAAATATTTTAAAAAAAGCAGATAAATTTTGTTCTAAAGAACGCGAGAGCATTTTCCAAATTTTGACAGGTGATATCATATGAAGATTTTTTTTGTTATTTATGGAAAGCTAATCAGTTCTATGTTCAAGCTCTTTACATTATAACATGAAATCAAATTACTGAACTTTTCCATACATAGAAATTTATCTAATTACATTTTTATTCATACTAAATGTTACTACCAGGAATATAAATTTTCTTCCGATAGTATATTTTTATGTTAAGATAAACAAACTATTAATGCAGTATAGTGAAGAATGCTTATGTTGTATGAAATATTTTAAAAAAAGCAGATAAATTTTGTTTTAAAGAACGCGAGAGCATTTTTCAAATTTTGACAGGTGATATCATATGAAGAATTTTTTTGTTATTTATGGAAAGCTAATCAGTTCTATGTTCAAGCTCTTTACATTATATCATGAAATCAAATTACTACACGTTTCCATACATAGAAATTTATCTAATTACATTTTTATTCATACTAAATGTTACTATCAGGAATATAAATTTTCTTCCGATAGTATATTTTTATGTTAAGATAAACAAACTATTAATGCAGTATAGTGAAGAATGCTTATGTTGTATGAAATATTTTAAAAAAAGCAGATAAATTTTGTTTTAAAGAACGCGAGAGCAATTTCAAAATTTTGACACGTGATATTATATGAAGATTTTTTTTGTTATTTATGGAAAACTAATCAGTTCTATGTTCAAGCTCTTTACATTATAACATGAAATCAAATTACTGAACTTTTCCATACATAGAAATTTATCTAATTACATTATTATTCATACTAAATGTTACTATCAGGAATATAAATTTTCTTCCGATAGTATATTTTTATGATAAGATAGACAAACTTTTAATGCAGTATGGTGTAGAATGCTTATGTTGTATGAAATATTTTAAAAAAAGCAGATAAATTTTGTTCTAAAGAACGCGAGAGCATTTTCCAAATTTTGACAGGTGATATCATATGAAGATTTTTTTTGTTATTTATGGAAAGCTAATCAGTTCTATGTTCAAGCTCTTTACATTATAACATGAAATCAAATTACTGAACTTTTCCATACATAGAAATTTATCTAATTACATTTTTATTCATACTAAATGTTACTACCAGGAATATAAATTTTCTTCCGATAGTATATTTTTATGTTAAGATAGACAAACTATTAATGCAGTATAGTGAAGAATGCTTATGTTGTATGAAATATTTTAAAAAAAGCAGATAAATTTTGTTTTAAAGAACGCGAGAGCATTTTTCAAATTTTGACAGGTGATATCATATGAAGAATTTTTTTGTTATTTATGGAAAGCTAATCAGTTCTATGTTCAAGCTCTTTACATTATATCATGAAATCAAATTACTACACGTTTCCATACATAGAAATTTATCTAATTACATTTTTATTCATACTAAATGTTACTATCAGGAATATAAATTTTCTTCCGATAGTATATTTTTATGTTAAGATAAACAAACTATTAATGCAGTATAGTGAAGAATGCTTATGTTGTATGAAATATTTTAAAAAAAGCAGATAAATTTTGTTTTAAAGAACGCGAGAGCATTTTCAAAATTTTGACACGTGATATTATATGAAGATTTTTTTTGTTATTTATGGAAAACTAATCAGTTCTATGTTCAAGCTCTTTACATTATAACATGAAATCAAATTACTGAACTTTTCCATACATAGAAATTTATCTAATTACATTATTATTCATACTAAATGTTACTATCAGGAATATAAATTTTCTTCCGATAGTATATTTTTATGATAAGATAGACAAACTTTTAATGCAGTATGGTGTAGAATGCTTATGTTGTATGAAATATTTTAAAAAAAGCAGATAAATTTTGTTCTAAAGAACGCGAGAGCATTTTCCAAATTTTGACAGGTGATATCATATGAAGATTTTTTTTGTTATTTATGGAAAGCTAATCAGTTCTATGTTCAAGCTCTTTACATTATAACATGAAATCAAATTACTGAACTTTTCCATACATAGAAATTTATCTAATTACATTTTTATTCATACTAAATGTTACTACCAGGAATATAAATTTTCTTCCGATAGTATATTTTTATGTTAAGATAAACAAACTATTAATGCAGTATAGTGAAGAATGCTTATGTTGTATGAAATATTTTAAAAAAAGCAGATAAATTTTGTTTTAAAGAACGCGAGAGCATTTTTCAAATTTTGACAGGTGATATCATATGAAGAATTTTTTTGTTATTTATGGAAAGCTAATCAGTTCTATGTTCAAGCTCTTTACATTATATCATGAAATCAAATTACTACACGTTTCCATACATAGAAATTTATCTAATTACATTATTATTCATACTAAATGTTACTATCAGGAATATAAATTTTCTTCCGATAGTATATTTTTATGTTAAGATAAACAAACTATTAATGCAGTATAGTGAAGAATGCTTATGTTGTATGAAATATTTTAAAAAAAGCAGATAAATTTTGTTCTAAAGAACGCGAGAGCATTTTCCAAATTTTGACAGGTGATATCATATGAAGATTTTTTTTGTTATTTATGGAAAGCTAATCAGTTCTATGTTCAAGCTCTTTACATTATAACATGAAATCAAATTACTAAACGTTTCCATACATAGAAATTTATCTAATTACATTTTTATTCATACTAAATGTTACTACCAGGAATATAAATTTTCTTCCGATAGTATATTTTTATGTTAAGATAGACAAACTATTAATGCAGTATAGTGAAGACTGCTTATGTTGTATGAAATATTTTAAAAAAAGCAGATAAATTTTGTTTCAAAGAGCGTTAGAGCATTTTGACAATGTTTACACGTGATATCATATGAAGAAATTATATGATATCTATGAAAAGCTAATCAGTTCTAAGTTCAAGCTATTAATATTCTTCTATCAATATGAAATCAATGAACTGATCATTGCCAAATATAAAAAAATTCTCTTGTTACATATAAGTTTCATACAAATATCCATTAAATAAAATATAATTTTTGAAACCGTTGAATATTTTTCTTTTAACATTGACCAACTTTGAATACAATTTTATGAAGATTCTTGGTGTTGTATAAATAGTTGAAACCAAATTAAAATATCTCTAATTTCCAGGTCGTGAGAGCATTTTTTCAGTTTTAATAGATGAAATCATAAAGAAACATTGGGAAAAAATGAACCGTTGTCTATGGAAAACTAATCAGCTCTAAGTTTATGGACTTAACACATGTGATATCAATATGAAGTCAATCGGACTTATAGTTTGGGCTGCAGAGAGGACACAAAAAAAAAACAACGTAAATGATGAATTCATAGAGAAGAAATCAAAAGTTGTCTGTGGAAAACTTATCAGCTCTAGGTCTTTGCACTTTACACATATGATGTTAATATGAAGTCGATCAGACTTATAGTTTGGGCTGTAGAGAGGACACAAAAAAGATAAATGCTACGGCGTACGGCGTACGGCGTACGGCGTACAGCGTATACGCCATACACACAAACACATCACGACGAAACTCATAGTGTGCATTCTCTACATGATACCCATTGAGAAATTGATGTAAAAAAAATACGCTTAAATTTTGCGAAATCATGACTCTCCCCTATTCCATAGTGTGGAGAGTAAAAAAGAGCAACGTACAATTATATTTTTGACAATATAATAAATAAGTAAATTTAACCTAATTAGCTCACCTTTGATTTCATGTTACATGTACTCACTGCTGGTAAAAAAACAATTAATTATTCCTGTCTAATGTGGTTCCTGGAAAGAGTCCTGGACATACAGAATATATCTATGGACCTGATCCTTCCTAAATTATTATATGTGGTAAGGCATTGGTACAGTGTCGAATTCTGAGCAACGTTAGAGTTTTTTTTTTGCCTAAAATGACGTTGAAGTGTGCCTTGTTCGTCTGTTTGGTAGGTATGTTGAAGTTATTAATTTTCACAAGGTCTGTAGAGTCAATTTTGGAGTTTATTATGTCATAAAGGTATCTATATACATTAGCCTGAGGTCCTTCGTCTTGCTGTAAAGTCTGCAATACATGTTTGCAGTTATTACCGAATATGTGCTTCATGTGTCCAAAAATATGTGTTGACTTCGTTTTATACTACATATTAATATAAATATTTTCTTGTGGATTTCAATTTTGTTAAACATATTAAGGATTGAAGTTATTTATTTTCCAAGATTTCTTTGTACCCGAAGTAATTGCATCATTAGCGTTGTCAAAGTAACGAATCAATGAATATATTCGATTTGATCGATTCGACCAATAGTTTTGACTCGACCAAATTCGGTCTTGTCCATCACTAGTTTAAAATTCTTAAGAAAACATTGTTCTGACGTAAGAAGATTCTCATATTTAATTGCTGGAAAACAATACCGAGACATAATTTGAAAACCATCATCGAAATTTAATAAATCTTCGGTTCGTTAATTGCTAACAAAAATAATGAGAAACCGTTTTTTTGAAAATAAAATCATCATCAATTAATTATTAAGAGGAATTATGAAAGAAAGTAAGTACATACCACATCTCCTACTAAATAAAATATTGTTTGTTGATTTATGTGATCACTTAATATACTTGTGCTAAATTCAATCCACCCCTCATTTTGTATACACTATAATACTAATCATCAATAGTGCTTTTTTATATTCAATTTAACAAATTTTTTTTATTTGAATAAATACATAGTTTTGTTAATACTGTTCTGTTAATCTGTTTATGTGATCTTCAAGTTCTGAATTGTGCATTGTTGTAGGCTTTTGATAAAAATTATTTTTTTATGTCCAGTAGAACAGATAAAGTTCACTGGTCAGAACACATCAGCAACGACGAGGTACTAAGTAGGGTTGGAGAGACAAGGCAAATTATGAAAATAATTGCCCAACATAGAACAACATGGATAGGCCACAACATCCGGCACCCAGGCCTGCTTTTTACCATCGTCGAAGGAATGATTGATGGGGGTAACTGTAGAGGTCGCCCCAGAAACAACTATATAGACCAGATAATCGGTGACGTGCGCTGTAGCAGTTACAAAGAGATGAAGAAACTGGCGGACGATAGAGTTAAGTGGAAAGATCGAGTGTTTGGTGCAGACCAATCCTAGGATTGTGACCCAGAAGAAGAAGAACAGGTTGGATTTAGAAAGGGTTTCAGTACAAACGACCACATACAAATACTGAAGAATGTCATCCAAAAATGTTGTAAATAGGTAAAATAAGCCCCTATTATTAGCTTTTAAAATTTTTGTGAAAGCCTTTGACTGTGTAGAGAGATGGGCAGTGACGAAACGCCTGGAAAATTGTATAGTGGACTATAGATACTCAAAGCTCCTGGAAAATATGTAAAATAGTGCCACTTCTATGATACAACTTCACGAATCATCTGAGAAGTTCCATATCGGGAAAGGAGTAAGACTTGGTGACACAATATCTACAAAATTATTTACATTCTCTCTAGAAGATGCCTTTAAAACCCTCGATTGGAGTGACAAAGATGTTAACATCAATGGCGAACTATACTGAATAATTTGAGGATCGCAGATGATAAAGTCTTATTTGCCAACGACGATACAGAATTAGAAGATATGATGAACGAAAATTGGTCTCAAAATGAATACATGAAAAACCAAAGTTATGAGCAATGCAGAACCGTCGAAGAGCATCATGGTAGATGGAAAAGTCATCGAAAAGGTTGAGAGTTATGTTTATCTTGGACATAATATGAAACTCGGTATAGAAAATCAAGAGGCAGAAATTGAAAGAAGAAGAGGTCTAGCATGGGTCACGTTTGGTAAACTCTCTTACATCCTCAAGTTTCCGAAGTACGCCAATTATCTTAAAAAGAAAGTCTTTGACGCTTGTGTTCTCCCGATACTGATGTATTGCTTTGAAACTCTTGTGTTTATAAACAAAATGATACATAAGTTAGCATCAGTAACACAAAGAGTCATGGAAAGTAGAATGCTGGGTATTTCGTTAAGAGATAGAAAAATTAACTTGCGGATAAGAGAGAAAACCAAAATAACCGATGTTATCTCGAGTTGCTTGAGGCGGATGGATGCGGTCTGCCCAAGATAGGGAGCTGTGGAGGTCTCAGAAGGAGCTCTGTGTCTATTAGTGGACGAAGGAGGGCTGAAGAAGAAGATGGTTTACGTACATAAGTTAAACATAGCAACTTTCAAAAGTAATCTGAAGCATCATTTCCTTACACATGACACTTAAATTTGTCTCCTGATCATATCCTTGTACCCTCTTCTTCTCTAATTTCCTCTTCTCTTCCGTCCCCTCCTTTTCCATCTTCTCCTCTCCCACCCCCCCTCTCCTGTTCTAACTCCTCATCTCATATCCCTTTCTCTCCTATCCCCTCCTATTTATTATTCTTATTGTTGATTGATTTTAATGTTTATATAATTTTATTCAGATAAATTATCAAACACACAATTTACCTCACCAAATGGATATAGTTGGATGGAAGATATTACCATATGCCAATAAGCCCGTCATTGGGCACTTATTATGAAATGTATACAAATTAATTAAAATAAAATAAATAATTGACTGGGGGTGAGTTAACTTAAGGTACTTAGGTAATGAACGAGAAGTGAAGTATAATATAATAGTTGTAATATTCTACCACATAATGGGATTTACAGATGATGGCTGGTGTAATTCTGCTAAGGATTTATCTCGGCGGAGTATTTGTTTTAAGACCTAAAATAACACATGTCAAAGTACCGATATTTTCCATTTGGATTATCTACTTTCATTTTTTTCTCGTATTTTTCCAAATCTCGCAAATACACAGAAAAATAAAGCTTTTATTATTAGGTAGGTATCTACTTATTTCTTTTCATAAAAATATAATGCCTTTAAAGTAAAAACACTGAACCACCATTTTTTCAATTGGTCGGGAGAGCCATAGAATATGACTCTATTTGATTTTACTTGTTTTGTTCTATTTTTTTCCGAATCCAGAGCAAAAGACCCAGGTTCGGTCGGGACAAGGTTTTCACTTGTGTTTTCATCTGGACCTGTTAGTATTATATGTTTCAAGAATGTGGCAAATTGTTATTGGGTGCGTGTCAAATTGATATAGTAGTACTTTATTGTTAGTTGCCCGAGAAGCAATAATAAATGATTTAGAATATTTAGATGCTTAGCTCTGGGGGGCAAGTTTGATATAATTATCGTATGGAGTTCTATGACATCTAAAGATATTGTAGAACTCCATATTATAATTAGGTATATCCATTTTATGGGTAATCACGAGGGTTTGGATTTCGCCGATTGAACCAGACAGTTTAGTAATTGGGTGATGGTGAGTTGGAACCAAACCCTAGCCTTGAATATGCACAAGCATTTATGCGTAATTCAAGGAATGTAGGAAAGGAATATGTATTACGTATTTGTTTAACAAGAACATGTTTATTTATAAAAATTCAATGACGCCTTCGAAGAAAATTCGAACCTCTTACTCATTTAAATCAAAAGAGGTATACATATTTGTTTTACGTATGAAAAAATAAAACCCACATCTGACATAAAGATTTAAAATTGAATTATTTTATATATAAAAATGTACCTGAAGTTAAATATGATCTGAGGCACCCGCCCCTTGGTGACTTATTGTGATTAAAAATGTCAAAAATAATGACGTATTTGTTAAAAACTTTTTGATATCCGTAGAGTGATGACGCTGTCAACGTGTTTTGTGAAATATAGCCTCGGGGGGAGAAAAAAATTTAAGCGTCACTGTCAATACATAAATTATAATATATCGTACCTACCTACATATATACAGAACAGTGCCGCTTTAAGTGTGCGGCTACACCGTGTATGTAACCAAAAGAAACAGAGTAACTGCAAAACAATTAGAGATGTGCTAGATATCAATACCCCGTATTCAGTTACTATTGTAACTAAATTAGGAACGATCTAAATTTGTAGATTTAGATTTACGGTCTTATTTCAGCGTTATAAAATATCAACTTGGACTAAATGGAATAGGATCGTACCTATTTTGGGCGGAACGTTCTTAAAAAGTTACTGAATCAGACGTTTTATGAATAATTATGATAATTATGAAAATTATGAAATATTTATCATTTATATAATTATTCCAAATACGTCTGATTCAGTAACTTTTTAAGAATGTTCCGGTCAATATAGGTACGTTCCTATTCCATTTAGTCCAAGTTTAAATTTTATAACTCTGAAATAAGACCGTAAATCTAAAATCTACAATTTTAGTATGTTCCTATTTTAGTTACAATAGCTACTGAATAGGGGGTAGTATTCGCGGATAATATTCGAGCAGAAAACACGATCTGTATTCTTATCCATTACTTTTCCCTTGATCTTGAACGGACATTTTACTTATTCACTTATGGCATAAATAAAATGTCTTTCATAAACAAACATTAATCAAATGAAATGATTCTCATCTTTGCTGTCCTGTATCACATTAAGAGGACATATACCTAACGCTAAATCTAGTGACTGAAAACATGATATGTATATTAAAACAACATGCAATATGAAGTTACGTGTTAGTAAGGGTAATTATTGCGCGCGTTAAACAAGCTTTATATTATGTGATTTAAACTATCGGAAACTCAAAATTTGATGATATTTTGCATTTTCCAACTGTCGATTTGTTCAGGAGAACTTTGTTCTCTTAACATATCGACAATGTATCAAGCCAGAATACGCGAGAATTGTATGGAGAGGTCTACTTTTTTCACGGCTTTTCCAACTTTGAAGTCAAAAAACACCAACTTAGAGGCTTCGCAGCATATATGTTCCATACACGGATTTACTTAGAATTCGGAGTAGAACATTTCGTGTGTCTGTGTGTGTGTCTGTGTGTCTGTGTGTGTGTATGTCTGTGTGTGTGTGTGTGTGTGTCCCCCTTATAACTTTTGATCCGCTCAATTTACAGAGCCTAAAATTTCAGAATATATAAACAGTTACAGGCCTACAAAACAGGAATTTTGAATTTTTGTTTCAGTCAGGGGTGATCAACTTTTGAATTTTTATTTTATTTTTCCATATATCTCAGAAACCATAAAAGCTAGAACGCTGAAAATTGGTACGAACATAGAAAAATAAAAAATCTCAAATCAGTTTTTTCAAAAAAATCCAGGGTTTCTCAAACATTTTTTTTATGATAAATTTATGAGTTTAACTGCCTATATTTCCAAAACTTATACAATTATCGAAAAAAGCCGAAACACCCCAACTAGATAATTTAATTTTCTATAAAAAATATTAACATTGTAGTAGAAGATCTCAATTTTTTTTTAACAATTTTTTTAAAAATTGAATTTAGTGACGACATCGCTTCATACATTTTGTATGGCAGTCGCCTATACACAATATGTAAGAAGACTTAATAGTTTGATACTTCATCTCCAAACATACATACATACCATCATGCTATTTGCATATTCTGGGTAGGAAAAAGGATCTTCCTCCATACTATCCTATCTTGACATACATACCTACATATATTGTATAGAAAACAAAATATCTGAAAAATATTCAATAATTTGTATCTATGGGTTTATAGTTTGGTACATATACTTCAACTATACATACTATCGCTATCGACAGTTGGATCTCATGTGTTACATGCAACTAGTAATAACAAACCTACTTGAAATTAAACAACTTTATCGGTCATTCACTAAAATTTTATACACTCTTTGATCATGTAAGAGATTTATTTCTCTTAGACATATAGATATGGAGTAATTTAATAAAAATGCTGAAAAAAAGGATATTTATAATATTATTTTAGTGGAATTTAAGCTTATTTTCAAATTGTACACAAAAAGAAATGTTAAAAATACTTATTGTATTTTTTTAGTGACACAATTTTAAACATATTTGAGGAATTTGACACTAATAGCTACATTGTATCCGTACTTGGATCGGATACTGATAAAACTTATGTAGCGGGATGATACAGTTTTCTTTGAAATTTTGTGTGAGGTTGCGTACATCTCGCAATATTTTCTATAAAACTGTTATTTTTTTCAACTGCCGTAGAATTATTGAAATATCCTTTTGGCGTCTCTACGATGTGCCGGGTTCGATTTCTAGCGGGGAAGAAATAACAAAATTAATTTTTCACGCAAATCTTAGTTTCTTAGAACAATGGACACCGGTAAATGAACACTGGTAAATTGTAAGAAATTGTCATTTGGCAATAGGTCACTTGCATAGAATGAAAGGAAATGTTAAAATAAATAAGTAGGTACCGAATTTTGAAGAAAATATTGCCAGGAGAGTAAACTGAGTAAGAGAGAAAATTACAGAAAATCACAAAGAGCTAGAAGACTTCATAATTGGATCATTTAAAGCTCCTCCAACTATGGATGATTGGGTTCTGGACAAAATAAGATTATATAGGAATAAGATCGGCGGAGGAGCTGTTCCATTTGATGCAAGATTGAGAAGCTTTCACAGATGTTATTGCCAATGCCGGAGAATTCTTATAGGTTACGAGAAGAATGAGAAAATACGTTAACCGACACTTCAAGTCCAGTTAGTTGACTGTAGCGGTAAAATTTGTAAAAAAAAATTATTGAAAGAAGTTCAGAAAATCTGTTTATGCGCAGTGTCGGGTTTATCTCTTGGTACTTACTCAGTACTGACTCGTTTTATTGTGAGAATTTAATTGTTTTGTTATAAGTCATGAATCCCTTCCAGATTAATGTGAGAACAACAGTTGTTAGAAACGCAATAAATTGTTACCCATTGGTCATAAAAATAAAATAAAGTAAGGTGTCACAGTCAATCGTGGCGGTCTTTTATATTTAATTTAATCTTTGCTTTAATTTTCCTACTGTTCTTTAAATAATAACAGGAGCTACGAAAAACCTTGACTCTACCCTGTTTGGGTGGTACCTACCGGATAAGAGGCAGCCGCAGGCATATTGTTTTCAAAGATTAATTGTTTTTTTTTGTATGTGAAAAGTCCATTGAAGATTAAATAGGTACGTAAGTATTATGTATGAATTTTCGGTACCTACACATATTCAAACATACATTATATCAGACCAATGATTTTGTTTTTTTTGTAGATATTCTTCTTCTTTGGTGTCAGCAACGCATTCAAATAATTTTCTGCCAGTGTCTAGCAACGTCAATAGCACAATCATTGCCCACCATAAGATCGTGCATGGTGCAGTTGACTGGACCTGAGGGGCAGCTGCACAAATGTGCGGTGGTCTGCTGCTCTCCACAGTCACATGTCGTTGGTAATCCCTGTTGCAGGAAGCCCCATGTAGACAGGTTATCCAACGTTCTCCCAACGCCCGTCCTCAGTCTGTTTAGTGACTTCCACGTAGGCCACTCCGCGTTGTGGCCCGGAGGAAGACTCTCCTTAGGGCGGACGAAGTTATCGGGGGCTTCTTGCTGCCATAGACGGAGCCTTTCCTGCTCAGGGTGAGATGGAAGTGGCTGCGTTGATGACGGGAAACTTTTGCGTGATCTTAGTCTTATGTCAGGGGGGGCGTGGTCATACAGAGAGTGAGTAGAAAGTGTTTCTGCTTTGTGCATTTCCGTCCGACATGTAACATTGCGCCTTATGTGTGGTGGAGCGATACCCGCAAGAGGATACAGTTTCTTGACTGCAGTGGGCTTAAGGCATCCTGTGATGATTCGGCAAGTATCATTTAAAGCAGTGTCAACTTGTTTGCAGTGGGCAGAACGTCCCCAGACTGGAGCCGCATACTCCCCAGTGGAAAAACAAAGCGCCATGGCTGAGGTGCGGAGCAGTGATGGTTGGGCCCCCCAGTGGGTGTTGGTTAATTTGCGTATGAAGTTATTACGTGTTGATACCTCTAATTTTTTGTAGATGACTGAATCATATTATATATTATTGTTTGGTCAAGATCTGATGATGGAAGATATGAGAAAATCTTCAAACTCTTCAATGTGTACTTAGTTCTGCGATAATTCCTTACCACACTGTCTGTGTTTAATTATATTTTTAAGATTGTTACTCAGGGCTGCGTTCACAATGAATGCAGAGTGCACTTAGTGACGCTCTAAGCCGTTCATAATGACCGATGACCGGAAACAGACGCTCGAAAGACACTATATGTGGCGTACAGATTGAACATCAAGTGTACGCATCAAACGCTCTGTAAAATTGTCAAGTGAAAAACGCTATGACAGTTATAGTATCTGTTGAGTTCTATTTTATCTGTGGTATGATGACTTCTATTTGTTTCTGTGGTATCTATAATGTCAGTTGACATTATTTATGATGATAATATGCATTCACAAAGAGATTAATAATTTATAAAATTATCTTTCAAAAATTTCCAATAAAAGGTCAGAGAACATTATTTACTCCACTTACCTAAAAATTAAACCTAAAAAGACACATGTATTATAAATGACATTTAAAGCGCTTCATGCTGCGTTCAGATTGAAACGCCGCTCGAAAGCGTTCAGTGAAATTTGTGTGAAAAACGCCATAATCTGCAACTTCAGGTACATATCCGACACCCGACGTCGAGTGTTGCATGTGAACACAGCCCAGGGGTGATCCCATATAAATTTGGTCAAGATATGATGATTGAATTCATGGCTAATCTCTTAAATAATTGTTGTAGGTACCCCAAATCATGCATTTTTCGGAGTTGGTTTTTAATTCTGAGGTGTTTCCCCTTGTTATTGATTCTGTATTTTGAAGTTATTTGTGTTAGCGATATCCATTCTGACTCCACTCCTTGTACTATCCTTAATCCTTAATATAAATAATGCCTACCCGCCGAAAGTTTTAACTACGTTAAGTGTATGGATAATCATTGTTTTTGTATCCCGTGGTCCTGTGTTACACAAAAAAATAAAACTATAATAAATTACGTTCAAGTGTCTCTATCCCTTCGAAATATTGGTCTACTACTTTTTATTTATTGGTTTATAAACCCTTCCATTGCTCCAAAACCCTATTTTTGGAATAAGTGTTGTAAAATAATGTAATGCTTACCTATCTAATGTGAGTTCTTCTAGTTGGTTAAGATCACAGGCTATATACTCTAGGGCTGCGTCTGTTATTCTCGGACACCACGAGAGGTCTAGCGCTCTCAACCGTGGAAGGTTTTCAGCTACCAGCTCCACACCCTCGTCTGTTACTTTACTGCATCCTGATAGTGACAGCACTGTCAGGTTGGGCAGTGAATGAACTGTGGACAAAAATACATTTATTTTTAGTATAAAAATATATGGATCTTGCAGCATAAAAAGGTTAGATGGTGCTTATAGTAATGAAGTTAGCTCCTCCAACTAAGTGGGGATAACCAAGATATCTTTAGAGCTAGAGATGTCATCCAGAGCCAGTTTTTGGGTAAACAGTGAAGGAACACAAGTAGTACTGAGCAATTACCACAATAATTAGAGTTTTCATAAAACTTTCATACAGAACATAATAACAAAGTAACCGGGTAACTTCTCAATCTAAGCAGAAATCAATTATTAAGAACAGTAGGTATAACCTTTTTGATGTATATGCCAATAGATTGAGAAAATTATTGTACACTTAGTCTGAAAATGTTTTGCTATTTGATATCAACTATTAATTTTGTTAATACAGATAAGAAAAAAATACAAAAAAATAATTTGTTTTCGTAATGTGTGCTGGCGGGAAATATGAATTCATTAAGAACATTTAGAATATCCATAGATAAACATTAACAGTGTTATTAATAAAAAAAAATTGGTTCAATTGAACCCGGTTCAAAGTTTTATTCTTTTGAACCGGGTTCAATTGAACCAATTTTTTTTATAAATAACACTGTAACAGTGTTATTTATAAAAATAAATTTGGTTCAATTAAACCCGGTTCAAAGTCTTATTCTGAAATTCAAATATTCTCATACAAGAATTATTTATTCTTATATGAGAATATTTGAATTTCAGAATTAGACTTTGAACCGGGTTCAATTGAACCGAATTTATTTTTATAAATAACACTGTCAGAGATCTCGCAGATTGTGTCTATTAGAGGTAGTATTGTTGCTAAAATTTATGCCAACGCGGCATTTTCCATAGAAATAACAACAAAGCAGTCATTTACTATCAAAATGTTTAAACTTGCATATTTATATTATGTAACTTTATTCAAATAATAAAATACAATACCTATATGCTTGGCGTGTGTTGGGGTCTTTAGTGTTATTACACGTGTCGTGATTTTTTGCAGTCAATAATTTCATTTGAAGTTTATTGTATTCATGTTAAAATTTAACAAACACATAATGGTACCGCATCCACATATTATAATTTAAATATCGATTAACAAATACTAGAGATCGTCAAAATTCCTTAATACAATAGTTATGCTTGAAATGTAATTTTTTATTTTATTTTATATATTTCGGTAAACATACAGCAATACAAAACAAAAATCTTATACACATATAACCAAAAAATTAGCCAGCAAAGTTTACATAATATTACTATTAGCTCATGTACATTAAAAAGATAAATCATAAGGACTGAAACTCAAAGTATTCTATGATAACTAGTTGCATGTAACACATGAGATCCAACCGTCGATGGCGATAGTATGCATAATCAAAGAATACGTACCAAACTATAAACAACACAAATTAATAAATATTTGAAGATATTTAATTTTCTATATAAAACATGTAGGTATGTTTGTCAGGATAGGATAGTATGGAGGTCAGTCTGTTTTTCCTACACAGAATATGAAAACAGTATGATGGTATGTATGTATGTTTGGAGATTTAAGTCTTCTTACATATTGTGTATAGGCGACTAGGTACCATACAAATTGTATGAAGTGATGTCGTCACTAAATTCAATTTTTATTAAAATTGTTAAAAAAATTTGAGATATGCTAATACAATGTTTTTATTTTGTATATAAAATTAAATTATCTAGTTGGGGTGTTTCGGCTTTTTTCGATATTTAAAAAAAAAATGGAAATATAGGCAGTTAAACTCATAAATAAATCATCAATAAAATATTTTTCTTAATAAAAAATGTTTGAGAAACCCTGGAATTTAAAAAAAATTATTTGAAATTTTGTATTTGTCTATCTTTATACCAATTTTCAGCGTTCTAGCTTTTATGGTTTCTGAGATATATGGAAAAATAAAGTAAAAATTCAAAAGTTTATAACCCCTGACTGAAACAAAAATTCACAATTCTGAGTATAAAAGTTCTACTCCGAATTCTGAGTAAATCCATGTATGGGAACATATATGCTGCGAGGCCTCTAGTTGGTGTTATTAGCATGCAAAAAGTCCACTACACCATACAAAAATTTCCTTCGTACACGCATCTTGGCTTAATAATGTCGATTCATTAAGAGAATTGAATTCCCATGAACGAATCGACAGTTGGAATACATCATCATGTATTCAACAAAAGGGTACAAATGTTTCTTTTCATTATATTGAAAAGTTTTTTTTTGTATTCATTTTTGGCGTTCCACCCGATATCGAGTGATATAGCCAATATTGATACACCCGATATCGAGTGATATAGCCAATATTGATACACCCGATATCGAGTGATATAGCCAATATTGATACACCCGATATCGAGTGATATAGCCAATATTGATACACCCGATATCGAGTGATATAGCCAATATTGATACACCCGATATCGAGTGATATAGCCAATATTGATACACCCGATATCGAGTAAATTAAAAACATATAAAAAAACGTGTTTGTAGGTAACTTTATATTGTTTCACAGATGATTATGCAAGCGCATGAAGTGATCACGTAAACCATCCGATGACATGTCGTAGGCCCTGTAGGTGTCTTGTTTTCCTGCCCCCCTAGACAACGTGGCATTTCGCTCAAGAAAAGAAACAAGAAAAGATAACTCATTGAACGGAAGTAACAGTTGCCGGTCACGTGATAACTGTCACTTCTTTTCTTTTTTTCTTTTCTTGAGCTAAATGACACGTTTCTTCTATAATATCCCCAATGTTTGTGAATAAAAATATGTATTTTTCTTTAACGTGTTTTGTATTTGAATTTAATCCAACTGCGTTTGACATTCGCAGTATGAAAGTAAACAATATAAAACTTCCTATATTTCCAAAGTTTTTAAAAAGATCGAAAAAAGCCGAAACACCCCAACTAGATCATTTAATTTTATTATAAAAAATATTAACACTGTAGTAGTACATCTTAATTTTTTTTAACAATTTTGATAAAAATTGAAATTAGTGACGACATTGTTTCGTACAATTTGTAAGGCAGTGTAAACTACACAATATCTCAATCAATAGTTTGATACTCATGTTGTTTTCATATTCTGGATAGGAAAAACAGACTGACCTCCATACTATCCTATCCTGACATATATACTTGTTTTATATAGAAAACAAAATATCTTGAATATTTATTAATTTGTGTTTATAGTTTGGTACGTATTCTTCAATTATGCATACTATCGCCATCGACAGTTGGATCTCATGTGTTACATGCAGCTAGTAATATAAAGATACCTATATATCTAATCTGCCTTACCTAAGAACTATACAGATTGAGAATTTGTTTAATTTCCTGAAGTTACCGCAACGCAATGATGGATGGTGACCGGATATTGACATAGAACAAACCTATAGACACTTTGGCGGCAAAACCGCTGACTCAAATCTCGATTATTTCCTCTTCCGATAATCTAGGCTAACTACTAATACTGATTGCGTTTCAATCTCAATATTACAGGCAGTATACGTATTTATATTTTGCTTACTATAATGCTTCCACTCTTCAATACATTTTTGGAGGTAGATGTTTGATTTTATATTGAACAGGCTACGAGCATTTTTACATGGTTACTTATTATGAAATACATTTAAATACAATTGAATGTATACCCTCAAAGCCAATTGTGACTTTTATGTAAACAATGGTAAACCATAGAAAAATCTATATGTGTCGAATATTTTTTAAAAGTTGCAATACGCAACATTTTTGATTTAACAATAGATTATATTGGATTTGATTTTTTTTATTAGTTAAGCAATTCACATAATATTGTATGATTTGAGCCATAATTGTATTCATAGAAAACTCAAACTTAAATATAAGCAAGACATACACTATACACAGTAGCAAATAAAAGAAAGTCACTTAACATTATAAATAAACATAAAATATCAAAAGGTACATTACAGAAGGATATTATTTTTAAGAATAAGTTTTATTAGCTTACGATACACATTAATTTTCTTGAGAGCTAGAAGGTGAGCAACATTAAAAGGTCTAGAGATTTCACTAAATTCGTTATAAATTTATAAAGATTACCAGAAGACTGGAATGGACACGAAAAGAACAGAAGATCCAATGTTTCTATGTCGATATTGCATGGATATGATGGGCGATAGTAAAAATAGCTTATTTTCAAACGATCTATTTCTCATTCTTAAAATATATAGAAATAGCATTTATAAGTGAACTCAATAAGAAGGCATAAACGTTGTGCACGCGCATGAAGTGATCACGTCAACCAGCTGATGACAGATCGTAAGCATTGAGTTCTTGGTTATTCTATAATATTCTAACTTCGTCTCTATTGAGATGTTAAAAAAGTTGTCAAAAAATATAATATTTGTATTGCTAAATATTTTTTTATAAATGAATTAATTAATTTATTTATTTAACCATGAAAAACAGGCTATAAGCCCACTGGTTTCATGCATTTATGAACATATATATTGTATGGAATGATTGGACGATTAAATTATCATCCACACCCCATACATGAATGCACGTAGGTACATAGATTTCATCCAGTCATACATTCAGCATTCTTACACAAGATTACATATTTTAGAAATTATTTTCTGCAGGAACAACAATAAAAATGGAAAAACAAAAACAAACATTAGTAAAACAAGAAACATTTAAAACGGTAACTAGTACTTACATGTTATTAAAATTGGCACGTTCTTAAAGCACTCTTGAACAATGCCCGTGATTGTGTAAATATATCGACATTTTCATATTGATGTCTGATGTTATATATGTATACATAATGTTCGTTACTTCATTAATTGCTACTATTGTGGTTGTACAGATGCAAACAGAGCCCTTATACAATTTTATGTAATGCCTGAACACTGTACCTCCCTAAATTCATCTGCATTGATAGATATAATAAGTACCCGAAATCATGACAAAAGAATAACATACTTCAAAAGAACGATACATCCACATAAAAAGGTACTAGGTAAGAACTAATAAAATGTACAATTTATTTACGCAACTTGTGTGCACAATTGGCCAGCATTCCGTGGTTAAGAATGTTAGTGCATACAAAAGATTTCCTGATTTATTAATAAAACCATACCCTTGTAAAATTGTCACTTGGAGGTAGGTATATCAAAGATTTTTATCTTTGATCCACCTGTCGCACATAATGTATCCATATCTTTGAATAGTTCTTAAGGCTATTGTTCACAACTTATTGTATAACGAAGTACCTATTACTTTTGGACGAAAAGAACCCTCATAAAATATATTGAATTATTTGTGAAATCGTGGAAAGATGATTTTATGGTGGGGGCGAATAAGTCCAATAAAAACGCCATACATTCATTTTACCAGGTCAGATCTAAACTTACCACCGTTCGACAAGGGTTTATTTCGTCGACATTGATAGGTCTCCGTGATACCCATAATATCAAAATGTGAAACCTTACATCCGAAAAATATAACAGTTTATTTTTTTTTTATTAGTTTAATTATTTCATCCTCCCGGTAGATGCCACACATCCGTACATATAACATTAAAAAAAAATGGTGGCAGCGGTGGGATCTTTCTTCGACCACGCAAGGGAAAATAATTCATTCAAGTTAACATCACGTTGAATCGCGGACGAATTAAACTGATCACTTTCTTCGAACGCATTTCCTGAGCGGTCTAATACTAGTTTGAACTGAAGGAAGACCCGAATAAAATTATTTTGTTTGATGTAAGGAGACATGTGCGTCTACCCCGAGTACTTCAAACCAATTTCTACAACTTTCATCACATCTGTTGACGGCGTATTGACAAATCCTTTGTGGATTTAATTGAACCAAGGAAGTTCGATCATGGAATCGTCGAGATTGTCATCCACCACCTTGAGAGGCTCTGGAGGCTCATCACCCACCACTTCGGCGGCTCTAGAGACTCTTCGCTGACTATCCCTGGGGATCCATTCGACGATGACGTAAGAAGAAAGAAGACTAAGAAGAAAACCATGGAACTTGAAGAGGCCACAACAGACGATGAAAAACATTAGTAAGACATTTTGATATTCCCCGTTCACGTATATAATTTCCCCATGTTTTTTTTGCTAACATAATTGCGTTTTTTGCTTCAGAAAAAAACTGTTCCCTTTGTTTTTTTTCTGATATGTTTTTTTTCTCCAGAAAAATAAATTATATATATTTTTTTGATTCTTTTTTTGATCTAAAAAAGTCTGGTTGGATGCATATTCTTTTTTAAAAAAAATTTCGATAGCGCTATCGTTTTAGTAGTGTCCCGTGTCGATCCTTTGTGATCGGCACATTACCTAACACTATTGTTATAGTGTTCCGTGTTCATTCATTTATGTTTAACACATTTTTTCTACACTACTCCTAGCCCAATTGTTCGTCATTTTTATGAATGAACTTTTTTTTGTAGGCATTTAAATTTCACCTTTTTAAGGAGTGCGGTGTCCATTCCTTTGTGTTTGGCACCTTATAATAATTATTGTTGTTGCACTACCTTGCCTACCTTTGTATGAAAATACATTTTTTATTATTTCGGGCTCCCATTTTTGCATACCAAACCATTGTAGTGCACGGTAAATCCATTTTTTTTGCACTACAATATATACCTATTATTATAATTGTATTTTTATATGTATATTTTATATATATATAAGAATATTTGTTTTAAGATTTGATTAATCTTCTTCTAAATTATTTTATATATAATTTTTAATAATTTTGCCATAAACTTTATGAGTAAATTTTTCGATATATCAAAAATATTTTAATAACTGAATATTATTAAGGGTTTTCATAATCCCTAAAATGTAATAATTCTAACCGAATTTCAAAAGTGTACTTGTAATCAATTCGAAGAAATAAAATTATTGAAATAATTTATGTTCTCTGCACAGAATATTTAATTTTGGTAGAATCAATATTACAATTTATGATATACTGATTGTTTATAGACGAAGCTAATCAAAGAGATAATCCTGAATTTATTGAACATCTTATTTTTATCCAATTATTATTTACATTGAATTAATCGACGCATACTTTAATATTTGAGTTACCAAAATGTATGCATGTTTTTTGTTGCCCATTTACCTTTTTTTATTAATAGTTATTTGCTCCAGCAAATTTTTGTAACTTTACAAATGAAGTTAAATAATTTTAAATTGGTATTTTGTTAGTGATGAACTTCCTGTAAAATCGTTTCCTTTTAATATTAACATCAAAAATTATTACACTAATGCATAATTTAAAGTACTTTTCAGTATACAAAATCTGTTTTACTATACACAGTCTACATCTGCACAATATGAAATACTAACTGATAAATCAATACTTAGAAGTAATAATTGGAATAAACACCTCAAAGAGGATTCGGGAATTAAAGGAGAAAATGTAAAAAGATTTATGGTCGAAGTAAGTGATGATACTTCAGTATTCTTTTACATGTAGAAAGAAGTCGTGAACATCTAAGTTCAGTTTAAATTTTGAGCTTAAACCTTTTGGTTGCAACTGCAAACAAAAAGCGGTTTTAACTTAGATTAAAATAAACCATTGAGATACTAAGTTTTTCTTATTGTATAAACGACGAAACAACGTTCAATATTATTTATTATTATGCTATTGTATATGCATATTTTTCAATTATTTATTATCTCACAAAATTATTGTGAATATTTAAAACTTAAATTACATTTTAATACACGAAGTGAACGTGTATTCAAATTTAAAATATATAAGTCACAAATCTAGAAATTATACATGTACTACGATTCTAACCTTTTCATATATTATTTTGTGGTGACTTTTACAAATTCATCGAAATTCCTCTAATTAATATTTTATCAATTTTCGACGTTTTTATAGACACGGAATCATATTTAAATTTTTTTTCTTTAATATTTCAAAAAACTGAACTCATTACTTGAGTAAATAAATAATTATTTAATTTAACGATCTGTCTTCTGTTTTTTTGTACTAGTTTAATTTATATAGGGTATAAATAAAATAACCTTTCATACTTTTATAAAACAATTTGTGAATAAGTTGTAACCTTACTCTGAATCGTATATTTACTGTAGTCGCATATAGTAAATTCATATCAGCTATATTTTTTCACAATAGACGGTATCTTTTGTATGTAATTGAAAATTTATCTATTGTAATTTATATACTTACTATTATTATTTTCTTTATTGGAAATCGTCAAACATTATGGGGACGTAAGCTATGCGACATACTTATATAGCAATTTTCGAAAATAAATCTAAATCTTGATAAATTTTAATTCATGTTATTCACATACTTTATATTATATCACAAAAATTTCTCAAAATATTCCGGAAAAAAAATCTGTTCTTATTATTTGATATAATTGTTATTTTAATTTATTTTTTTGTTGAAATTAATTTTTACAATTTACGATTTCAACCATGCTTTGATATGTCATCTTCATCTTATTGACTTCATGTTTTTCGATTACAACTTTCAATGTTTCTTTTCTCTTTAAATCATTTTATTAGATTTTTGTTACGCAAATATTTTTTTGATATGCTTAAACTTCTAATATTTTTCTAGATAATGTATATAGCATTGACTTTAAATGTTCTATATTTGTCGTAGAGAATACTTATATATGTACAAATTTATACCTTAGAAAAGGAGATTCCGTCAAGAAATATTAAATATTATTAACATCAATTAACATCAATATAAATATTATTAACATCAATATAAATATTAGTAACATCAATATAAATATTATTAACATCAATATAAATATTATTAACATCAATTTTTTTGTTTTTCAATATCAATCTCATTATTTCATACTTTTCAAGCAAAACAAACTCACTTTAGTAAATTTAGATATTCAAATATAATAAATGTAATATCATCCATCAATAATTCCATCAGTGTTTATTTAGTACTTTTCTGTAACTTCATTGATGATTCCTATATTTGAAATAGTTACAATAATTAATCTGTTACTTAGGTACAATCATCTGGAATGCATATAACTAAGTCAAAGTCATAAGTGAAGTGCGCATGTTAATTATGTAAGTACACATGTTTTTTCTACATTTACTTATGTATTTAACTATATAAAAAAAAAAAAACTTTATGACGTTATGATACTGAATAATTTTAAAATATTTCTTACATTCAAGATTGATTAATTTGTTCTACTTATTAAAAAAAATTACAATTTTTTGAGCTTTAAAAAAAAAAGAAATATCATAAAAATCGTATTTCCAATTATTGTATTTCAGTATAAATGAAAATTGTATATTACTCAAATTATCAATTATTTTCTCAACTTCTAAATTACGTCTTCGCAAATCTTTATTTTCAACTCATATTTTATAAAGATATAAACGATCGAATGTTTCAAATCCAAGACATGATTCTATGTTTAGATTTTACTTCCCTATAACTACCTATTAGGTACATTTAATTATTCATAAATCTTCTGTATTTATTTTATACCATTTATTAGTAGTAATTTTATTTTAGCCATAAAATAATAATCTCAGCAAAAATCATTTATATACTTGATTGTTATTATAACTTATTTGATAATAAGAACTAAGAAAAGTTAATTATTATTCATCATTGAAAACTCAACTCTTAGATGCCAACAAATTCTTCTTGTATTTTGAATTCACCTTTTGAACGTTTCTAAAGGTATACAATTCGCATTATAACTTTTAAATTTCACAAATATTTTCTTTTTATTTACCTAGCGTAATGTATTTAATACAAAAAAATCATTATTCAACAATTATATACTTTTACATTTCTTTCTGAACTACTAAATTTTTCACTATATGATCTTTGAATATAAAATGTTTACATTTCATAAGGAATTGAATATTCCTTGTCTTTCATGATTAAAGTATACAATTGCTATATTTCACATTCGTAATTAAAGTATACAATTTCATAACTTATTTTACAAGACTTATTCCCTATTGAATTAAAACCCTATTTCCTCTATAATAATAACGAAATTTTAAGTACCTAAATAATAATTTTGATTTTCATTATTATTTCTTACATCTGTCACATATTTTTATATGTTACCAATAATCATTTTGTTTCATAATATTTCTAGTCAGTCACTATATTTTTACATTCATGAAATAATATTTTATATTTGATTGCATTATTTTTCAACTTTGTCATTCATGTTTCAAAATTATTGGTTTTTACAATTCAAGAATTTTGATAAATTATTATATTTCATTCATAATATAATTTATTATTTTTATATTTAAATTTTTTTGAATTAGTTTTCAAAGAAAATTTACATTGCTTTTAATAATTCATTTTACATTACTTACTTTATTTTAAATTCAATTTCTTAACATTTACATCTTTAAAATTATTAATGCTGACCCATTTTTGAATTTGTTAATTATAATTATATAAAAAAAAAAAAACAATTTCACATGAATTATTTTTAAATACAAATGTCTTAGTTTTACTTTTCTTTGGTACTATTCCGTTTATTTCAATTTAAATAAATTATTTCAAATAATTGTTTTTCTAAATTAATATTTTTTAATTAAATTATACTGTATTAATATTCAATTTCATTTAATAATTACAAAATATTTGATATATGTTTAGATACATTTTACGTATTTATATGCTCTTAACTTTTTTATTATTACGGTATATGTTCCTTTACTGGTTCTTTTTGAAATTCTAATTAAAATTTTATTTTCAATTTAAGGGGATTATTAACTCAAAATATCCTTTGTTTTTAGTGATTTTTGTGCCAACATTTTAATATTCTAGAAAAACAAATGAAAATTTTAAAATCATCAGTATGCTATTTTAAATTCATCTTTTGTTGTCATACACCTACATATTATTCAGTTTTAATCCATACTTCAACTCAATATAATACTTTTCTTGAAGTTATTTTATGAAATATTGAAATTACTTAAAGTCCTAATCCCTAAACATGAATCTTTGTTTATGTATTTTAGTAAAATTATATATAAGTTCTAGATGTATGATTTAAAGTATTATTTTCCAAATGATTTACTATATCTTAGTTGTAAACTTTATATTATTGTAACCATAAGAATAATATCAAAACTAAAATAATTGACATACCTAATTACTATCATTTTGATTAAACAAACAAATTTAAATTCATGAATTCCATTTTCTAATGGATTTTCTTTTGTTGAAATTCTACCGCCATTTATCACCTTTAATTATTTCTTTTACTAATCTTTGTCTTTTTGTTATAAAAATGTGATTATTTACTTTCCATTATTACTGTTTTTACTCAGATTGAAAAAAAAGAGAAATTTTACAGTATAATAATTCATTACTGTGAAAACAATTATTCTTAACATTTTAGTATATAACTTTATTCTTTCCTAGTTTTTAGATCATTATAGAAGATATTCTATTATTTTTTTTTTATAAATTCCAATTGAAATTGGAATTTTACTTAAGGGGGATGGTGTTATATATGTATACATAATGTTCGTTACTTCATTAATTGCTACTATTGTGGTTGTACAGATGCAAACAGAGCCCTTATACAATTTTATGTAATGCCTGAACACTGTACCTCCCTAAATTCATCTGCATTGATAGATATAATAAGTACCCGAAATCATGACAAAAGAATAACATACTTCAAAAGAACGATACATCCACATAAAAAGGTACTAGGTAAGAACTAATAAAATGTACAATTTATTTACGCAACTTGTGTGCACAATTGGCCAGCATTCCGTGGTTAAGAATGTTAGTGCATACAAAAGATTTCCTGATTTATTAATAAAACCATACCCTTGTAAAATTGTCACTTGGAGGTAGGTATATCAAAGATTTTTATCTTTGATCCACCTGTCGCACATAATGTATCCATATCTTTGAATAGTTCTTAAGGCTATTGTTCACAACTTATTGTATAACGAAGTACCTATTACTTTTGGACGAAAAGAACCCTCATAAAATATATTGAATTATTTGTGAAATCGTGGAAAGATGATTTTATGGTGGGGGCGAATAAGTCCAATAAAAACGCCATACATTCATTTTACCAGGTCAGATCTAAACTTACCACCGTTCGACAAGGGTTTATTTCGTCGACATTGATAGGTCTCCGTGATACCCATAATATCAAAATGTGAAACCTTACATCCGAAAAATATAACAGTTTATTTTTTTTTTATTAGTTTAATTATTTCATCCTCCCGGTAGATGCCACACATCCGTACATATAACACTGAGTGACCGTGGTAGAGGAGCATGGAAGCCCAGGTTTGTATTGTAATGTGAGATGTTAAAAATGTTTCGTAATCTGGAGCATGTTCTTATGGGTATATTTATCTTAACAAGTTCGAGCAAATTGGGGGCACTTAAGTCACAGTGAATAATTTTGTGAATAGTGATTAAATCTGTTATATTCCTATATGATAGTGATTGCATTTCGAAATAATTTAATCTATCATTGTACGCTTCGAGTTGATCTGAGACTCCAGTACGATAGGCAAGGATTCGTGTGAATCTTCTCTGTATGCTTTCAACTCTTCCTGAGTGTATCTGATAGTTAATGGGTTAATGTGAAATATATAATTTAATTTAATGCATTCAAAACACATGTTACACCTTTCATGCAAATTTTAGGTCTCAGCACCTCTTCTCCATATAAAATAAAACTATGCCAAATCTCGTACTCCTCCGTGCCCGCAATATGCTTTTTAAAAAGTCCAAAATGGCGAAGGATACAGATGTATGTAAGTCCAAGCGGAAGGGTTTTGTCCAATATGTACCCAAATACACAAAACATGATATTGTATTGAAACATTAAACGAAGCAAAGTTCCTGTTTTATGTAATCGGACAGAAAAGTTATTTGAGAAAAACAAACTATCAAATTTTCATTGTTGTCCGACAAGATACTGCTCGGCTCGTATTGACGATCAAAGAGATTTCTCGAATTTCACCATCAAATATTTAGACAATGAGTAATCAACCATTCAAATCTATTTCCAGCCCTTCAAACAGATAGACGTAACAGAAATATACTTGTTGGATGAATTGAAAATTTCTTGATAATATGGAAGTTCTAAAAACCAGACACAACAATGATTAAATAAATTCTAAATTGAATTGAAAATACTCTTGTGTTTTCAATTTAATACAAATACCTTTATAGACAATCCAAATATCTAGACAAAATAGAGTAAAGAAGGACCAAATGTTTCGAAAAGGATAATTTTCTTGGTCCATATATTTTTTAAAACTATGTGGAAATACGTACCTACAGTGGAAAAAACACTATTTATGTGACAACTTCTTTTGGACATTAATATAGTAAACCAGTTGCGTTATATGTTAAATTATTTTATTCTCCCTTCTATGCAGTAGCATAAATATGTGGATTTTTCAAATCAAAATTTTCATCATGAATCTTGTGGGTATAGTGGATTTATATCTATTAAGAATGAGTTTTGTTAATATAATATGATGTATGGTGTTTTTAAACCTAGGTACAAATTAGTTTCTTACATCTATTGAGTTTAGTTTCGTTTACATATACACATATTATTCTAGACCCTAACGAAAGGGTCCCAGGTTATAAACTTCCCCGAAAAGTTTGGATTCAGTAAAACAGAATTCGTACAGGTCAAGGACGATGTATCTACCAAATGTGGAAATGGGGAAAAAGGGATTCTCCAGAATGTGACTGTGGAGCAAGAAGCCAAACTATCGAGCATCTAGTAGAGGAGTGCCCGATACGGAGGTATGAAGGAGACTGGATGTACATCCATAGGGCGACTCCAGAAGCTGTGAAGTGGCTGGCCGAACGGGAGCCAAGAGTGTAGAAGGGAACTACTCAATGACGCAGCCAAAGGCGCAGGAAAAGCCGTAGCCATACAAAAAGTAAAGTAAGTAAGTACATATTACATACATATATACCATCACGCCATGTCCCTGTTATTGGGGTAGGCAGAGGGAACCGAGCGCCATTAACTTGATATGCATATCATCACTCACATTCATAAATTTGTTTTTATGTTTTTATTCATCCAAAGACGTACAATACTTTCACGTTTCTGAAATTAAACATTATTTACAAAAGAAAATAGAAACATATTATTATTTTAAATATATTATTATCAAAAATAAAACGCACAAAATAATTATAATTAAATACTATACATTTAAACTTTTTACGAAAAAATAAATCCACGTCGCATTTTAATAAAAAAAAAGAAAACATAAAATTCACATTGTTAAAACATTCAAAGCACATGACCTAAAAAAAGGTTGAAAAGATCCAAGATTGTCCGCCGTTTTGAAACGAAATCCATGTAATGATCACTCCCTTTTATCGCGGGACTCTCCAGCCCTTGAGCCATTAAATATGGACAAAGGTGCTCAAACTTTTGAATTTTTTTATAAAGTGTACGCCGAGCAGTTTTTAAAATATAAAGTCAGGTATTTAAATGCTCATTGATCCATTATATGGCAATATTTTTGAAATAAGCTGAAATTTGACTTTTTTTTTTGCTGAACAAAATAAATAATTGTAGAATATCTACGAAAGAAAAAAATCTTATCCCCCAAAAAATCAACCC